>OZ034800.1:51906215-52506215 GCA_964028335.1 Altica lythri
GTTGCGCGCAATCACAACATCAATCTGAAGGGCAAATTTCAGTACCCCAAGAGGGATTTGACCGCTGCGCGCAATCACAATATACCGACCGTTTCAGGTCACCCACTTTAGAGCATTAAAATGTGATGCTTCTGCTCCTATATTATTCACGAGATGTCACATCTTACTGTTTGTTTTATTTGGTTAGATGACCGAAACCAAAGCGATGCTTGAAATTTAAAAATTAGAAAAATAAGAAATAAAAAGACAAAAAGTGAATTTAATATTTTTATTGTCGATTAAAAAAACAGTCTCTCTCTCTCTCTATTTTTTTACTTAATAACATTATTTATGTGCTGAGCCAAAAATTTAATAAGCATTCTAAAAGACGTGTGTGGCTAAATGGTTTAAGGTGCTATGTAATGTAGATATTATAGTAGAGGCCTGCCTTGCCTCCAAAATTTAAAAGGCATAACGCGTTATTTTTTTGTGAAGTTTTTGAGGTCACTGAAACCAAATTGACATTAAAAGTGATCTCTGGAGTATCTGCTGTTTACGTCACCTAGTGAAGCTTTCGGTAATATTGTTATACAATTAGTCAAAATTCCATACTTGCATCAGGTTTTTGGGCTCGCTAAAAATGAATATGACATTAAAAGTGATCTACGAAGTATCTGGTGCCCAGGAAACTTACTGTTTACCTTGTGTGCTGAATGTTTTGGTAATATCGTTATGGAATTAGCCACAACTTATGATTCGACGGTTTTTGCACTACTTAATTAAAAAAAAAGTTTTGTTTTCAATGCATTTAAAAAACTATAGGAACAGACATAAAGGTTACTGTGCAGAACACTAGATACTCTGTAGATCGTTTTCGATATTATATACGTTCTCAGCGAGCTCAAAAACCCCATAGTATTGACTTTTTACCAATTGTTTAATGAATTCAACAAAAACTCCTAGAGACGAGGTAAATAGTAGGTATCCTGTGCACCAGGTACCTCGGAGATCACTTTCAATGTTATATTCGTTTTCAGCGAGCCCAACAATAACCGAGTATTTAGTTTGAACTAATTTTATGACGATATTTCCGAAAACTCCAGGAGGCGATGTAAACAGCAAATATCCTGGGAAGCAGGTACTTTCAAAGACATATTCGTTCTTAGCGACCCTACAACCCCAGAGTAACAAAATTAAACTTTATTAACATTCTTTGAAAGCACAAATACAGTTTTCTATATTACATGATCGCATAAGGTCACAAAGCTTCCCGATGCTCTCACAAATCGAATCATTAAAATCCAGCTTGCCGTTTAAATTTCGGATGTTTAGTGCTTTATTGCCTCGGCTAATATATCACATGTCCGACTCCTGCTGGATTTGTATTTAAAGTCAATTGATGTTTGTTTAATTTCTAAATTTTAAATACCAAGTTATTTTTAGAATATATTTTAATTTTTCAGTTTGTACATTATATATGGATCCTAATGTCAGTATTAAAAAAAATATTTAAAATGCATATTTTAATAAATATTAAATTGTTTTAAAAATGTTCGTCATAACTGTTTAACTAATTAATGTAACATTATTACAACAAAATAAAACTGTGTATTTGGATACTATTTTAATTAACGAACAGTTTAATAAAAATCTGAACAAGTTGTAGTAACTTAGGTAACCATTAATTACATAAATAAGTTATAAAGTTTGCTTTAAATTTTTTAAATGTTGATAAGGATATGTAAATTATATAATTGATATATTACGTAGGTTATAAATTTTTTATTAAAAGTTCACATAACCTAAATAATAGGTTTTATTTACTCTTTAGATAAAAATATTTGATAACATTTTACAGTGTGAGCATATCTTCAATAAGTAATTAACCTAAAAATTAATTAAACTCTAAATAGCGTTTATAAATCTGGATACATGAAAGATAAATGCACTAAATTGTTCAGTAAGTTATCACAACAACCTAGTAAAACTTTAGTGTGTTTATTACAAGAAAATTCTTAGATATTCTGCACGATACTATTGTATTCAAGGCTATAAAATTCATTGAAATTGCCGTGTTTTTCCTTAGTGGAATCAGCAATCTTCTCATAAAATTTAAAATCCAAATATTAGCACGTCAGGTAAATACTAAGTAAAAGAAAATATTCATTTTATGTATCTTAATTTGCACTTATATATTTTTGATATTTTAGTTAAAATATTTAACATATCTAAAGCTATTAAGTAAATTAATTTGACTTAATGCGTTCAGAAATATTAATTAAATTTAACAGCAGAGATATCTGAAACATATTTTAACAATGAATTGTCTTCGATTATTTTTATACTATATTCCATGTTTGCTTGCAGCCACTGCTAACCTTGTTTTTAATCCAGAATCATCCCGTCCATTTTTCATTCTGATTAGGCCACTAAAATTTTCCCATTGTGACTCTGTGGTGAATAACAATAAATGCAAGGAGAAAAGACAGCTAAACCCCAGGGATATTCTTTCTTGCAATTTACATATTTTTGAGAGGACGATTTTTTGTTGTCTCGCAAAGTCGTGTTAAACAGAATGAAGTAAAAGACTATGTTCTGTTATCGCTCGATGAGGATTCGCCGTTGTTTGAGAAACCCGACATTCGTCTGTGATTGAACGCCTCATTTTTGCTGTAAGGATGACTTGCACAAAAGTTTATTTTTAAAACGAAACTGTTCAAGAATTTAAATGTTGCTGTTGTTGTAAAAAATACTTTTTTCAAACGAAACATTCAAGCTAATAGATTTTCTATCTTAAATTTTATTAAGACAAAGGCAATTTTATGGTAACTGCAAGAAAACGTAATAGTTTAATCTAAAAGTTTAGGTTTAATTTCATTAATTCTGTAAATATTTATTTTATGCTTTTCTAAATAGCAAACTTAATTAACCTTGAATTTAAAAGCAGGTTACACAAAAACATACATCAAATTTATAAGATGAAAAACAACCTGTTGAAGGAGCAATAGTTAAAAATATTAAATCGCAGAATAAAAGTGAATCTATAGGAACAGACATAAAGGTTACTGTGCAGAACACTAGATACTCTGTAGATCGTTTTTGATATTATATACGTTCTCAGCGAGCTCAAAAACCCCATAGTATTGACTTTTTACCAACTGTTTAATGAATTCAACAAAAACTCCTAGAGACGAGGTAAATAGTAGGTATCCTGTGCACCAGGTACCTCGGAGATCACTTTCAATGTTATATTCGTTTTCAGCGAGCCCAACAATAACCGAGTATTTAGTTTGAACTAATTTTATGACGATATTTCCGAAAACTCCAGGAGGCGATGTAAACAGCAAATATCCTGGGAAGCAGGTACTTTCAAAGACATATTCGTTCTTAGCGACCCTACAACCCCGACGATTTTTTGTTGTCTCGCAAAGTCGTGTTAAACAGAATGAAGTAAAAGACTATGTTCTGTTATCGCTCGATGAGGATTCGCCGTTGTTTGAGAAACCCGACATTCGTCTGTGATTGAACGCCTCATTTTTGCTGTAAGGATGACTTGCACAGAAGTTTATTTTTAAAACGAAACTGTTCAAGAATTTAAATGTTGCTGTTGTTCTAAAAAATACTTTTTTCAAACGAAACATTCAAGCTAATAGATTTTCTATCTTAAATTTTATTAAGACAAAGGCAATTTTATGGTAACTGCAAGAAAACTTAATAGTTTTATCTAAAAGTTTAGGTTTTATTTCAATCAATTTAAATTTATTAAAAAAGTGAAGTAATTCTTTAATAAAAAGAAGTAGTTAAAATCAAATTTTGTAATTGAGAATCTTTGCCGCATGATACCAACTTTTGTATTTATTTTTTATTCTTTTGTTGATTTAATCATATTTCATCGTTAAGTTTACTTTTTTTATTATATTTTGTGGTGTTTTTTTAATTTCTCCTGTTTTCATAGTTGTTTTGTTTTCGATTTTCCACATTTTTTGTTTATTTTTATTTTTTGTAGTATTTTCTTGGTTTTTACTTTTTTCTTTATTTCAGTTATTCCGATTATTCCCTATTTGACTTCGTTTGTTTGCGGATGCTAAATTGGCCTGGTACGCACGGGCGTCAAACCTTAACAGGTCACGTTCAGAAATAGAATTCTAGATTTGAAATGCAGCACGTGCTTTGCTATGGTTAATGCTATATCAACCATACTAATGATAATACTCCATAGCAGTGTACCATAAAATCTACGGATCATTCCCATATTATGGTTGTCATACTTAAAAAGTCATTCGCAGTCAACATTTCGAAGAGTAGCTGGAGTACGTACGATATTTAGGTGTTTCGTTGGAATGCTATGATTAAATCTTTGCAGAAATTAGACCCGATCCATGCTAGTAGTCTCCAATCACAATAATAGTGATATACATTTCCTTATCGGGTAAGAATTTTTGTCAGGCTCAAAGCTCGAAATTTTAAATGATGTATCGAACACGGGCGGGAACAACTAAGATTGAGCTTTTGTATTACCGTCTCGAGCGGTGCTGGACTGCAGTTCTGTTGATGTTTGGGTATGGCGTGCTGATGCAGCGATTTGTTCTTGTTGATCGGCAATTAAATTAACTAGTGTTTTTTGGCAATGCCTTTTAACGCATTTAGGCTCTAAAGCTCCTAAGCGTTGCTCTTCTCTGAAATCCTTGTCGTTACCTAGGGGTTGTGCAAATCCATTCTCTTCCGTCATTTTGGATCGCTTACTTTTACTTAAGCCTTTAAATAATCTTATTTTGGACAGCAAACCACGATGTCATTTCTAAAGTAAACTCTTACTAATATTTATTTACTATATTGTGGTATACACCCTATAAATAAAATAACTATATTTTATTGTAATTTAATATCGAACAAATGTACTCTAAATATCATTCGCGTTCACTGCTCGATTTGGTGCAATCTTTACTTATGGGTATTTTAATTACATATTTTAGGTTGCGTTTAGTTCGGTTCTACTTGATGGAGCGAGGTTACTCTTTATTGTTTTATAAATAAAATGTAAGATTATAATTATTACTTTATTTAATTAGCCAACAAATATATATATATATATATATATATATATATATATATATATATATATATATATATATATATATATATATATATATATATATATATATATATATATAAAAGTGTAGGTAGTAACGGGTTACTAGTAACTAATAGATTCCGATTTCAGCTGGGAAAAACCCTTTTTTTTAATATTTTAACTAAGGAAGCGGAAAGAAACTAGTTGCTTCAATGTGAGTCTCTTTATTTTTTGTTAAGCTTTCGCCAACTAACGTCTGGCTTCATCAGAACTTACTATAATGAGAAAAATGTAACTTATAAAAGAATACTTAATGGTTATTTCAATCTTACCAAAAATTTGACACAAGACTTAGAAGTGTGTAGGAACAGAAATAAGCATCTTATTGTGTAATTTTAACTAGAAATTACGCAAAACGGTTTCAGATTTTTTTAAAAAAATTTAACAGCCACGTGTAGAGAAATTCGAACATTCAGAATGTATAAGTCAACTGTCAGTTCAGTTGGCACTTATCCAACTGACATTTGTCTCATATCTTCTTCTTTTTTTTGATTTAAAACGGTACTCAATTCAGTACTTGGTAAAAATTACATTAAAATTGGATCTCCATACTAACTAAGTTGATTATTTTTGTTCCAATTGTAAAATACATTGGGGTGTTAAGTATAATTAATTAAAATCAAAAACTACAAATAATTAAGAACAAGTTATTAAAACATTATTAAAATATTAGTGTCTGTGTTACCACAATTAGCTAAGACACGGTTGGATGGCTAACCGAAGAATATTTAGGGTTATGTTTATATTATTATTTTTGGCAATTTTTTGGGGTAACAACATTTACTTTTACAAATTTGTAGTGTTATTAGTTTTTACAATTGGTATTTTTTTATAAAGTTTTTAACATAGCAAAAAGGAGAAACAATTAGGTAAGTCTTAGTAAATAAATTATTTTTAATGGCACAATTAAAAGTTTTGTTTTTTAAAATGAGATATGGAAACCAATACGAAAAACTTGCACTGAAAGATAATTATTTTTATTTTTTTTATTTTTAGGAGGAACATAAAATTAAGAGTGTCTCTCATAAGACTGTGGGAGTCTCTTATTTTTGGTATAATTCTGTTTAAGGAAATAAGTATAAATGGAACTTAACCCATCCACATCCTTTTTATGGTTTAATGAGTTAGAGCAATTATTAACATTTCCAACACTTTGCGATGCGAATCCTTTGTTGCCCTATCGAGGATTACAACCTCATTGTACAAGACACGATGGTCATTGTCGGTGGCATGGATACTAAGACTCGTCGCCAAAGGTTTGTGTTTACAATCACTTTTGTGAAGAGCTAATCTTTTCTGGAGACGCTGACTTGTCTGTCCAATATAGATTTTGCCACATTCACAAGGAATACTATAAATAACGTTGCTACTTTTTATCGTTGGAGTAGGATCTTTTAATTTGGAGTAGAATAAGTTAAGCTTCTTTATATTATAATTAGCTATTTTTATATTAAACTGACTGAATAGTCTTGTGAGAGGTTTTGTTAAATTATTTATGTATGGCAGTGTTCCATATTTCACCTGTGTTACATTGTTGTTATCGTTATTACCTATGTTAGATGTTAAATTTGTAGTGTGTTGTTGTATGTCAGTGTAAAGTAATTTGTTCAACAGTCCTTTTGGATAATTGTAACTTGTTAATGTTTCGAACAACAGTTTTAGATTTTTCTCTCTGTAAGACGGATGGGAGATTTTTATAATCCTATTTTTCATAGCCAGAACTGTGTTAACCTTTTGTTTCATCGGGTGGTATGAGTTAAAAGGAATATATCTACCCGAATTGGTATTTTTTCGGTACCAATCTAAACAAATAGAGTTTAATGCAGTTCTAACTACTAGTGTATCTGGGAAGGGGACCGAAGAGTTTGACTCTTCCTCAACAGTGAATTGGAGATGGTGATTGAAAGAATTGAAAATCACTTTGAACTTTTCCACTAGGTACTGCCATTATCAAGTCATCTACATATTGATACAAGAAAGGAAATTGAAAATTGACTTGACTTGTTACAAAATATAAAATCTTGTTCATTACTATTTCGGCTATCACTGGTGAGGCAGCTCCACCCATCGGTACGCCCAATTTTTGTCTATAAAATTGTTCTTGGAAAGAAAAGTAAGTATTATTGTAAAGGAAAGTGACAATTTTAACAAACATTGTTTTTGGTATTTGACAATTAGGTTGTATTAGATTAAAATGTTCATCTATAATTGACTTAACTAAATCTAGTGGAATGTTTGTAAATAGAGACACTACATCAAATGAAACGACTACAATATATATATATATATATATATATATATATATATAAGAAAAAATGATTTTTCTTGGGGTTGCGGTCCAAAGGCCTCTAGTGATTAAAACACTATTAAAGGTGTACTCTTTTATTAAAAGTCAAGCTTTCGAAACCGTTTGGTTTCTTTCTCAAGACAACTAAAATGTGAACAAAATATTACACAACATTGAACAAAATATAAAATTTTAACTTACTAATAGTTGAGAATTGTAAGAATAAAACCTTAAAACACGAAGAATAATGAAAAATTTTTTAAAAGATTTTTTTTGTATAATTATAGTCAAAATTTTTTTGATTGATGTAAATTAGATATCGATTGTCACATTCAATTGTAAAATTTTTTTGATAGAAAAATAAAAAATAAAAAGGGGGATAAAATAATTTTGAAAAAAAAAAAAAAAAAAAAAAAAAAAAATAATAATATTAAAGATTTACTGGTTAAATAATTGTATCAAATAACTATATATATTACTAAGATCTTTAATATCACTTTTTTTATTTATTGTATTAGAAGTATTTCTAATGTGTAACATTTCCTGGAAATGTTACACATTAGAAATACTTCTAATACAATAAATAAAAAAAGTGATATTAAAGATCTTAGTAATATATATAGTTATTTGATACAATTATTTAACCAGTAAATCTTTAATATTATTATTTTTTTTTTTTTTTTTTTTTTTTTTTTTTTTCAAAATTATTTTATCCCCCTTTTTATTTTTTATTTTTCAATCAAAAAAATTTTACAATTGAATGTGACAATCGATATCTAATTTACATCAATCAAAAAAATTTTGACTATAATTATACAAAAAAAAATCTTTTAAAAAATTTTTCATTATTCTTCGTGTTTTAAGGTTTTATTCTTACAATTCTCAACTATTAGTAAGTTAAAATTTTATATTTTGTTCAATGTTGTGTAATATTTTGTTCACATTTTAGTTGTCTTGAGAAAGAAACCAAACGGTTTCGAAAGCTTGACTTTTAATAAAAGAGTACACCTTTAATAGTGTTTTAATCACTAGAGGCCTTTGGACCGCAACCCCAAGAAAAATCATTTTTTCTTTTATACTATCCGGTCAAAAATAATTATAAATCTATATATATATATATATATATATATATATATATATATATATATATATATATATATATATATATATATATTGAAATGGATCCTCCTTCCGGAACACCCTTCTTCAATAAAATTATCATTCGTGGATTCCAAAATTTTTAAATTGATCGTCCTAAAAATAAATTACAAAAAAAAATATAAATATAAAAATTTATTTTCTTCCTCTTCTTTCTACTCCACTTCCTTTTTCTGTTCTTTAACCCTTTTTCTATACCTTTTCTTCCTATTCGCTGCTTCGTTCTGCTCCTATACTTTCTGTTTCTTGCTTCTTATATCCTCTTACCACTTTCCATCCCTGACATCACTGTATCCTCTCGTCCAATTCTAATTATTTTTTTTTATATTTCTTTTATAATTTACTCTTCAGATTATAAATTTTTCCTGTATCCCTTTTAGAATAAGTTAAGATTGAATATTGCTGAATATTTGCATTCAAATTCGATATATTTTTTACAATTTTATTTTTCTAGTGACAATCAATAATAACAAAATTCAAAAAATAACCTATTATCTAAACAAAAACCATTTAAAATCAACAAAAAAATCGTTAATCTACACAACCAATTTAAAATTATGGATCACGTTCCAACATTACATTGAAGGAACATGCACCATGAAGAAAAATCTTCAGGGATCTGGATGGAAAAGTTTATTTTTATTTGTACAGAAGTTACAGTGTTATACAACTTTCATTTAGTTAATGATATCTGTCATTGAATGTTGACAACAATGGTATATTTATGTGGAAAATTTCTATATGGTGTTTGTTTATAAATTTTTGTTTTGTAATACTTTTTTTAGTTTTGACAACAAAATTTATAAACAAACTTTTGAACACCAATGGGAGCAAAAATAAGTCCTATACTAGCTACATATGTTATGGATAATTTATTGGACATAGTGATACCTGTCCTATCGTTTAAACTTCCTTTTATAAAAAAATATGTAGATGATATTATATTAGCAGTTCCCAAAGATGGAGTGGATGAATTAATCTTTACATTTAATAGTTATGATCCATTTATACAATTCACAGTAGAAACTGAAGACAATGAACATTCTGTTCCCTTTTTAGATACAAGACTCATTCGCTCTACCAATAACAAAATAATAATTGATTGGTATAGAAAACCAATGTGCTCAGGTAGATACCTGAACTATTTTTCATATCATAAACATTCCATTAAGGTAAACTTAGTAAAACTAATGAAAGACAGAGTTATTAAAATTTCAGACAAATCATTTCACCAAAAGAACCTTAACATATTATACAACCTGTTTATTGATAATTCCTATCCACCTATATTGTTAAAAAGAATATTATTTAATACTTTATCTACTTGTCCAATCAAAATTCAAGAAGTAAATAACCCATTAGATCACAACAGACCTCAAGATATTGTTACTTATGTATCACTACCTTATATCAAAGAAATAACTCCAGCTATTTCAAGAATTTTGAATAATGTTGTTAATATTAAAATTGCAAATAAAACAGTACTTACAATAAATAACATATTTTCGAAACTAAAAGATAAACACCCTAAAGAATTAACTACAAATATAGTCTATAGTATACCTTGTAGTAACTGCAACAAAGAATACATCGGACAGAGTTCAAGATCGATTAAAGATCGAATCACCTCCCACAAAAGTGACTGTAGATTGTACCCTGAAAGATGTTCACTGGCTACACATGTTCATTCAAATAATCATCAAATGGATTTTAAATCTTTTAAAATTCTAGATGTTGAAAGGAACCGTATAAAAAGAAACTTTCTTGAAATGGCATTTATATCTGAGAGTGATAATTGCATCAACAAGAGATCAGATATTCAACACTTAAGTGAGATTTATTCATATTTGCTTTTGTTATACAAAAAACAATAGTAAAACATCTTGTAACGGTTTTTCTTTTTTTTTTTAGTTAATACAGCGATTTAGTCACTTTTACTAAGTTAATTCTACAATCTGACCTATAAAATGCCAAATCATTATATTATAATAATCTCAATGTCAAGTAAAAAATTTTAAACTTAATAATTTTTATAATTTTAATAACCAAATTAATTAAATATTTAAGATCGTTCAAATTGTAATTCCAAATTTAAAAAAATTGTAAAATTGTTTATTATAACTCGTATATATATATAAACTAGCTGAACCCGGCGCGCGTTGCTACGCCAATAACTAAAATAAATTTAAGGAAAATAAAAGAGGAAAAGAGATAGAGAAGAAAAGAAAGTTTATAGTTTTGTTTTACTTATCGTACCAAAAATATATTTTTCGAACTTATATTTATACGAATTCGTATAGATATCTATTAATTAGTATTGAATTTGATACATGGAAGCGCAATCTGGTGGTAACTTTAATTAATACATATATCATAATCTTCTTACCCATTAAAAATACATCATCATACCGATTTTCATGACAATCGGTTGAACAGGGCAGAAGTTGCTACTATGCAGCGCCACCTGGTGGCAAGTGGCATCAGTGAACATATCATACAAACCTTCTCCGTAGAAAAATACATATATATACCAATTTTCATGACAATCGGTTAAACGGGGCAGAAGTTGCTACTCTGCAGCGCCACCTAGTGGCGATTGGCATTAATGAGCATATCATACAAACCTTCTCCGTGGAAAAATACATGTACATACAAATTTTCATGACAATCGGTTGAACGGGACAGAAGTTGCTACTCTGCAGCGCCACCTGGTGGTGAGTGGCATCATCGAACGGGATAAAAAGTATCCTATGTCCATCTCCTGGCTCTAAGCTACCTCCCTACCAGCCAAATCTGTTCTGCCGTTCTTGAGTTATAAGTGGTGTAACTAACACGACTTTCTTTTATATATATATATAGATGTATCTAATAACAATGATGTCAATCTCACATAGTAAGTAAACTACACATCACCGTATATTATAAAAAAACCTAACTCACACTATTGTAGCTTTTCCCTGATGATATCGATGAAAATCGAAGAAATATATTGGATTTTAGTATAAAGAGTACTCTTAATCATTTAGCTGTATACCCAATTATTTTCCTCTGTTTATATATATATATATATATATATATATATATATATATATATATATATATCGTTAATTCTGGATATGTCAAACATTACAAAAGAATATAGAAAATAATGAAAAGAGAAAAGGGTTTATTATATAGGGAATCATGTTTCATAATTTGTTGAGACTACATATTACCAGTGTTCTATTATGGTGTCTTTCCATATAGAAAGGAGAAACGTGTTACTTCTGTTGCGTTCTAAATTTTCCACTTCATCAAAAGATGTATTATATTTACGCTTTACGTGTTTGAAACTTGTGTTACTCACCCTTTTGTTTAGAGCAACAGATATCCCTACAGATGAATCATGATGCCATCGGTTGAGCTACAGTGGCCTGAAATATATGACACTAATCCCGATGTATTGCTATTGTTATTTGTGTTATAACAAACGGAATGTTCGTAGAGGATCAGCTACCAAGTTAATGGCACCCTAAAAAGCGCACCGTCCCTGTTACCAGGATAATTTATTATAGGGATGTCAAGGTCCTATTGTTAGAAAAATTGTCCAAATTATTATTTATAGTCTCTATTTTACACTAACCATCTTTTTTGTATTTTTTTTATATTAAACATTTTTTTTTAACTTTTCGAATATTACTTATTTTACTTTTCTCTTATTACGAAATACAAAATGAAGTTATTAACCAACCTAACTCAGCGACAAAAATGGGATGATACATGATTTAGATTACATGATTTCGATTTATACCTTTTTATCCTATCATTGGAGCCGTAGAAAACAAAATGATCCCAGTAAATAAATAATAGTTTAAAAAATTTCAAAAACACCGCTTTTATAGCTAACCGAACGAAAAAATAGAAAATATTTCTTAATTACAAAGAGTTTATATTAAGTAGAAGATCAAACTCACTCATAGTTAATCACCTCAAAATAAAATTATAACAAAATTTAAGTTAGCGAAGAATAATTCAATTCAGAGTTAAAAGCGTGGGGTGCATTTTATAACATTTCATAACTCTCTTCTCATAGATAGTTGCCAATAGAATGATTGTAACATTCAATATATTAAGCTTTTTACTTTGAATTAAATTTTATTATAATTTGATTTTGAAGTGATTAACTATGAATGATTGTTTGCTTTTCTATTACTGTATTATAAACTCTCTGTAATTGAAAATTTTCTATTTTTTAGTTCGGTTAGCTATAAAAGCGTGTTTTTTAAACTATTATTTATTTTTAACTTTTTATTTCAAGTAATTTTAAAAGCGTGCTTTTTTTAAACTATTATATATTTCAAGTCGTATTCTTTACTTGTATTTTAATCAGAACTTTATAATTACAATTTTTTTAACGTATTAAATTCCTTCTTTACTAACTGTAATTTCAAAGCTTTACTTTTTACTAAATTTTGTTCCGTAAGACAAATGATTTAAGTTTATTAAATATATTATAAACGTAATAAAACACTCAAGATTAGTCCAAGATATGAAGGTAAAATTAATAGGAAACATTGCAATTTTTTTTATATGCATCGATTTGCATGAAAATTTGTAGGTAAACTCAATATACCCTCCACTACCCTATGCCAATATGTGCTTTTTCTCTGGGGGTGGTTACCACCCCAACTCGGGAGTGGACAATATTTATCAAAAAAAAACATGGTAATCGATAGAATAGTGAATTTTAAGACAAAAATGTTCTTTAGAGTTTTTTCGAAAAGTCAATATTGACTTTCATTTATTCAGTGTAACCTCCAGCACAGCAGAGTGGCCATGGAAACCATCAGCCGCCACCTTGCTGAGCAACAGGACACAATTGCATTAATCCAAGAACCCTGGATAAGAAAAACCAGAATCATTGGTTTAAGTACTTTATCTGGTAAAACGTTTTACATTCCCAGCAATGACCAGCCAAGAGCTGCCATATATGTACCAAGGCAAATTAAAGTTCATCCTCTGGCACATCTTTCCTGCTCAGACTTGACTGCAGTAAGGATGGAATATGCTAGTTGCGACGGACAACCAAATACCGTAGTCCTAGCATCAGTTTACTTTCCCTCTGATGCAGCCGCACCACCACCTTGCAGGGAACTGGAGAAACTGGTGAAGTACTGCCAGCACCAGAAATTGGAGCTCATAATCGGCTGCGACTCCAATGAGCATCACGTCAACTGGGGCAGTAAGGACAAAAACGCCAGAGGTAAGTCACTTTATGACTATATAATAGAGAATAACCTCTGCATTATGAACAGAGGTACCACTCCCACCCTTGTAAACTCTCGAAGTCAAACCATAGTAGATATAACGTTGTGTACAACTAAAATATCAAAACAAATCCGATGCTGGCAGGTGTCTGACGAAGTATCAATGTCAGATCACCGGTGGTTAGCATTTCAAATAGATCTGGGTGTGTGCCCTCAACTCTATCCCGCGACCCTAGGAAGACCGACAGAGCAGCTTACGCTTCTGTGTAGGAAAGGGCTCTGCGGGAGTGTGAGGTCCCCACACCTGGAAATAATAGTGATCCGGAACGCTATACAACAACGAACGATACAGAATACAATTATCAAGTCTTACAAAAGCTCTTGCCCCCTAAGGCTGACTAATAATAAAGGCAACTTCACCCCTTGATGGTTTTCGGAATTAGAACGCCTAAGGAAGATGGCGAGAAAGGCTTTTAACAAGGCAAGTAGTTTAAAACTCCTCAAGGATTGGAACTTATACAAGCTCCACCTTAAGGAATACAAGAAAGTCGTAAGGCAAAAACAGAGAACGGCATGGAGAACCTACTGTGAAGAAATCAAAGATTTTCCACAGGCAGCGAGACTTCAAAGAGCCTTAACCAAAGATCCATATAGAGATATTGGTATACTTACGAAACAGGATGGAAGCCAAACTACCAACCTGGAAGAAAGTTTACATCTCTTGCGAGAAATACACTTCCCCGATTCTGTTGCCACAGTAGAGGCAAAGTGGAACGAGGAACATCACATACCCTCGACAAAGGACTGGCACATTGCCAGACTCATTGTTACCGAGGACAAAGTTAAATGGGCAATATCTAGCTTCTCCCCTTTTAAATCACCACCGGGACTGGACAGAGTTTATCCAGCCCTGCTGCAGTGGGGTCTAGGGGAGCTCGTTCCTCACCAAGTGCAAATATTCAAAGCTTCCCTAGCTCTGAATTATATACCGAAGATGTGGAGAGAAGTAAAGGTTGTCTTCATACCAAAATCTGGAAGAATGAATTACTCCATTCCAAAAGCTTACCGACCCATTAGCCTTACATCATTCTTATTAAAAACGCTAGAGAGGTCAAATAAAAGGTACATAAGGGATACAGTGATATTAACACGAAACCACTGCATCCCAATCAACATGCATACACAACAGGAAAATCCACCGAACCGGCCCTACATCATGTGGTTGGTCAGATCGAGCGATCATTGACAAGAAAGAGTCCACCCTGGCTTATTCATAGATATCGAGGGAGCTTTTGAAAAATAAATAATGAACTTGCTTACTAATCGAAATGTACCTACAACAGTAGGCGGATGGATTCTCAGTATGCTCTCCATGCGTGCAATAACTGTAAATGATGTTAAGATACGAGGCAAGGTCACGAGGGGCTGTCCACAGGGAGGGGTTTTATCACCTCTACTGTGGAACATTGTTCTAGACATCCTAATTCACCGCCTTAATGAACATGACAAAATCTATACAGTAGCTTACGCAGAGGACATTGTAATTATGCCAACAGGAAAGTTTGAAAACACCCTATGCGACACAATGCAAGTGGCTTTCAAAACTTTAGTGACATGGTGTAAAGAGCAATCGCTGTCTATTAACCCCAAAAAGACAGAAATGATTCTTTTCACCAAGAAGAAGAAATCTAGGGGCTTAAACGCACCCAGTCTTTTCAACGTTAAATTAAGCTTTGCTACAGAAGTAAAATACTTAGGTGTTATCCTTGACAGCAAGCTAACGTGGAACTCACACATAGAAAGCAGAGTTAAAAAAGCATTTATATCTTATGAGCAATGCCGACGAACCTTAGGACGTGG
Source organism: Altica lythri (assembly GCA_964028335.1). Classification (NCBI taxonomy): domain Eukaryota; kingdom Metazoa; phylum Arthropoda; class Insecta; order Coleoptera; family Chrysomelidae; genus Altica; species Altica lythri. Next base: position 51,921,877 of record OZ034800.1, read on the forward strand.
ATGTGGATCTACACGGCAATCATAAGACCTATGCTAACATATGGTGCTGTTGTGTGGTGGCCTAAAGTAAAACAAACGTCAGCTATCTAAAAATTAAACCAAATCCAAAGATCAACATGCCTTCTCGTAACAGGAGCCATGCGAAGCACACCGACCAGCGCAATGGAAGTCATACTCGGTCTCATTCCCATTGACATATTTGTTAAGGAGGTCGCATTAATGACCATGGTACGCTTTCGCACGGTTGGTATCAAACCCACTGTAGGGACTGGCACCCATAGGGACAGTCTGTATAGGGAATCGATAAAGGTGGTACCACTCTTACAGGCAGACACGGATGCCGTCGCACCAAGATTTGTCTTTGACAAACCCTACAAAATATTAAAAAACAAGACAGCAGACCCCAACGTAGTGAACGCTCTGAGCGTTCGGACGGATGGATCAAAAACAAAGCAAGGTGTGGGATGTGGAATTTACTTTAGATCCTTAAACCTAAAAATAAAATGGGCTATGGATGGCTTGTCAAGTGTGGTTCAGTCAGATCTCACAGGCATAACCATAGCTGTAAAAGAATTAATCAATAGGAACATCAAAGGCAGGAATATAATTATATACACAGACTGCCGACAAGCACTACTGACCTTGAATAGACCACGTTTCACTTTAAGTTTAGTACTAGAATGTCACCAATCTCTAACTGAGGCCAGCCAGAATAACGTGGTCACTCTCAGCTTGAGAATTTAGACCTGTCAATAGTTTACCTAGTTTGGAACAATTACTCGAGAGTGTAGTATACAAACAGTTGCTTAATTATTTTGATTTTAATAATCTTTTGTTTGTTAAACAGTCAGGATTCAGAACAAACCATAGTTGTAAAAAGGCACTTCAATATAATTTAATACACTGGAATCAGAATTTAGATAATGGTCTGTACACCGTAGTAGTGCTTTTAGATTTAAAAAGAGCTTTTGAAACTATTGACAGATCTATTTTGCTAAAAAAACTGAAACAGTATGGGATTTGTGGAAATGTATTAAAATGGTTTACAGAATGTTTAAAAGACAGAACACAAATAACAAAAATTGGAAACACAAGTTCATCAAGTAAAACTGTTATACATGAAGTACCGCAGGGAAGTATCTTGGGTCCTCTATTGTTCTTAATTTATATAAATGATATCAATAACTGGCATCATTGTGATTCATTACAAATTCATTTATTTGCGGACGACACTTTGCTGTTTATTAGTGACAATGACTTAAATATAGCATTGAACAAAATGAATGACTCTCTAAATAATATTGCTTCCTATTTAAAGATAAATAAGTTAAAGTTAAACGTTGAAAAAACTAAAGCCCTTATTATTGCAACACCTCATAAATATAAAAATCTAAATGTAGATCAAATAAATTTAACAGTGGATGGGGAAAGAATTGAAATTGTCTCACAGGCAAAATATCTAGGTTTTATTGTGGATAATCATTTAAATTTTAATGCTCATTTTGAGTATTTTCAGAAAAAAATAGCTAAAAAAATGTTTTTCTTTTCTAGAGTGTCCCAAGATCTTTCTATGCAATCCAGAATTACTGTTTTTAATACAATCATTAAGCCACATTTTGATTATTGTGCCAGTATATTGTTTTCTATGATTTAAATAAATTGAATGTTTTGCAGAAATTACAAAACAGGGCAATGCGGATAATTTTGAGATGCAACCGTTACACTCCAATACATTTTATGTTGTCTGCTCTTGAATGGCTTTCTGTGAAAAACAGACTTCTGTACATGACCATGGTATTTATATATAAAATGTTGCATAATTTAGCACCTATATATTTTAATAAAATTATTCGATTTAAAAATGAAATAAACAATAATTATAACACTAGGAATAATGCCAACTTATATATACCAAGGCAGAATCTGAGCAGATCAATGAAAATTTTAATTTACAAAGGTTTTGATCAATATAATAATCTACCCAATAATGTAAAATTGTCAGAAAATCTATATGTGTTTAAAAGTAATTTGTTGAAACATATTAAACTCAATGTACGATAGGTACTTTTAACAAATTATTTTTATTTTAATAGTTATGTGTAAATTTTTACCTTTAATTATAATAATAATGTTTTTAATATTTTACATTGTGTAACTTTAGATGAAGGATATTATTCTATTATTATATATAATATATACATTATACATATTATATACATTTTTATATTATGTTATGTGATATGTATATTAGGAATTCCTATTTTCAATTTTTTAATAAACTATCTATCAGCTGGATCAAACGACATGGAAACTCTAAAGGCAACCGCATTGCGTACAATTTAGCAAGGAGGGCTGCGGGCTACAAATATGTTAGCCCTCGCCCATCTACCAAGCTAACATTGTCCGCAGTCGTGGACCCTATCAAACAGCACTCTCACCAAAACTTTATACAGTGTTGCGATGAAACTACGAACTGTAGACTGGCCAGAGAGTTATTACCTCATCCTGGCGAGGAAACAGCAAAAAGATTTAAGGCATTGACCAGACAAAATCTCCGAACAGCTGTGGGAATCTTGACAGGTCACTGCCAATTGCGACAACATCTCTTTAGGTTGAAATTAACAAAATCGCCGCTATGCAGAGGCTGCAAACAAGAAGAGAAAACAGTAGAACACATAATGTATGACTGCTCTGCTTTTTCTGCAATCAGAAGATCCGTGTTGGGCGAGTACTGGCTTACATTAGCCGATGTCAGGGAGATCCCCCTCGGGAGCCTCATCACCTATTTTAAATCACTAGGACAGGTGACAGCCTGAGGTGAAGATATCCCTACACGGGATGCACAATGAGTCATATGTGGCCTCAGTGCTGGCTGAGCACTAGCTTGCCCCTCCCCAAATTTCCAGATTCAGATCCAGAAACCATCTTAAGTGTTTTATTACGTTTAAAATGGATTTCCATCAAGTAAAGGCATTTACTGTTAAAAAATGAAAATATTATTATTGGCCATGATAATATTGAATGTAAATTAATCGGGAACTCTAATAAATAAGGAACAAGCAAGATGAGTACACAGCTGCCTTAAGTCTCTGGCTGCCTTGTGCTGTGTTGAGTGCCCGAGCGAAATAGTAGCCCAAACCAGACATGCAAAGACCGCGCACTTGCTTTATTTCTCTCACTCTACTACAGAGGATCTATAAAAGAATTTATTAATCCTGGCGGTTCCAATAAGGATAATAAAAAACTATCAAATTATTGCATTGTCATCGGTCCTTGATACGTATGCAAAGTTTCAGATTAATCAGACATAGAGACGATTACAAAAAGATCGCGACAGCTCCAGTAAAATTCGGCAATGTGGGAATATTCGCCGACGATATCCGATCGGCCCGCGCCGCAGCGCCTCCAGAGCGCAGTCGGAGAATTCTAGTCTAGTACTATTCACTTGCTAAGCGGATTCCGTGGGCTGTGTTTGTCAGTCCCAGCGGCGCCGGCGTCGTGAATTTGTACCTCGTTTCACAGGTTTGAGTGTTTTTCGTTTTGTAGAGTAAGTACCGAGTGTATTTTTATTTTTTTATCGCAAAAATGGGAAGAAAGCATTACTCGGCGGATGCCTACCAAATTATTAACTCCGTAAGTAAATTTATAAAAAACGAAGCCAAAAATGGGCTACAAATTCCAATCAATAATTTTCGCCAACGAATTATGGCAGCTACGGGTGTTTCTAAGGATGTCATCCATCGAGTAAATAAAAAAATAAGTGCTTTAGAAGTAGATGATGTTACAAAAATGTCAACATCAGTCGTCATTGACGACCGTCCCTCGACATCAACTTTAAATGATTTAAATTTAAGTAATTCTCAAAAAAAGGGGTCGTCCGAATTCTAAAATATTTATTAGTCAAGGCAAGGAGATCGAATTCGATCCATTATTTATTAACAACTTTTATATCATAGAAAAACAACGCCCAACGATAAAGAAGGCTCTACAAAGAGTGAAAAAATCCCAAGTAGGTTTTAAAGGGTTGTAAAAAATTAGGTTTCACCTGGGACAAAACACCAGACAATCGACAAGCACTTATGGAAAGCCACGATGTAAGGTTAAAACGCGTAGAGTTTTTGAAAATTTAGAGATTTTTGCCGCGACGGTAGAAATATTATATATACCGATGAAACTTATTTGCATAGTTTGCATACCTCTACAAAAACATGGATAGATACGACCAAACCAGACCAAACATTAAAAGCGCCTTATAACAAGGGACAAAGGCTAATTATGGTACATGCAGAAGGAGAAAAGGGGTTTGTGGAAAATGGACTGTTAATATTTAAGTCTGGAAAAAAGACTGGAGATTATCACGATGACATGAACACGGAAAATTTTATGCGTTGGGTGAGAACACAACTCATTCCCAACATTCCAGAAAAAAGTGTGTTGGTGATAGATTATGCTAGCTATCACAATACAATGATGGAAAGACTTCCAACCGCCTCATCTAGAAAGGAAGTCATGTTGAATTGGCTAACGGACAAGAGCATCCCTCATACAGTCGACATGACAAAAGTCGAACTCTATGAAGTAATAAAATCGCACAAACCCCGCTTTCTAAAATACGTTCTAGATGAGGAAATGAGAAAACACGGACACTCTGTTGTAAGATTACCACCATATCACCCAGAATTAAACCCTACAGAAAAAAAATTGGGCCGCGGTCAAAAATTGGGTTGGAAGTCATAATATAACATTTAGATGTGGTGACGTCGAAAATCTTGCAAGACAGAAGTTCTCCAGCATTACCACTGAGGAGTGGAAAAGAGTTTACGAACATGTACATAAGAACGAATTAGATTTAATGAAAAAAGAGCATCTATTAGACACTGCCCAAGATTTAGTTTTCAATGTCAATACGGGCAGTTCCGAAGAATGGAGCTCAGAATGTTCAGATAATGATCTTACATTTGGCGACCAAATTGACGAAAGTGACAACTGAATTTATTTTTAGTTTTTTTTGAAGATTTTATTTTTAGTTTGAATTAGAATTTTTTTTTTAGTTTTTCAGAATTTTTTTTTAGAATTTTTTTTATTTTTTTTGAAGAATTTATTTTTAAGTTTTTATTTTACAATTGACTTTGTTTCAATTTTGTGATATTATCTGTGATATTGATCTGTGATATTTTTTATATATTTATTATTATTTATTTTTATATACTGTAACGTTTATTTATTTTCACAGTTTATTATTTAATTTATTTATACAACTAATACACTTAATTTATGTTATAACACAATTTATTTACAATATACTAATTTATATGAACACTGAATACTGATTTATATAAACACTTATTTACTTAGATTCAACTCAAAAACTTAAACTCAACTAACTATATTTCAAAATAAGAGTCTATTTATATGCGCTTCGAACAGATCGAGAACCGTCTCGATCTCCCGCGTAAGGGCAGAGATTCTTCCAGTCGTATGTGGAACTCTCGATATGGTTCAATAGAACATTTCACGGCGTCGCCCGCCGGTCGGACTCGCCCATATGGCCAGCCAGGACAGAGCCGAAGTCGCATTACATTGCCCCCTCCTTAAGAGATAGTTCCTCCTGGAACTAGAGCTGGATGGGAATGATTGTATCTGCAGTCGGGTCCTCTTCTACAATTTCCAGTTGTATAAAAAAAACAGGGGACGGTCTTCGTTGTAAACTGGACACTGGGCGAATGGCTGCAAACCAATACTTGGACTTCGGTATCTTGAAAGATTACTTCCACCATGTTTCGAATGACCCTCCAGTCTAACTCCTTACACTCGATCTTTGGCATTGCTATATTCTGTATATTGGACTCCAGTACGTGTTCCCTCAGGCTAAGTAAAGATTCCCATACATCTTGATAAGTGGGTCGGTCGTGATAGGTGTTCTTTGTCACTAGATAGAAGCGGTAACGTGATCCATCTTGGAGTCTCAAAGCTTTTCCGGGGGCTGGCAATTGGCTTTGCAGTTCTGATAGTCGACCAAACTTTTTTCGGAAAACGGACGCTAATCCTCGGGCGTCGCTGATACTGGCAGGAATATTATGGACCAACGAGCAGTCATCTGGAAGCGTGAATAGGTCTTGATGTTTCTCAATGGTTACGCCATATCTTGCTTTCCCGGTACCCCCATAAGCACCCATAAACTCATCGAAGGCAAAATCAGGAGTCTCTTGGAGTCGATTTACCTCTTCTTCTTGGTTATGATCTCCTTCAAACGGTGCCAGCCGGTTTCCATGTACCACTTTCGGTTTTCCATTTGGAATCTTACTTATTCGGTATATGACATCATTGATTCTTTTCTTAACGATGTATGGACCTTCCCAAGACGTTTGTAGCTTCGGCGAGTAACCCTTCTGTCTTCTTGGGTTATGAAGCCAGACTTTGTCTCCTTCTTCGAAACATCCTTCCGTGGCTTGAGTATCATACCGTTTCTTCATTCTATCACTGGCAATTTGAAGATGTGAGCGAACCAGTTCATGCATATCGTCCATTTTCCTTCGTAACTGGATCACATAATCTTCTCCAGCTATATCTTCTCCAGGTCGGCATCCAAACTCAAGGTCGCATGGTAGCCTCATCTCTCGTCCGAACAAGACCTTTGCTGGTGTTTGGCCTGTTGTTTCATTGACTGCGGATCGGTAAGCCATCGCGAAGAGCGAAAGGTATTGATCCCAGTCCCGCTGGTGGTTGGACACTACTTTTGACAGATACTTTCCAATGGTCTTATTCATTCTTTCCACCATTCCATCTGATTGTGGATGTAATGCTGTAGTTCTTGTTTTCTTCATTCCTAGAGTATCGCAAATTCCTTGGAAAAGCTGGCTTTCGAAATTTCTACCTTGGTCACTATGAATCTCCAAGGGTACTCCAAATCGACTGATAAATTCTCTTATTAGGACATCTGCAACAGTTGTGGCCTCTTGATTTGGAATGGCGTAGACTTCTACCCACTTCGTGAAATAATCCATAACCACGAGCATGTACTTATTTCCATTCTCAGTCGTCGGAAATGGTCCAGCAATGTCTAAAGCAATCCTCACAAATGGGTTACCGACGTTGTATTGTTTCATGGGAGCTTTCCTTTTTCGCTGCGGTCCATTACTCGCAGCACAGATGGTACACTTCTTACACCAGCTCTTCACATCATCGGAACTATTCATCCAATGAAACCTTTCCCGTACTCGTTGAAGGGTTTTCTTAACACCGAGATGACCTCCTGATGGACTGTCATGTAACTGTCGGAGTACTTCAGCCACTCTAGTTTTTGGAATAACTAACTGCTTTCTGATTTCTGAACCATCATCATTCTCGAGTACTCGTTTCAATAAGTCTTCTTCCAGGATGAAAGAGTTCCACTGAGCCCAATAGGATTTAAGTACTGGACAGAATTTTGACACTTCTTGCCAAGTAGGTCGTCGATCTTCTCTCTTCCATTGGCGCATTTTCTTTAAAACAGGATCATTTTCTTGTTCCTCTCTAATTTTAGTCGGTGCCCAGTAATCGTTAACTACAGTTGTTCGTAGTATAGCAGTTTCTTTGGATTCTGTCTTGTTGCAATGGGAGCAATCTGCTGGGCACGGTCTTCTGGAAAGAGAATCGGCGTTTCTATGGCTTACTCCAGCTCGATGTTCGATCCTAAAGTCGTACTCTTGTAACCGTTCGATCCACCTGGCAATTTGACCTTCAGGGTGCTTGAATTGCATTAACCATTTAAGGGCTGCATGATCGGTCCGGATTAAAAATTTTCTTCCATATAGGTATTGATAGAAGTGTTCCACGGACTTCACAACTGCCAGAAGTTCTCTTCTCGTAACGCAGTAATTCCGCTCAGGTTTAGAGAGCACTTTACTAAAATACCCCAGAACCCTTTCTTGCCCATCTTGAATCTGAGAAAGAACTCCTCCAATTCCTACATTACTGGCATCGGTATCTAAAATAAATTCCCCCTCTGGTTGTGGGTAGCCCAGTATCGGTGCTGTTGTTAAATGCTTCTTTAGAGTTTCAAAGGCCGTTTGACAGTGGTCATCCCAGCAGAATTCTCTTGCTTCTTCAGTAAGTCGTGTTAATGGCTTAGCAATATCTGCAAACTTCCTTATGAACCTTCGATAGTACGTGCATAACCCAAGAAAACTTCTTATTTGATGTTTATCGGTTGGTTGTGGCCAATGCTTGATGGAAGCAACTTTGTCGTTATCTACAGCCACGCCTTCCTTGCTGACAACATGACCCAGGTACTTAACTTTATTTTGAAATAACTGACATTTCTTGGGGTTCAACATCAGTTGGGCAGCTTGAAGTCTTTTAAAAACATCGTCTAAGTTCTTTAGATGATCTTCAAATGTCTCTCCCAAGACTATGATGTCGTCCAAATAGACCAGACATGTCTTCCAAGATAACCCTCTCAATACATTTTCCATAAGCCTTTCAAATGTCGCAGGAGCATTACATAGTCCGAATGGCATAACATTAAATTGCCATAGTCCGGAACCGGTGGTAAAGGCTGTCTTTTCCTTGTCTACTGGGTCCATTTCTACCTGCCAGTAGCCAGATTTCAAGTCTAAGGTAGAGAATAATTTACTTCCAGCCAAAGTGTCCAAGGTGTCGTCGATTCGAGGCAGAGGATAACTGTCCTTCTTGGTAACATTGTTCAACTGACGGTAATCTACACAGAACCTCGTAGTTCCATCCTTTTTCTTAACCAAGACTACCGGAGAGACCCATGGGCTGGTAGAAGGTTCTATCAACCCGTCTTCCTCCATTTCTCGAACAATCCTTTCAGCTTCCTCTCTCTTTCCCTGCGGTAATCTTCTAGCTGTTTGACGAATTGGCTTGGCATCCCCTGTGTCAATTTTATGCTTCACTGTAGAGGTTCTTCCTGTCTTACCTCCTTTTGGCACAAAAATGTTCCGATATTGATGAAGAAAGTCTTTTACTCTTCTTTTCTCTATTCGATTCAGAGATGGACCAGCAACTGCCACCATGTGTTCGAACTTGTCGTTGGAATTATCGGAAGTGACCGTCTGACGAATTATGGACGATACTGGTACACAGGTTCCAATTCTGGTATCTTTCTTGATTGTAATAGGGTGACCATTGATGTTTATAATTCGTACCGGAATTTCTCTAGCAGAAGTGACCAATCCTTTTCCGATCAAAATTCCTCGACCGACGTCTTCATCATGGTTCAAAGGTTCCATCATGGCAGGTGTTCCTTCATCAACAGTTCCTTGAAGACGTGCCACTATGATAGTTTCACTTCTACCAGGTATCACAGTATCCTCCTCTATAGCTGCTGGCACGGTTTTGTCCTCATACGGATGAAGGAATACTTCTTCGGCACCAACTTTAATAACTCTGTTTTTGAAATCCAGCTGGAAACCATGTAAGTTCATTACGTCCATTCCTAATATCACATCTTCCTCGATATCAGCGACAATGACAGTATGCGTGAACTTTTCTGTACCGATTCCTATTTGAACTTGGACTTCCCCATGGATGTTAGCTCTTTCACCTGTGGCGGTCCGCAGCCGTAGCCTTGTTGGTTGAAGTTTCTTGCTGCTACTTATAGTTGTTGGTCGTATAATGGTCCTGGTCGCTCCAGTATCTATTAACAGTGTATACTTTTTACCATTTATTTCACCATCTACATATACACTGTCATCGCGACATTTCAGAGAGGCTATGAGTATGAGAGGGTCTTTTAAAAGGTTACGGGTCGAAGCTGCCCCCTCTAGGCCGACCCGTTCTAGTTTTCCTGTGGAGTTGTTTCTCGATAAGCATTGGCCACTGGACGTTTACATGATTTGATGAAGGGTCCCATTTCGCCACAATTGTAACACACGCGGGGCCTCTTCTTTTTGTTTTCATTAAAGTTCTTCATCATGTTAACTAATTGGTCCAATTTATTTTCGTCTTCTTCGTCTTTTACAGATCTTACTTTACTGTATCCCCCACAAGCCTTCGAAGCCGCTTCATACTCAAGCGCAGCGGACAAGACATCGACTAAAGTTTTGTGACGGGCTAAACGAAGAGTCTTGTTCATTTCAGGATCACGGAGCCCATCAAGAAATGCTTCTACTGCTAAACATTCTATCATTCCTTCATCAGCTGCAGGATAGGCAAATCTGACCAACCTGGCAATATCTACTTCATATTCCTGAAGGGTCTCTTCTCGCTTCTGTTTTCGTATCTTCAACTGTGACCGGTGCAAATTCTCCAGATGTTCATGACCATATCGCATGTTTAATCTCTTCTTAAGTTGTTCAAAGTCATCCGTCTCTTCCACCGGTATAGTCTGAAGAACGTCGCAAGCATCTCCTCTAAGAGCGATCGTGAGATTTACAGCCTTTTCTTTTTCTGACCATCCGTTCGCTCGTGCAGCTGTTTCAAACTGTTTAAGGTAATTTTCCCATGACATTTTTCCATCAAAGGTTGGGGCTTTAATGCGGACCGAACTTTCACTGCTTTCCAGTTTTGGTTTTTGTTCCACTTTACAGCTTGTCTTTTCTTCATCATTTTTCTCTTTTGATTCTTCCACACTAATCCTTTCTCCCTTTCCCATTTCTTCCATTTTTCGTTCGATCTCTTTTATTTTCTCCTCGAATGAAGTCATCTCAGAAGAGACTTTATTTTCTAAAGAAGCAACTTTAGTATCCAAAGATGAAATTTCAGAAGAAACTTTATTTTCCAAAGAAGAAATTTCAGAAGAAACTTTATTTTCCAAAGAAGAAATTTCAGAAGAAACTTTATTTTCCAAAGAAGAAATTTCAGAAGAAACTTTATTTTCCAAAGAAGAAATTTCAGAAGAAATGTCTGTTTTCAGAGAAGACATATCGGTAGAAATGTCAGTTTTCAGAGAAGACATATCGGTAGAAACCTTATTTTCCAAAGAAGATATTTCAGAAGAAACTTTATTTTCCAAAGAAGAAATTTCAGTAGAAATATTTTTTATAGAAGACATCAATGATGAAGTATCGTCAGCAAATAAAAACTCTTCCGGGTCTAATCCTTGATCAACTATCGCTTGTCTAAGTCGCTCCACCAACTCCGACTTCTTTCCTGTAGTGTCCAATTCACGGTCTTCAAGTTCCCGACGCAAGTCTGCCACTTTTAAATCACAAAGTTTTTTCGACATTTTTCTACACTATTTATTTACACTATCCCACTTCTGACACCAATGTAACGTTTATTTATTTTCACAGTTTATTATTTAATTTATTTATACAACTAATACACTTAATTTATGTTATAACACAATTTATTTACAATATACTAATTTATATGAACACTGAATACTGATTTATATAAACACTTATTTACTTAGATTCAACTCAAAAACTTAAACTTAACTAACTATATTTCAAAATAAGAGTCTATTTATATGCGCTTCGAACAGATCGAGAACCGTCTCGATCTCCCGCGTAAGGGCAGATATTCTTCCAGTCGTATGTGGAACTCTCGATATGGTTCAATAGAACATTCCACGGCGTCGCCCGCCGGTCGGACTCGCCCATATGGCCAGCCAGGACAGAGCCGGAGTCGCATTACAATACTAACACTCGTAAAATCGCTAAAATTTATACCTCACCCCTTCATCCCGTTGGCGAAGAATGCTCATACCTCCCCGTGGTCTTAGCTGGGTAATAAAAATTTAAAAGTAAGAATTGTGATGAGCTAAATTGAGCAAAACTTAATTGATGAACTTAATTAAAAATGTATATAAAACTTTTAATTACAAAGAAAAAATAAACATTTAAATTGTTTAATTTGCGTATTTTTTACAGAATTTACAAATCCAAATAAAAATCAAATTCACTAAAAAAATTAAAACTGTTACGCCACTGGAATCTATTTTTATTGAAAGACGGAGTAGAAAGCGTTCGCTAGAGCCATCTTTACAAAACCTCTCGAACTGGGTAATCGGTAGCGTTCGAATCGACGGTAAAGATAGGTGGGGAAACCTGAGCTGTCGCGTTAATTTTGAAATCGTCTCTACATACATACGATCAACCCAAGCTAATAAAAGCGTGTTAAAAAATAACGCAATTCTGTTGGATACTACTATATTTAGCCCTTCGTAAATAAAATCTACTCCAAGATATTTACTTACACAAATAATTTTGTCAAAGATTTTACTTCTTATAACAATTTATAATATTCCTAATAATTATGTCAATTATCAAACCTATTTAAAATGGTAAATAAATAACCGAAAAAATTTAAGCAAATAACATTTAAATACAAGAAAAAAACTAATAAAAATAAAACGGTTTTTAGCTACTTTTAGTTACCTTATAATTAATCCGTTCATGTTATCGTCAGGTTGTAATAAAGCTGATGAGTCCCTTTGTATTCTTTTGCCGTGAATTATCAAGATGATGAAGTCATGCAAGCGGAATTTTAACTACAAGTCCCATCGTACTCTTTGTATATCATTGATAAATTTTACGATTAGTATCGTAGCGTTTCTTTGGTGTAAATAATGGCTTAATTGGCGAAACAAAATTCCAACATAACATTATCAGGTGTATCATAAATTCATGTTACGAACACTGTTTTTTAATGAAAATGTAAATACTACATAATTTATATTCAAGGGGTGTTTAGATGTATAATCAATAATAAAAGAAAAATTTTATTCGATTTTCAAATATTATTCTGAAACCATTCATAATCTTTTTTTTTTAAATAAGTTATATTATGAGTTATAAAAATTAAAACGTGTCACACTTGTCAGATAAGCTCAGAAAATTGATTTCAGCATATGCTCTCCAATGTTACTCGTTGTAATACTCTTATTGGATTAGATGCAGGCGGGGGATATTTAACAGGATCTCAGTGGTATCTTCGATCTGGAGCAGAATAAAGGCGAGAACGTAGCAGTCGAGTCACAACTACCCTGCATCAGATAGTAGGTGATTAATAAATTCACCGCCTTAGATCAACGTGAAAATTTAACGCCCGTCAAGCAAGCTGGATCAGAAGGACGTGCGAAGCTAGAGAAAGGGTCAACACTTGGAACAATTTGTCCCCAAGACGTCGACGTCTTGGAAAGACGTTCTTTTTGATCAATGACTTTCCTTAGAATGTTAACCAAAGTTGGAATGTGCTGTTGTCACCATGTTTTTTAATATATTTAAATAAATTTATTATCTTTGAAATTTTAGAAAGTATACAAACAAGAATGTATTAAATGACATTATAGAGAAATTGAAAAAATTATCACATCGAAATCAAACCCGCAACATTACATTTAATATATTCTTGTTTGTATAATAATATTAATGTAATAATAATATTAAAATAAATTATAATAGATAATTTACTTATCTTAAGAATAATAACAATAATAATTATTATATGTTAAAGATGCTTAAAAAGTGATCTAACGTCCAAGTATTATTTTGCGATATAAGTAACATAGCAAAATTATTATTAACAATTATAACAATAATAATATCAATAATAATAATGGTAGTACTAGTTGACCCAGTAAACTTTGTATCGCCCAACAATAGGTAATATTTTTTCCAATTTTTAGGTTTTGTTTTCTTATTTTTTCCATTTTTTGATTTCAATGAATTTATTTTAATTTTTATATCTACAATAGTTTATTTTGTTTTGTTGTATTTTTCATTTTTACGCTTGTATTCCTTTTTTATGTACGCTTTTTGCGATTTTCAACTCTTTTAAGATTTTCAACAAAATTTTTCACGATTTAAATTAATATTTTATGTGCTGGAGTAATAATTATCATGGAAAACGCAGTAATTATAAATACAAAGTTCTAAATCCTTATTTGCACCCTTAGAGGGTGAATTTTTATAAACCCTGCAACACGAAAATATTTTTTTTTAAAGAATTTTAATCTTTATAAAAATCGGTGCCGATTTAATGCTTTTTTCATACATTTACTTTCAACCCCTATTTTACTTCTTCAAGGTTAATTTTTAATCTAATTTCAGTGGGTGTTCACATTATGAAAATATGCGTGGGTCCAAATTTCACATTTCTACTATCAGCGGTTACAGCGGAGTGTGCGTCTATACCTCAGTCAGTGAGAAATTCTTCTTTTTTCTTTTTTTTATTTATATTGTTACATTCTGTCGTTTTAAAAATAAATATAAATATAAATAAAAAAAAAAATTTTAAAAATTTTAATATATAAATATAAAGATAAATAAACTATTAATAAATTAAAACATGATTACAAACATAAAGATTAATATAACACTAAAATAAATAAAAATAAAAACACAACAACGTTCATAAAATTTAACAAATAAATTTTTGAAAGTAAAATCCCGCATTTTATGACTACAGAATTTTACTTGATATAATAATAAAATCTAAATAAATAAATCATCAAAATGTTTTGCTCTCCTACTGTGTTAAAATAAAAACCATATATAAAAAACACACAAATAAAAAAGGAAATTGAAGACACATTAAAATTCAATCATTTACAGACAAACCTCCATGCTAAAAATAACAAAATAATAAGTTTTATGGTGTAAATGTATATATTTTTATGTATTTTAATAGTGATGTACCTGAATTTTAAAATGTTTTATTAGTGTAATGTTGTCAAACGGAATTCGTCGCTTTTCTTATAACCTCACGATTAGTAAGTCATCACATTTGTAACAATATTTCTTTATTTTATAAAAATTGTTCTTCACCACAGATGTCCTGAAGAAGAATTAAATAAATTCGAAAGCTTGACTGAAATCAAAGAGTTTTCTTTACTTACCTTGGCCAAACGTTGACTGCAACTCCACGATTGACTTCACGTTATATTGAACCAGTCACTATACCATTATTCGTATATATATATATATATATATATATATATAGGAACGAATTAACACTTGGGAAACGTCAATTGGTAAAAAGATGTTAAACAGCCATTAAGAGTGGATCTTTTATTTTATGTTGCGGAATATTCGGTAACTATTTGTTACCTTCCTCAGTGCCTACACTGCCTAGGATTTATTTTATTTATAACTTAATATATTAGTTGTACAATTGGTACTTACAAAAGAATGTGTGTAACGGGTAGCTCTTTCAGACACCAGACTCAGTAAAACAATACAAACGATGACGCGGTGTTTCTGTGTTATCGTTACATGTGTTCAAATCAAATAACAAACCATGTGAAACATTATTTCCCAGTAAAGGGACAACCCATTAACCAGTATTTTATTATCCTAACACCTCAATACAAAGACCCCACAAAATTATTGCAACAATTTGAACAAACAACAGTCGATGAAAAAACCAAAAGTACTATTAAAAATATAAAACAAAGGTGTAAACCCCTAATGGAAATCGTTTTTTTTAATCAAGCTCAATTGTATAATTTTTTTTTAAACCAAATTTTTAAAAAACGAATTAAGTGACAAATACATGACATTATATGTAATTAACATTTACATCTTTAGTATAAAATAACCTTGTAATAAAAGTTTGGTAAAAAGAAAAAAGAAAAAAAAATACTATTGACATGACAATTAACCTCTATCGATTGTAAACATTCCATCCTAAATTATTTTCATCGTGATAGTTTGTTTTAATAAGAACGTAGAAATAGAACTGAGACCTTCTACATGTTTCGTGGAATTCATAGCTGATTCACTATTATTTATATAACACATCTCTATGAAATTCCTTTTGAATTGCGCAAAACCACCGCATTGTCGTAATTCATCGCTTGTCCAGTGCTATGTACATGTTTGCTGAGAGCTGTAACCGTAGGCTTTTTCTTCATTACTCTTTTAGACAATTTTTGGCTAGATTGGTCATAATATATTGTAGGACACCCACTATACGGAACACCATACACTATCCTACTTGTTATTAGCATAGGAGTAGGGTCCTTTAATTGTGAAAAGAAAAACTGTCCAATTTTTTTTGACACGGAAGTAGCCACAACTATGTTATGTTTTTTGAAAATTCCAGCAATTTTTGAAGTAAGGACCTCTATATATGGTAAATTTTATATAAACCTAAACTGATTCAAATTACTCCGGGTTCCTATTTGGTTTTACGCCAGGAGAATTACCAAATACCAAAGTTTGTCCACCAATTTCTTTGGGTATTGGTTAGATAGCAGGATGTTCATAAGTAAGTCCAAATTTTTATTCACAAACAAAGCTTAAATTAGAAAAGAAAACTTTTTTTACGTCAAGCTCTCGAAATTTATTTATTTTTTCATTAGGACAAACTACAAAGAATTATTGTTGCTGGAGATTACAAAAAAAGAAAAAAAACAAATACAATAAACAATGGTACTTACAAATCTTGAGATTTTTTAAGACCAATAAGAAAACAGTAGTCATCTACATACTTAATTAGTAATTAATAATTACTAAGACACACGATACTACTAATATACAAAATAAAATTTAAAGGATTAATTATATCAAAGAAAATTAGAGGAAAACCATGTAAACATTTGGATCTTCATTATTTTCAAAATAACAATGGCTGAACAGGATATGGGCAAAAACAGATATGTGCCATGGTAATTGCACTGATTTTGCGGAGAAGAAAGAAACGGTGCTTGTTAAACTTACTACAGGCGGCACATAGAAGGGTGTAGTATTTATTCAATTGAATTGAAAATCAGATTGACTGCTGCCTTCACAAGGGGAGTTGTTATTTTCGTACCTTTATACAATTTTTTAAGAAAAAAGTTTTGGTTGAAAGATTTAAAAATCTAGTGTATTCGTGCGGTATTAATTTTATTTAAATTCTATTAACTGTTTTCGTAAATCCTTCAGCCTTGTCAGTGAGATGTTGATGTTTTGTTGACTGAAACAAATAACGGTACATAGAACTCAAATCTTCAACGCCACTTTTCTTGTTCATGGAATTAGAATGTTTATTAATTTCTGTTATTTATTAAAATTTACGTTTTAGTAGATTTGGTTCCATTTTTAGCCTCTTCAAAGTTAATCAAGTGATTAAGGTCTGTGGAGTTCTCAACTGATGTACAAGTTTTCTTAAAGGTCCTACAATCACTTTTATAAGAGATTATTCGGTTTTTTAAATTACGTCTCCTACATATGTCTGATTACAAGACCAACAAGGAATTTGGTAAAACACATTGTTCTTGTCGAAAAGCTGCACTTTCGCTTTGGGGTTTGAGTAAAATATTTTCGATAAAAAGACATATCGTTTGGCAATTTTGATATTATGGTTTCTAAACAAACCTATGAGTCTTGGAGTTAATTGCTTAATATATGGAATGGACCAAATTGCGTAATTAACCTCTCGATCAACATGAACAGGGTTGGGGTACCTATAACGGTGGTAAGTGTTCCCTCAAGGTTGCGGGGGATGTATGCATTTAGGAATGCTCAGGTGTACTAAACAGCAATTTTTTTATAAGAGTTCAAAGCCCTTTCTTTTATATGCAATGTTAGACAGACCAATTACACCAGACTTTAATCCTTGAATAAGATTCACTTTTATCTTAAAAGGATGGTATGAGAAAAAGTTTATAAACCTGTTAATGGCCATAGGTTTTCTGTTTTTCTGTACCATTCAGTTTTAAGGATGTTTTGAGGAGACCGTGAATTTTAGATTAATATTAAGTTATTAAAGGTAGTGAGGATATCCTGAACTCCATCATGAGGTACTGCCACGATTATGTCGTCTACAAATCTTTTTAAAAAAGGAACCTGGTAACTAAGTTCTAGTAGGCAATGCTCTACTAGATCATCCATAACATAGTTAGCTAGGATGGGAGACATGCTACCTTCTATAGGGGCACCTGTAACCTGTTTATAAACTTTTTCTTCAAACAGGAAATAAGTTGAATCGTAATTTTTAAAAATCCTGTTTTACTAAAATTACAGTCTGTATTATTGTTACACCATTTATTAGTCCATAACTAATTCACGAACTAAATAAGTAAATAAGGAGGCTACATTTAAGCTTTGATGTAATTAATTCTTTATTGTAATTAAGTATCTAGATGACTGCTGTTTTCTTTTTTCCTTAAAAAAACCTTAACTTTTGTGAGTACTATTGTTTATGGTGTTTGTTTTTTTTTTTTTTGTAATCTCTGGCAACAATAATTCTTTGTAGTTTGTCCTGACGAAGAAATAAATTAATTTTAAAAGCTTGACATCAAAAAAAGAGTTTTCTTTTCTAAGTTATAATATGTTTCTTATTAAACAAAACTTCGCTGAACATCCACAATTCATTTGTATGTAGCATTTTATAAGGTATTAGGTATTATAGTTATGAGATTTTGAGACAATAATGAGTTTGTTAGCGAGAACTGCATGACATAAACTATGTATTAGGTTTGTATTGTATTTAAAGGTTAATTTCAGACATTGTAAGGCTTTTAATTAAGTATGCACTTGATGTAAGTTGGAAACCAGATATAGGTGTATAATATACAGTTCGATGTATCCTGATCGTAGTTAATGCAGATCTGGTTTATACAATATGATCTACAACATGCGCTAAACTTGATCTTGGTTAATACCTATAATTGGAACATTTTAGTTAAAAATTAATAACAAAAATACATATTTTTATTGTTTTAGTCTACAAAAAAGTTTAGGTCTAACCATATTATAGGTATTTATTTAAAATAAAGTGGTCGCAGGGAAACGAACAGCATGGATAAAAACATTATCGTACCTTAAAAAATATCTTTTTTTTTACGTGACTTTAATTCCGTGAAAAATAATGCCGTATACATCACTTTGTATATTTCTCCAGATATAAGATAGCTCAGATAAAATTTCACAATTTTTCTCACATATTCACGTCCAATCGAATAATACGTCTATACTAGAACGAAAATATTTTCTCTAGTCATATTTCTGGAGAAATGTTTGAAAATTTTAGACACGCTACCGCCATAATACATAAAATCTCATTCGAACAAAAATAGAATATTATACACAAGGGGCCTTTTACTTAAATCTACCTACAGCAGAATGGCGTTGTGTCTGATTCGTTTAGCACCAGCTGTAAAAAATCTCATTTTTGAAGACCTCACATATTTAAATATGAATAAAGGAATAAAAAAAGCGCTTTGAGATAATGGTGATGAATTTTTTATATCTTCTGCTATCAATTCATTTGTCTTTTAGAAATTAAGAATATAAGTAAAACATTTCCATAAAAATAAACAGTTCTTTTATATTTTGTACTTTGTTTAATTCAAATTCCTTTGTAAAATAATTGCAGGTAATATTGGGAGTACTGAGTATTTGGTTTAGTATAGAAAGATCTGATTATGTCAAGAATTATATTTTTATATTTTGCACCTATAATATTTTTGATTATGACACCCAAATCAGTACTATAATGTTTCATTAAAGCACTCAACTTTGAAAACTTTTCCTGTATGCGGTTGGTAGCATTGGATAGTATAATACGTCAAATAAATAAACATCACGAAGGTATCTAACCTCGTAACAAACAAGGAAAAGTTTGTTCACGGGGCTTGTTAATCTGAATATTGCTCAGAAATTACATAGTATTATTGGTAATTCTTCATAATGTAAGTAATTGTATTACTACTATCATTATTTTTATTAATACGTTATCCACTTATTTTTAGACGATCTCCATGCGACAGTTGTTAGTTGCAAGTAATGATTGAAATATAAGAAAAATATGCTAAAATGAATAGTGAAACCACACAGAAACCTTTACTTAATTATATCTTATATTCTAATACAAATTATAACTGTCAAAACTGAATTATGCTTAAATTATTGAGTAACAAATAAGATTATAACTTCAAAGAGTACAGAGTTCTAAACCGAGTGACTGTGATAGTTTAGAGTGACAGTACTTGAATCATGTGCATTTATTGTAATATTTGGTGCAGAGTTAGGTACTGGTTACAGATGTGTTTGTTACTGTTACTTTCTTAGTGTTCAACAGTTTGGAAACTTCAATTCTTTTGCTCATTGAAGTTTCTATGTAGCCTTCTGCCACTGCACTAGATCGCCATCTCCCATGACGTTTAATTGTGATTAAGTCACCTCCCTGGTTAGCTAGGTGGGTGACTGATAATCTCCGAAAACAGTGTCCAGTGTAGTTTTGGGAGTTTTCCAATTTTAAAAATTTGGCAATTATTTGTGGCATTTTCCCAATTGTATTAATTCCAATTGGACTTCTTATGCAGCGGCCATTACGATAGGTTAAAAAGAAACGGTTGTGAGTGATATCATTAGGCCTCAAAATTCTGTATTTATTTATTTAACCTATCCAACGTTCCTCAGTTATTCCGAAAACTCGTGGAACATTGGTTTTAGTTTTTGGACTAGTAATGATTATTTGATCGGTTTTAAATTCAATATTATCGGTTAATATATTAGTAATTTCTTCCCTTCGGCATGCTCCATTAAACCCAATTATTAATACAACCTAAGGTAAAAATGAATTTAAGTAAAATAGGAAATATAAAACGATAAAATCAGTACTAACTTTGATAGCTAAAAATATGGTATCATCAGCCGTTTCTAAAAATTTATTTATTTGATCAAAATCTAAAATAAGAGACTTTTTTGGTTAATACCCATCAGAGTGCCGTTTTAATAAAGCTTGTAATCTAGGGAATCTGGATATATCAATATTTTTATTAATATTGAGTGTTGACTTCAACATTGAATAAACTGTCCACAATGTAGATGATTTTTTTGTACTTGCCAATTCTTGAAAATAAACCAGAAGGACATTTTCTGATATATTATGTACTTCATTGAAGTTGCACCATGTAGAAAATTTTAAGAATTCACTCAAATATGCTTGTTTAGATTTAGTAGGTAACAAATTAGTACATGCCTCTTCAGCACTTTTTCTAATTTTTGGAGGAGTATTTTTTTTTTTTTTTCACTATTATCAATATTAAAATAAATATTAATTATTTTATAAAATCAAAGTTTAAATCTGTCAGATTCCTACAATTAAATTTATTTAAAAAAGCAATAAAATACCAAAATATAAAAAGTATTATAAACAACTTATTTTATATGGCTGTTATGACAATTTAAATTTGGACTCGTGTCATAACAGAGCGCCATATGAAATGCGTTGTTTAATATACTATTATGAAACAACACCAACCATTCATTTATTTTATTTATAATTTTTATGTATGTACCTATATTGTTTATTTTATCTAGATCAATTTTTATTTTGCTTCATTTACCTATTATAAAATGTTATAGAAGACATTTTTATTTTCTTTGTGGATCTATGCAGGCTCATTGGCATTATTTTTTTCTTTTAGAAATATCTTTATTCTAAGAAATATTTTAAGTCCTTTTAACCAAATACAATAAGTTTAAATGTTCTCTAACTTAAACGAGTTTAGCACAGCGCTGGATTAACTTCTAAAAGGGTTTGATCGATATGGATTGAGATTTAGTATCAGAAATTGCTTGTGTTGACGCCAATTCACGTTACTCAGAATACATTTGTTGTCCTCATTGCTCTAATTTGTACTGACAATTAATTTGCACGTTAATATTATATTGTGTGATTTCAATTAAAACTGTTATAACATATTATACTGAATGCTGCTTAATATAATGAAAACTACATTAAACTTCAAAATACAAGGAAAATTCATTTAGCTTAATTAATTTGGTTCTTTATTTGATTTATATGAATAAAAATCACTTGCTTTAAGAAGATGGAATATTGGTTTATTATACATAGAAAATATTTTATCGTTTATAGGTGTAACATAGAAAGCATTTTGAATTCAGCTCAGCATTTAGCTCCAGTTTTATTCAAGAATGCATTCGAAAATAATAATATTGCTTCCAGTTGCATCCGTAGCTGAATGCCCTTATATGCTAAGCTATAGTCTAATTAAAAGCAGAAGAAATTTATGCTTGTTGTCGACTCTAAAAGAGAAATAAGAGTGAGAAGTGGCCTTAATGAAGTAATTAAGAATCACGTAAGCAAATGCTTCGAGAACAGATAAAGCATACTGGTTGAGAATAAAGCGAAGCGCTAGCTAAATCTCTTGGAGAATTCCGAGAAGAAGTGCAATTAGCCCGGGCACCGAACGTGATCTGAATAGTTACCAGCTATTTCGCGACTCCCAAACTTTAACTTTGGGATCCTGATGGCAAACAACCGACGAACGATAGACGTCCTTTTTTTAATTTTTTTTGTCTCCTTAAAAGTAAGTGCAATTTCCGGGAAAATGGATTGATTCGTATAACATTTTACGAAATGTATAACTTTTTAAATGGAACTATAATAAGAGTATGTGCAATTCAATTTTGTAAATAACAAAGATCATGAAAATGAATTTCTAACGGTTCAATAACAAAACAGTAACTAACTCTAAAAAAATTATGAGAACGAGAACAATAGTAGGTTCTGAAACAAATACTAAGCCGTTAAACATTTGCATGGGCGGTTGAAACTTTGCGATGAGAAATCAGATATATCCGAATGTCTGATTGCTGGATTTGTCATTGTTATGGCAAATTTGAATTTCCAGCTGATTTGGAGCGTTAACAGTTCCCGGTTTACATTTGGAACAGTTCAGGCCCCGTTTTACATCGGAAATTAAGGTTATTACCCAATCTCGTACCCTTTGACTATTTACTATTTTCATTTTCAAATTGTGACAGTTCTCGTCAATTTTGAAATTGTATTAGAACCCTTTTTTGAATTGAATCCACATCGGATTTAATTTATTAAGTACCTATGTAAATAGAAATATATTTGAAACATACTCAAAACAACTCTTATTAGGGTAGTTCGAGTTACTAAGCTCAAAATCCCTTCACATTGTCTTTAACCGGAAAGCGATCACTCTTCACATCAAAGAGTTCGACAATGTCAAACTTTATATACAATATCCCAAACTAAGCCTTAGCAAATTATAGTCTTGGAGAAGTTTCTGTATGGTATACTCGTATAATCGATCTCTTTTCAGCTTGTTTCAATTTAATTTAATCAAGCCAAAGCTGTTTTGTTAATAACTGTTACATTTTTTATATTGGTACCTACTAGCTAATAGCTAAACCATTTTTTACAGTTTTTACGATTTTTTCTAGTTTTTTAGATTGATTTTTATGATTTTATGACTGTTTTTTTAATTTTTTGTCTATTTAAAGGTTTTAACTTTTTGTTTTGTTGTATTTTGTATTTTTTTTTTGATTTTTAAAGTTATACTTCTATTCATGCATTCGGTGGAAAAGATTTGTGTACAGTTAAATGGAAAAAATCATTACATCTGTAATGGTGTGAGTAAGAGAGAGACAGACACACTTATAAGGTATATTGTTCGGTAAAAACAAAGATGAAATATTTATCACATGTTATTAGTCATAACTATAAGTCCTTTGAATACCGTTTCAACATTCAGTACACTGAAAAGGGATAGATATACAAAAAACAGTCTGAACTAATGTATAAATATTATAGTGACGGACCACATGATTATTTGACAGATGATTTTATAATTTTGTCACGTAAGTTAACATATTAAGTTTAGTATTTTATATTAATAATATTAATAATAATATTCAGTAATGAGTATTGTATTGTAGTCTAAAATACCATCACATGGTTGCAGTATATCCTGCACTATGCTTTTGCGGTTGTTGGCTAAATAAACAGAGTTTTTACGAATAGTCGAGGAAATAAAGCACTAAAACCTACGAATTTTGTAACGTAAGATGGATCGGAATGCGTTTTTTTGCATTGGATTCGTTAAAGTATCAGGTTTGTCGCTATATTTTATAATGTAAAAATGGAAATTGCATTTCTGCATTCGAAAAGTAGGTACATTCCGAACAGACAATAGAGAGAAAACTTACAACTCGGTAAGTATTGCTGAAAATGGGTTGAATTTATATACTCGGGGTTTTTGGAGTTACTGAACACGAATATCACGATTCCGAAGGTCTCCGCGGCACTTGGTGTCTAGGATATTTACCTCTTCTCCTGGGGTTTTATGTAAATTCTGTACGAAATCAGTGCACACTTGGTACTCGGTGGTTTTTTGAGTCGCTAAATACGATTATAATAATGGCGATGGTGTTCGAAACACCTGGTGCTTAAGACGGACCTCGTCTCCAGGAATTTTATGCAAATTCGATACAAAAAAGTGTGCACACGGTACTAGGAGGTTTTTGGGCTCGCTTACCACGAATATTATATAATGAGTTTGCGAAATCATTCGCATACGAATTTATGAATCCATGCGCGGGCATAGAAGTATAACTTCTGCCGGCAGTCCCACTGACTGCCACACTAGTTTTTTTGTTCCCTTTTAGTTGTTTTTTTTTCTAATTTTCACATTTTTTTTTTATTTTAGTCCTTTTTTTCAATTTTTATCCATTTTACATTTTTATATATTTATTTTTTTATTTTTTTTCCTTCACATATTTTAGGTTAACAGGCTTTGCAGGCCTAGGGCTGGGTTGGAGATTTTTCTCCATTCCTTGCTTCTTTTTCCAGTTTCTGACACCAAGGTGCTTTAAATCTTTCTCCTCTACCGTCAACCATTTCCTTCT
Organism: Altica lythri; assembly: GCA_964028335.1. Taxonomy (NCBI): domain Eukaryota; kingdom Metazoa; phylum Arthropoda; class Insecta; order Coleoptera; family Chrysomelidae; genus Altica; species Altica lythri. Next base: position 51,946,443 of record OZ034800.1, read on the forward strand.
GGGTCTTCCTCTCTGCCCCTTTTCCATCATGGAGCTTTTTAGTATTTTTTTGATTACTCTCATTTCTGATAGTCTTTTAACATGTTCTAGCTATCTAATTATTTGAGCCTTTACTTGTGATGTTATTGAGGTGCTGTCGTATAGTTTGATTATTTCTTTATTTGTTCTTCCTATCTATATTTGGTCAGATTTGTCCCTCCATATATTCTCGGTAGAATTTTTCTCTAACAGATATCTAATTTCTGTTTCCGTTGTTTACTCTGGTATTAATTTTTCTGCTTCCATCATTTTTGTTGCGTATATTTACTTCCAGGTAGATAAAATTTTCCGTGTTTTCAAAAGTATAAGTTTTGCCGTTTGAGCAGTTATTTATTATCAAGTCCCTTCTCATCACCATTTACTTCGTTTTCTGTTCGTTAATTTCCATTTATCTTCTTTTTTCAACGGATTTTAACCGCTTGTTGTTCCATTCTTGCTTTGTTTTAGGGATTGGTACAATTTCGTTGGCATATGCAAGACACTGGTGTTTAAGGTAATGTATTATTTCAATATTACTTACTCTCAAAATATTTCTCAGTACAATGTTAAAAAGGTGTTAAATATGGATAGAGAGTCCCCTTGCCTCATAGTTCCGCATCCTATTTCCGTTATTTTCCAGGGCCATTTTTATTCATTTTTTAAGATTGTTAAAAATATTTTACAAGTTACTTTAAGTTTTTTTTACGTTTGTTAAGATTCCTGTATGACTTTTAAAAGTTTTTTCGGCGTTGGCAAAATGCACACCAAGACTACCTGCTTCCTTAATAGAACTGGTAAACTGCACATCAACCCCACGCTGCTTTAATCCTACAGATCATTTCCACACCAAAATTTAAGTTTAGGTTAGTTTTAATTATAAATATAACTAGACTATTTGCATAATTTTTATTGAAAATTGAACATTAATTTTGGTTGTAATTAATTGGAAACGGTCAATATTTCTTCATTGTGTTTGTTCATTTAGATCTTGTCAATGTTTTAATTTTTGTTTATTTTAATTACTACTTAGTTTAGACTCACTTACATTTTGAATTTTTATAGGTATATTAATCTAAAATTCTTTTAATTTATCTATGAAAGTATATAATAAAGGATATGAGTAAAACGCTTTATTAAAATGAGAATGAAAACACATAAGAGTTTGTTGATCGAGTTAAATATGAATTCGATTCATCCCACATGGCAACTGTAGTAGATAACCATCAACCCTATTTAAACGTTCGTCGTCAGGTCTTAACAAATATAAATCATATGTAAAACTGTCACCTACTTCTTGTGGTGCCAAATAGGACAATCCGAAACAATATCTTAACCATTGACCAATTTCAAAATTTTTATTTTATCGTTAAACCCTCATTTTGTATTTTTCGAAACCATGATTGGCTTAAAGGAAATCTACATTCCTACACTTTCGCATTTGGCTTAAATTTAGATACCGCCTTTGAATCACTTTTTCTAAAACGATAGTAAATTAGTTTGGATTAAAATGTTGTTTGTTTGTTAAATTAATCTTATATTTGACTATTTTAAAAACATTTACAAGATCATGCATAGTACCTAAATAACTGGGGTACAACACTTAAATGTCCCATCCGTGTATATATTAGACATATTAAATAACATATTTTTGTTGTTTGTAGCACATAAAAAACAACAATGCCATTTTAGGAGTCATTAATTTTAACTCTTACCTTTGCTAGTACTGATTTAAAATCTTTCTTCAGAAAAATTTGTGTCGATTTGAAGATTTTTTTATACAAGAATTCCAACACCTATGTCAGCGCTTCATGGTTAAAATTAATCAAAATTTCCTCTCATTGGGTGTTTACATTATAAAGATAAACATACATTGCAGGTTTATCATCACAAATCACCATTCGTGTCAGGCAATATAATATCATCATCATCGCACATTCTGTTTACAAAAAGCTAGGCACATATTTTTCCTACCTCAAAGATAAAATTCCAAAACTGAACAAATTCAACGTAGTGTACTCCTTACAGTGTAGTGAGTGCCCCAAACGGTATATTGGTCAAACTAGCCAAAAACTCTCTTTCATAAAAGTGACACTATAAAAAACCGACAAGCACAGCACTGAGCCAACATGTGAATGCTACCTCTCACCATGTAGACTACAACAATGTACAAATATTAGAAAGTATCAACAATCAGTTTAAAAGAAACTTTGTGGAGATGTACTACATTAATGGATCAAAAAACTCTATGAATTCAAAGACAGATGTGGTTGGGTTGAATATAATGGGAAACAGAAAAAATATAAATGTATATTATCAAACTTACTACGTTGAGATTAATTTAAAACAGAAAACCAGCAAAATATAAGAACACTCATCATCGTACAGTACCTTGGTGGAACCAAGATTGTAAAGAAGCTATAAAAGAGTCCAAAAAAGCATTCAATAACTTTAAAAGACATAAAACGGAACAAAACTGTGTGGAATTTAAAAAACTTCGGGCTAAGGCTTGATATACTATTTGGAAAAAAATAAAAACCCTCTCGGGATCAAAACCTCATAGTTCAATTCGGTTCTTACAACAAAACAATACCATTTATGAGACACGCCAGGAGATATCCGACCTAATGGCTAATATCTACGAAAAACACTTAAGTAACGAAAACTACACACTTGATTTCTTAAATAGGAAAGAAACTGAAGAAAACATTCCAATAGAATATGAAGAGCAAAGAACCTGCGATTTAAATACTCCAGTAACAATGGACGAACTAGAATCTGTACTAAAAAACAGCAAAAACTCATGCCCAGGTCCTGATAATATCCCGCTTATTTTTATTCAAAACTTTACCATGAAAACCAAAGAATATCTTCTAAACATATATAATACAATACTCACAAAAAATGTATTTCGTACCTCCTGGAGAAACTCCACAATAGTTCCCGTCCCGAAACCACACAAACCAAAATCTGATCCGGACACATACAGACCTATTTCACTCATTTCTAATATGGGAAAAATTCTTGAAAAAATCATCAATAATCGATTAATGTGGTATTTAGAATCGAACAAACTTATAGTGCCTGAACAATGCGGATTCCGAAAGGACTGCTCAACATTAGATAATTTAGTCGACTTGGAATCAGAAATACATGAAGCTCTTGCGATTAAGCAACATTGTATTACCATATTTTTTGATATTAGCAAAGCTTATGAAACCGTCTGGAAACATTCAATTATTAAAAAGCTTAGTCAGTGGTCAATAGGGGGAAATATATTAAAATACGTTGCAAATTTCCTTAAAAATAGGCTATTTCAAGTTCAAGTCGATGGAACGCATTCTCAACCAAAAACACAAGAAAACGGCATACCACAGGGTTCTAATCTTAGTACCACTCTATTTTTGGTAGGGATAAATGCAATAATTGAAAAATGCAAACACCCTGTTCATGCTAGATTATATGCGGACGACTTAGTAATATTTTGCAGAGGGAAAAATTATGCACGTACACACAAACTCCTCCAAAAGTCGTAACAGATAATAATATAGAAGAATGGTCAAGAATAAATGGACTTCGTTTCAACACCTCAAAAACAAAAGCGGTATATTTCTCAAACTCAAATAATCAACCAAGGGATATCAATTTATCTGGACAAAAAATCAGCTATGTAGATAAAGTACAATTCCTAGGAATGTTTTTTAAAAGAAAATTAACGTGGAAGTCACATATACAACATCTAAAGAAACTCTGCCAACCTGGAATTAACCTACTTAGAACACTGTCTTTTAAAAATTGGGGAGCTGAATACTCATGCCTACTCCATATTTACAAAGCACTAATTCGTTCAAAATTGGACTATGGGTTCATTGTCTATAACTCTGCTAAAAAAACTCTGCTGAAAATGTTAGACTCTATTCACAACGCAGCTATTCGAATATCATTTGGAGCATATAGAACAAGTCCAATTGAAAGCCTTTACTGTGAATCAGGAGAACTTCCACTTTCTTACAGACGACAATACTTAAGTCTTTCATATGCCACAACAATATCTGCAAACCAAAACAAACCTGTGATCCACAATGTATTTTCTGATCGCTTTTCAACTAAGTTTGATTCATCTTCACGCGTAGATCCCCTATTCTATTACCGTGTAAAAACATACTTATCCAACATTAATTTTCAATTTTCAAACATCTATGATTTATCCTCAATTCAAACCCCACCTCTTTGGACCATACCTTTACCCAAACCTGATCTTAGACTAACTAGCTTCAAGAAATCAGAGACACCATCAAACTTAATTCAGCAAGAATTCCACCATATAATTAATAAAAATAGGGGTATATATGAAGTTGACACCGATGCCTCAAAAAACGACGAAGGAGTAGGAGCAGCTGTGTACTCCAAAGAATTCTCAGCTTCTTACAAACTAGCAGACACTGCGACAATTTTCTCTGCCGAAATATTTGCAATCCTACAAGCTATCATTTTCATCCATCAGAACAATAAACAAAACAGCATCATAATCAGTGATTCTCTCAGCTCCCTTCTAGCCTTACAACAACTGTATTGCAACCATCCGATCCTACTTCTCATTAAAACCAAGTTAAAAATAATCCTTAATAAAAATATTTAATTGAAGTTCTTGTGGGTTCCATCGCACATAGAAATCAAAGGAAATGAAACCGTTGATAAGTTAGCGAAAAACGCCCCAAGAAATGCAGAGTCTATAGTCCATAATAATTCTGCTAAACTTGGAATTCCAAGTTTAGCAGCCGCAAAGGAAGCATCACTTGAAAATGCCAGCTGAGATGTTGGCGAAACGTCGTGAAGACACAAACAACCAACGGATTGAAACCCGGAACACCACTACTGTTCATATATATATATATATATATATATATATATATATATATATATATATATATATATATATATATATATAAATATATATATATTTTAATTTAAAATATTTAATTTTCTTATTTTACTTAAAAGTGATCACTTTAATTTACAATATAACAAACAATTATATGCACTTTTTAAAATAGATATATTTTAAGAATCTAATTTTATATTCTATTTTCTTATTTTGATTTCCCTATTTTAGGAAAGAAGAAAAAAAAAACAAAAGAATTTAAAATACTGAAGAAAACTGAACAAATTTATACAAAATCTAATACTTTGCACTCTACTCTGAGATCAAGAATATCCTCGTTTTATTACTTATTTTATTTTAGTTAACAAAATTTACATTTCCAGACAGCGTATGCTGGTATAAGAAAATGTAACATAAAAATAACATAACAAAATACTAAAACAAATATATAAATAAAATGTAACATATATAAATAAAATGTAACAATAACATAACAAAATTCTAAAACAAATATATAAATAAAACAAAATTCTAAAACAAATATACAACCAAAAGAAGTTATACTGAATAAAAATAAATGTAAAAAATTAAAATAAATTAATTTTTTATTTCAAAAATATATTTTTTCAATTTACTTTTGAAAGAGTTAAAATTTTGATTATTTCTTATCGTTTGGGGAAGATTTTCAAATTGTTTAACAGAATCATAACTCATTAATTTACGTCCAAAATTAGTTCTAATGTTAGCTTTATATGTTGAGTTATTTCTTGTATTATGATTATGTTTTTTATTTTTGTCAATAATTTTGGTATTACATTTTTGCTTGTTTTTTAATACTTTCCACCCAAATTTACATTTTTCAAAAATAATTAATTCATACAAATTTAATTTTCTTAATTGTTCATATAATTTATTAGATGGTAATAGCCATGGTAGTCTAAAAAGTATTCTTAAGGATTTATTTTGTAAGCAATATATTGAATTTAAATTATTTTTAGTTGTACAACTCCAAGCAGGTAATAGATAAATTAAATTACTTTGAATGTGAGCATCATATATTAAATTTGCGGTTTTCTTTGACAAGGTTTCTATTCTTTTAATAGCTCCAATGAGAGAGGATAATTTAGAACAAACAAATTTTATATGAGTGTTCCACTGTAAATTTTTATCAATAAAAAGTCCTAAATATTTTTCCTCCTTAACTTGTTTTATTAAATTATGGTTTAGTGTAATTTCCAAATTTTCTATGTTTTTATTGCCAAATTGCATAGACTTCGTTTTCTGAGCATTAATTACAAGTTTATTAAATGATAAACATTTTTCTAAAATTTTCATGTCATTGTAAATTTTTTCTTGAATGCATTGTCTATCTTTGTCATGATATAGCAGGGTAGTATCATCCGCAAAAATAAAATGATCTGCTTTTAAGGTGAGTTCCTGTAAATTTTGAATATATATAATGTATAAAATAGGACCAAGAACACTCCCTTGGGCAATTTCTAGTGTCATTGTTTTAATGTCACTTTGAAAATCTCCAAGCGAAACAAACTGTAATCTATTTTGTAGAAAGCTCTTAACATATTTAAACTTTTACCCCTTACTCCTACTCTGTCAAGGCTTTTTAATAATATTTCATAATTGACAGTATCGTATGCTTTCTGTATATCTAAAAAAATTGCAATAAAAAAATTTCCTAAATCTAAATTGGTATAATTTTTTTCTAAAAAGACCACTAGGGCTGCTTGGGTATTTCCGTTTTTTTGAAAAGCATATTGAAACTTATCAAAACCTCCGTTGCTTAAAATAAAATTAACTAGCTGATTTTTTAATATTACATCAAAAATTTTAGAAAATACGTTTAAAATTGCAATAGGCCTGTAATTAGACATTTCTTCTTTATCACCTCCCTTATATATTGAAACAATTTTGGCAGTTTTTAAATAACTTGGAAATATTGACTTTTCTATATAATTATTTATTATAGATTCCAAATTATTAGCAATGAGGTCTATGCAGTTTTTTAGGTCTTTGACAGAAATCTTATCAGGACCAGGTGCTTTGTTTTTGTCCATTTCCTTAACAATATCTATGATTTCATGTTTTGTAGTAGATTTCAGATATAAACTATTTAATTGAGTTTTTTTAAAAGATTCTAACATATTAACATTTTTAATTTTTTTAACTAAATTATTACCTATATTTATAAAATGGTTATTGAAAGATTGACAGATTTGTTTCTTATCACATATAATTTCATCATTTAAAATGATAGATTCAACGTCTACTTTTTTATTATCCCGTCCTAGGTAATTGTTAATGACTTTCCAATATTTTTTTATATTAGAACCAGCCTTTTCGAATTCACGATCTAAATATTTGGTTTTTAATATCCTACATTCTTTGATTACTTTATTTTTTATTTTTTTATATTCATTTTTATATTCAACAATATCGGGGTATTTTTTTATTTTTTCGTATGTTTTTACTTTAGGTTTAATCAAATTTAGTACCTCAGAATTGATCCAGTAGTTGTCAGCTCTAGATTTAATTATTATACTTTTTTAAACACCATTTTTTGCAAAATTTATTATATTTGCCAAATCTTCAAATGAATTAGGTCTATTGGCTGCTATGTGACTTGATAATATAAATCTAAATTTATTTACATCTAGTTTTTGTATGACTTTTTTTGTCATTATTTTTTTTAATATTGGTTTTTTAAAAACTTCTATGATTAAACAATTTTGGTGATCAGATAAATCTGTTGGCACATAATGGATTTCATGTTTAATTTTATCTGTTTGATAGTTAGAAAGAGCATGATCTATAATGGATCTTTTCCCATTAAAATGGATACGAGTTCGATGGTCACTATCTAATTTATTTAAAATTTTTAATCCGTTGATGTTAACTAAATTGATATATTCAGTACATAATGTCTCATTACTTAATAAATTTATATTAATATCTCCCAATAAAATACAATTTGAACAATTATCTAGCAATTTATTTATTAATTCAAATAATTTAGTATGTTTTACTTGAGGTGGTTTGTAAATTACACCAATTTTTAATTTTGGTTCAATTGAAAACACATCCACAAAAATATAATTACAGTTATTTTCACTGGATGACATGGCCAAAGCAAATTTTAAATGCTTTTTTATAAAAATAGCAACGCCCCCTCCTTTTATGCCTGGACGACTTTCAAAGAAACAATCAAAGTATTTTAATTTAAAAAAATTTTCTTCTTCAGGATAAAGCCACCTTTCTGTCAGAGCAACTATTTCAATGTCTTCATTATTGGCTAAAAATAATTCTAATTCATCTAATTTAGATCTAATACTATGGATATTTATATTTAGGATTTTAAGATTTTTACTCATGATTTTATAAAGAATAATCCGTTTCTAAATTTTGGCGTTTTTGAAAATATAATCTAGTTGGACAATCTTTAAAATCAGAACTGTGAGCTGTATCGCATTCTAATTTATATTTTTGGTTAGAGCTAACACAATTAAAACATTTTGTTTCTTTAGATGTGCAGGAATTTGTATCATGATTTAGATTACATTTGGCACAAACAATCTTGTTTTTACAGTTTTTCATGGAGTGATTAAAGCCAAAACAATTTTTACATTGACTTATTTGGTTATTGTCATATACTCTAAGGTACTGCCAACCAACAAAGATTTTTGATTTATTGTCTGTCATGATTCTGTTAAACAACTTACCATTAACCTCCGCAAATATTGTAACAGTGTTTTTGTGTGTGAAAGATTTTATATATTTAATTGAAAAAACTTCAGTTTCATCAATGAAATTGTTTTGGTTAATTATGTTTTGTTCCAATTTCTTATAGTCCTTAATATCTTCTATTTGTACATTTGAAATTTTGATTCTTGGTAGACGTAGTTTTTTTATTTCAACACTATATTTTTCTTTAAGTAAATTTTTATCCATTTCTTTTTTCATTTTCTCCACATTTTCGGAATTGTTACACTAAATTTTGATACCCCCATTTGAAATACTTTTAATATTTTTTATACCAATTTTTAATTCATTTAGATTCACTTTCATAATTTCTTTTTTTGTTTTCTGTGCTTCAGTTTTTTTTTTAGGTTTGATTATTATTGGCTGATATTTTTGGATGGGTCTTACATTGGGATTGCAAATTTTAGTATAAGTAAAATGTTCTTTTTTACTGTCGATTTTCTTTGATATATCATTTAATTTTTCCGTAATAGAGTCCTTATCAGTTATATTGGACATCAAAAAATCATAATTTTCTTGAAAATATTTTTTTTGTTTAGTTATTAATAGGATTTTGTCTTCTTTTTCTTTAATAATTTGATCTTTTTCTTGAAAAATTTGATTTAGTAAGTTTATTTCTTGTTTTAAATAAATAATTTCTTGTATTAATTCACTTTTTCCTTCCGTTTGGCTAAAATCGGTTTCACTGTGGTTCTGGCTAATGTTAGAAGTCTCATTTTCTATATCATCTTTCCTCTTTTTTCTCATTATAAGGTTTAAATTTTCTTTAGGACTTCACTGATTAGTCAACCTAAAAGTATGTCAAATTTTGAAATGTGTTACCAGAATTATAAAATTATTTAAAAAATCTCCTCCAAAAGATGTTAAGATGATTCTTCAATGTCTATCACATTATGGTACCATTAGAAGCCATCATCAATAGTCTGTTTCTTAAAATATTATTTAAAACCACTTAAGATTACAAACCTTATTTATACTTATTTTTATCTCATATAATCTTAATATATATATATATATATATATATATATATATATATATATATGTTATGATGTAGTGTTTCACGGATGGTAGAATGAACAGTAGTGGTGTTCCAAGTCTAGCAGCCGCAAAGGAAGCATCACTTGAAAATGCCAGCTGAGATGTTGGCGAAACGTCGTGAAGACACAAACAACCAACGGATTGAAACCCGGAACACCACTACTCTTATATATATATATATATATATATATATATATATATACAAAACGGGAAAATTATTGGGCATGTACGCAAAAAGGATCAATAAGGCCACGAGTAGGAATGGTAACCGCAGACATGCATGTTTCTGGCTCATTAGCCGTCATCAGTGCGGCATAACCAAGTAGGGTATTGCACTTGGCTAGCAAAAGTGTTGGGTACTTGGGAGCAAAGGATGTTGGGGAAACATGTGTAAAGAAACATAAAAACACAAAAACAACGAAATACCCTACTTGGTTATGCCGCACTGATGACGGCTAATGAGCCAGAAACATGCATGTCTGCGGTTACCATTCCTACTCGTGGCCTTATTGATCCTTTTTGCGTACATGCCCAATAATTTTCCCGTTTTGTTTATATTAATACGCTTTTTCTTGGCACTTTGTTTATATATATATATATATATATATATATATATATATATATATATATATATATATATATATATATATATATATATATATATAGATTCGAATTATTGAAATAAGTATAAGTGGTTGCTCTTACAACAGCTATATGGTTCTAATTAACCCCATGAAAACAAACTGTGTCTCTAACATACACTAACTGATCAAACGCATACAGAACAGAATTTAATCAAGTTTTAAACCGGCGCATCAAATAATGTATGCTCGTACTCAAGAACAATGAGCAGAGATGCTAAATTACGCTGGTGAACATCAACAGAAGCAAGTGATAAATTTCAAAGGAACAAACGCATCGATATTAAAATCCGCTTCGGCTGCGCCATGTTATCAAGCAAATAACACATGAAATGTGTGCCTGAATAGCATCAATGGCTTGTAACTAATACAATCTGCACTATCGATGGGATAAATCTAATCAGCCGTGAAACGCTGGGAGACCTATCATTATGAGAAAATCGACTTTCCAGAATGATATTGTAAATGCTTGCTGGCGATATTTCAATTTCGGTTTCATTTAATGGTTTATCGTGTGAAAGTGATAACCTTGTGGTCGTATTATATCGTAATTTTTTATGTTACAAAAAGCCTACTATTACCTTATTTTATGAGCTATATTTTATTGTGAGGAAAATATTGGGTCACTGGAAAGAGTTTTGCTGATACAGTAATATATGTAGACAAATAATACAAATATTTAAATATTCTCTATATCTTCTTTGTGGCATAATAACATTTATTTACTTCTCAGTTGGGGATCTTTTTGCCACTAAAACAAACTGATAAAATATATAAATCAATATTTTGAAATTAACCCTTATTTATTAATCTTGATGGATATGTCAAATTTGTCAAGGGTCGTTTGTAAAACTGAAAATGCCTAACAAAAATGAAAATATTTTTTTTTAAATGACACTAAGCTTTCGACAACCAAAAGACAAATCAAAAAAATTTAAAACCCAACTTGCATAAAGAAGTATACAGTAAAATTTTTTATCATCTTTGAAAACGACAACCGATCTGGTTGTAGAAAGCTTAGAGTCATTTAAAAAAAAAATATTTTCATTTTTGTTAGGCATTTTCAGTTTTAAAAAACGACCCTTGACAAATTTGACATATCCATCAAGACTAATAAGCAAGGGTATATTCAAAATATTGATTTATATTTTTTATCAGTTTGTTTTAGTGGCAAAAAGATCCTCAACTAAAGAAGTAAATAATACAAATATTTTTAATCCCTTTCCCCAAAAGAGCTTATACAACAAAAAATATATATGTTGTATATTAAAATTTTATTACTTCAAACTTATTAACATGTTCAAAGAATAAACTGCAATAAGAACTCAAATGGTAAATATGAAAAGTGGTTTGGGCATAGTAATTTAATTATTGTATAATACATCTCTTATAACATTTTGGAAATTTACAAAGTGATCTCTATTTGTAGCCTATCGCTTAGTTGGCGGTTGTTGATTATTTTTTGATTTAATTCAAATCGTCTATAACACCAATTCATAATCTTTTTAAGCACTTATAACGTTAATAAAAGATATTATTTATTAATTTTTTTAACTGAAACATGAAACTATACGTTACTTTTTTGTGTCAGTCTTATATGTTAATTAGGTCAGAGGGCTTGAGGTCCATAAGGCGCTAACGGCTCTAGATTGACATCGCAGGTTCGATTTCTGCCACATGTGACCTTTTTTTAAATTTTTTTTGAACTCACTTTTTTTGTATAATTTTTTAGTTGTAAAATTTTTTAAAATAATTACAATCCAATATTTTTAATTTCAAGCTTTTATTCGAAAAAAATGCTCATGAACTCAAATGTACTAAGCAGAGACTACATTTAAATTTTTTTAAAAAAGAAGTAAAGAAAGAATTAACTTTTGCTTTTTATTAAATAATTTCTAAAGAGGAATCCTAATTGTTAATAGTCGTATTTCGATAAATTTAAATTATTTTATTTTTATATCTTTCAACAAACTGCAATTAATTCTAAATCAAATTTATAAAGCTTTTGTGGTATCATTGTTTTCAAACACAAATGCTTTAAATAGATACTCGACAAACCGCAAGGCGTAGTATTTAACCTCCTCGAACTGGCAGAACCAAGCTAGAGCATCCCTTGTAATTTCCTAAGACGTTATGGTAACTATCCCAAATTCACGTTGGCGCTGCTCCGCGTGGCATTTTCTCAAAACAATACTGTCTTAACGAGCCCCTCTCAGGACAGTTGTATCAAGTAATTCGGCAACGAACACAACCGTAATCGGTCTCTTAATTGGTCCATTGAGTTCGAAGACGGCACCTCGGACTAATCTAGTGGTCCATTGATTTTCGGATAATGGATGTTTCTTGTGGGATAAGCAGATCTGTATTGTGTTTAGTTTGCGGCTTTGTTCAAGTATTAGTTCATTAGTTGTGTTCAGACTTTAAACCGATGAATTGCGGTTACTTGTAGTTTTAAGCTGGGCTGCAGAAAGGTCAGCTGAGAATAATATGCGGTACTCGGAATTGCTATACGGTTTACCATAAGAGAAATTACATTCGGCGTGTTACGTTATACTGTTGGATATTATATATATATATATATATATATATATATATATATATATATATATATATATATATAAAGCAAGAAGTCTTTGCTGAAACGTTAAGAAATAAACGTTTAAATTTTATTGGGTTTGCAGCAATAAAAGATGAGATGTAGGCTATTATAAATTTATTCCAAGCTTTCGGATATGGTTATATCCATCATCAGGGAGAAACTTAGTGAGATTAAATCATCAAAGATATTGTAAAAGTTGATAAAATACATCACAATACATATTAAAATTTTGTCAAATGTTTTACAAATTGTTAAAAAGGAGTAAATAACACGAAAACTTTCCACTAAAACACTGATAATTTTGTTTTTATACTAATATATGAAGTTAGTTTTTTTGAATCTTGACCTTCTAACGGTAGGTGACAAGAACTGAAAATAATTTTGAATATTGGCATTGACACTTCGAACCCCACTACTCAAGCATCATGGGACGTGGAAGGAAGATACAACATGGCGAATGGCTAATGAGACCATAGAACATTCATGATGCCTCCACACCTGTCAGCAAGAGAAGGAAATTCAAAATCCCAATAGCAATACACAAAATTATTTTAGATCAACAATTAATTCTGAAAATTGATAAAATTGAATATGCCAAGCTAATGCAAATTTTAACAAAATTATACTATGAATTATTATAAATAATATTAGAAATTTTTAAATTTTGACAATATTATGAATTTAGAAATGATTGATTAATACGACATGAAATGTTAAACTTATATTTGTTGTTATGAACTACTGTAATTAATTAGCTATCTATTAAAGAATTGTTTATATTATTTTTTAAATCTTTGTCTAAAAACAGTAAATACGAGAACATTTCGTTTAAGTGACCAATATCTGATCTATGATTCATTGCATTCTTGTTTTGGGAAATATAGGCCATTTCTAGAAAAAGCCTTTTAGCTGTATTGTTTTCACGGTCTAACACTTTGATGTTATTGTAATCAATTAGGTGATCATTATTTAATACATGTAAACCCAATGCACTCCTTTCCGGATATTTCCTATTATCAGACCTATGGGATGTGAGACGGTCCTTTAGACGTCTAGAGGTTTCACCAATGTATACCTTCTCACAACTCCCACAAGGAATGATATAGACTACATCCGTCAAGGATAACATTGGGGTTTTGTCTTTGATTTTAGAGTAAACCTTATTAACTGTGAGAGCAGTTTTATATGCAATTTTGATGTTATTAACACTACTAAAAATTCTGTTTAATCTGTAAGCGATGTCGTTAATGTATGGAAAAGATAAATAGTTGTCTATAGGTGCATTAGGGGATTATCAATAGACACCACAGTATTACGCTGCATTTGCACATCCTCCACATAACTGACTTGTACATTTAGACAGTGAGGTAAATTAAATAATATTTTCTTTAGAAGGGTATTTGGATATGAATTTTCCATGTTCCAAGTTCACTATTGATCACAGCTGATCAGTTAGATACAAAGGAGATCAATGGGAAAGCAGCTGAATTAATAAAAACCAAGTGTACTTTTTTTTTAAATTCAAATATATTTCGGTATACTTTATACCATCTTCAGTGACAGCTAAAAAAATTGATTAGTTACAATTTGTGAAAATCTTAAAATAAAAACTTACAAAAGTGAGATTACGGCTACATAGATGTAACAATTAGATTAGGTACAAATTGCAGATAAATCACTACAACAAAAAAACCTTAAAATCTTATACAATCTTTTCCTGGATAATAACTATCCTCCTGCTCTTTTAAAAAAAGTTTTATTTAGCACATCGTCCGAAATTTTTGATAGCACTCCACCAAATCGCCTTTCTACACATGTTGATGAAGAAAGTCTGGTAACTGACATTGCAGATATCACCCATATTTCGAATAAAATTTTCACTTTACCGTACATACAAGATATCACACCGGGGTTGACACGAATATTTAAGTCTGCAGGTAACTTCAAATTTGCTAATAGAACAGTTTTAACTATAAATTCAGCTTTATCAAAACTTAAGGATAAAACTCCAAAAGAGAATATGTCTAACATTGTTTATAGTATTCCTTGTAACAATTGTAATTTACAATATATTGGACACTCTTCTAGACGGTTAAAGGATCGTATTGTTTCTCACAAGAGTGACACAAAAAGATATCCTGATAGATGTAGTTTAGCTGTCCATGTAAACCAACTTAAACATAATATGAATTATACGGAAGCCAAGGTATTAACAATTGAAAGTAACTATTTTAAAAGACTGTTCCTTGAAATGGCATTCATTTCTGTTACTGATAATACTATTAATAAGAAAACTGATATCAGTCACTTAAGTGAGACTTACTCACATTTATTAAATGTAGACAAAGATTTCAATAATAAAAAAACTGTTAACCAGGGTAATTAAACACCGAAGGGAAATTCAAAATAATTTTTTTGGGGTATTGTCTTTTTAATTGGTTATTTTTCGTTGTAAAAAGGTAGAGTCTTTATTGTATTTCAATGTCTTTTCATCTCAAGGTTGTATTTAAATTAATGTAAACAAAATTATGTCAAAATTCATTCTGTCCTTGTTTTTGTGAAAAATCATAAAATATAACGGTTGCCGTATAAAGAAAGAAGTGTTCTTTTAGCAAGTTCTGTTTTGTGTTGTTTTGTGTAATTGAAGTAATGCTAATTATTGGATTGTTAATTGTCATTGATAACCTTAAAACTATTTAAGTAACACGAGGCACCTGTTCCTTGTAATTTGGTTTTAACTAAATAATTGTTTTTAAAATTGCTTCTAAAGTGTTTGTAAATCAGTTTACTTTCTTAAATTAATTGTTAATTGTATGAATATAAAGAACTTTGTATTGAAGTGTAATGGAACCCTTTGTAAAGGTTTTTTCTCCACATCTAATTCTTACATCCATGTAGCCGTAATCTCACTTTTGTAAGTTTTTATTTAAGATTTTCACAAATTGTAACTCATCAATTTTTTTAGCTGTCACTGAAGATGGTATAAAGTATACCGAAATATATTTGACTTTGAAAAAAAGAGTACACTTGGCTTTTATTAATTCAGCTGCTTTCCCATTGATCTCCTTTATATATATATATATATATATATATATATATATAAACAAAGTGCCAAGAAAATGCGTATTAATATAAACAAAAGGGGAAAATTATTGGGCATGTACGCAAAAAGGATCATAGGATTACGAGTAAGAATGGTAACCGCAGACATGCATGTTTCTGGCTCATTAGCCGTCATCAGTGCGGCATAACCAAGTAGGGCATTGCACTTGGCTAGCAAAAGTGTTGGGTACTTGGGAGCAAAGGATGTTGGGGAAACATGTGTTTTTGTGTTTTTATGTTTCTTTACACATGTTTCCCCAACATCCTTTGCTCCCAAGTACCCAACACTTTTGCTAGCCAAGTGCAATGCCCTACTTGGTTATGCCGCACTGATGACGGCTAATGAGCCAGAAACATGCATGTCTGCGGTTACCATTCTTACTCGTAATCCTATGATCCTTTTTGCGTACATGCCCAATAATTTTCCCCTTTTGTTTATATATATATATATATATATATATATATATATATATATATATATATATATATATATATATATATATATATATATATATACGCTGATGTATTATTTTATTCTTACACCATTATTTTGACATTCAACATGCTGTGAACTACTACAAAACTACAATCACAATAATAAACTTTTAATTACAACTTTCTCTACATACATTGACCAGGGCAAATTGGTTAAGATAAGGCCACGTAATTAAATTTAAATAAAATAGTTAAATATCATATTAACAAGTTTAAAGCATGCAACTATTTTGTTTTAATTATAGATTTATTTATTTTGTGTCCTATGCCTTAGGATATCTTGAATGAAAAGTTTCATACGTTAAAAAGCCTTTGGATCTTTAGCATAAAACAATATTAAGTTTAAACATATCAGATTTTATAAATAAAATTTCTTTTAACAAATTGCAAAACAACATAAGAAAGATAAAATTTTATATAAAGGAGGTTTTTAAAGTTTATACATTTTACGGCCTAAACAAAAAATATGTTCGGAAATACAAAAGACCAAAAAAATAATGAAAATAGCTTAATAAAAGATTTTTTTTTTAAATTTATCGGTTTGAAATTATAAAATTTACATTTTTAGAACAAAATTTTTGACATCATTTTGTAATTGTAGAAGTTAGAACGGCTGTTTCAGCTGTAAAAGATTATACGATGGCAAAATCCACAATCTGACATCTCGACCGATTGCAACAATCACCATTAACCTGCGCAGGTCTTACTATAAGTCTCAACCTTTAAAAAGGTTCTCTCTCAGTTTTGATCACTGCCTCTCGATCTTTGTTGTTCCTGCGGTGGCTTTTTTGAATCAGTTGTGTTAACCAGGTCCCTTTGCCCTAGTTAAACTGGTGGAACAAGCCAAGGACCATCGGGTTTTGTAGGACGAAAGTCTATGTAGTTTTTTGTATCAGTGTTAGAGCATCCGCTCAACCGAAACCGGTTACAGCCTAAGTAAGCTCCCCTCAGCTTTGACCTGTGGTAAGGCACAGACATTGTGGTTTTAACTTTGACTCACTAGCACCAAGATAGTTACGCTTTCCTGTTCCTGACGCCCTGAGCCCAATTAATATACTCGATCGAGAACCGTGGCAAAAAAAACGATGTATTTACATAAGCAGCAATGCATTAGTTGTGCTACCAAGTTACAACTGTTTACGTACTTTTGTTTAAAAATATTTAAACACAATAGGAAATCAGGAAGTATTTCTGAATTAAGTTAATTTAGATTGAATAGACATAAAATCATGTCTAGTGTTTTATGGTAGTAATTGACCAATTTTATGTATTTAGTGTATTTATATATTTTAGAGATTGCGAATCCAAAATCAAAAGGTAATTAAGTATATCTTTCTGCTTAAAATATATTCGTGTTATTTTATATGTAAACTTTATTCATATAACATCTTTAATAGATAAAAACAAATCAATGATCTATATTTTTCCTACACGTATTCAATTAAAAGAAAACTTTTTTCTGTTATGACTATGATATAGTTTTCATAAAAGAAAAAATCGACAACTAACTCTATATTATTTTTAAAGTTAAAAGTATAAATTGTTTATATTTTTTTAGTATATATCCTCACAGGTTCTTAAAGCTTGTACCCTGAACTACGTTTTATTATTTGCCAAGAATCGCGCCCTACTTCCGTCGGTTAAGAGCCGTTTCCATTCAGTTCAGTTTTTAAGTGTCATTGTCTACAAAGAAGTAATGGAGGTCAAACTAATTTAAATCAATGATTGCATCTCGTTTGGGAAAACCAGCTAAGCCGCTTCAAGTGTTAGGCATTCGAGTTTGAATGTAGTTTTAATTTGACGCAAAAGCGGCGGTGTAAATCAGTCTAAGGGGATTAGACAAGGGTAAGTTGATTTGGCGTATCCCAAGCTAATTGGTGGTCAAATCAAACTTTGGCCGGAAGCTGGGAGAAGTTTGCGAGTGCGGTAAACGATTAAACAATTTTGTCGAAATGTTCAAGATTTATTGAAACACTTAAAATCAAAATAAATTGATTTACCGAAGTTGTAAATAAACACTATTGCTTACCAATTCCTTTTTTTTAATCTGCTTACCTAAAAATAAAAAAAAAAATTATTAAAACAATGCAAACCTCGCTTTTAAAACGTACATGTGCTAAATTTAACTATAGTTAAAGCAATAAGTTAACTTAAAAAACACTGATGTTTGCACTCCGTAAATAACCGTTAAGAAAAAGCATAACTTTCTTAACGCTATAAAGTATTATTAGATTGATTAAATCACATATAATTACTTATAGTGATTTATGATCATTTGCAACTAATTGTGATCACTTGAAATCGATTGTGATTACTTGCGATCACGTGCAATCAGTTATGATCACTAGAAATTAGTTGGGAATACTTGCGATCATAAGCAATGACTTCTGTTTACTTGCAGTCACTCATTTTTGATCGCTTGCAATTGCTTAAGTAACATTTAAACCACTTTAAATGAGTTGAAATCAATTGTGCTCAGTTTTGATCAATGTTATTTAACCAAACATACACCGCCAAAAGAAAGCTGGGATTTCGAAAAAATAAAGAAAAACAAATTAAAAACAAACAAAATTCGGTTGATACTACTAAAAACCTATTAAAATGGTAAACATGTTATATTAAGAAAAACAATAAAAACATTCTATTATTCCCTTTTTATTTTCTGTATATTTTTTTAACATTTTTTTATTATAAGGATTGTACCAAGTTCATTCTTATATTTCTCCCTTTTCCTAATACACGAAGTAAATATCAGCCAGGTGTGGATTCGAAATCCCTTAAATAAATATTTAACAAAGATAGCGCAACAAATGCGTGAGTAAACCGGACGTATATTATTTAGAATGTTTCAAATAAATAAGTAAAGTTTATTTATAAAGCACAAAAAAGCATAAAATTTTTGCAGGTACATGACTTTTAAAGTGTCAGCCAGCAAGAGAGGTAGATTGATAAGACGATTATAGAAGTAGGTGTGAAATGGTTTCGTAATACATTATCCATGTTTTTTTTGTAATCTAAAAAATACACTTCTACTTTAATTCAGTCGAGTAATATTTATTTAGAAATGACGAACTATTTCCCTGTCCAAATATTCTTTAAATGGCATTTCTGTTCACTTTATAAAGATTTCTCAGAACAGCAACGCGGCATTTCTTTGATTTCCGGGTATTTGTTTAAGAACAAGCTTTATGCCTTTGTGACGACGTTTTTTCCCAATAGCGAATTATTGAATGTGTTATTAAAGCTCACAAATTGGGTTCAGTAATTTTTTTTGTCCTTTGTTTTAGTTAGATTTGTAATTGAAAAAAATAAAACCTGGGGTTCTACAATTTGACGTCAGATTTAAATTATCAGCGATCGATCCAAGGCAGTAAAAATTTTTAATAAGGAATAATATATAAGTGATATGAATATTATTTGGAGTAATAATAAATGCATTACTTTTGATATTTGTTTAATATTCATTTTATGAAGAGATTTTATATGTTATATATTTTTTTAATATATATATATATATATATATATATCAGAGAAGAAAAAATTCCTGTTGTACCTAACGACTTCATTTATGTGACCTCCTAATTCTCTCTCATAAATTGTGACCCCTTCCTCACGCAACAAAGAAAGTGATTCCTGTCTTGTTGTTAGAGTAAGTGGCATCGTAAACAGCAAATTGCTCAGGATACATCTGAGTAGGTCTAGATGCATCCCGTGTAGAGATATTGTTGGCAATTCGTTGGAAAGCCGACAAGACAGACCGAGCAACCCACCATATAAACTTACGAAGGCTTGCCAGATCTAGTTGGCTTAATACTGAATGTCCCGGACGACTAATTTCAAATAAGTACTTTTAATCTTGCTGACCATGACTTACTTTTAATAACAGACAAAAAAATCAATAACTGTTCCATCATTTAGGTAAGAAAATCCGAAAACGTAAAATTAAACGAAATATGTAGTATATATAAAAAAACAATGTTGGTTATTTATAAAAGACACAATCAGTAAAAGAAACAAAGAAGCGATAAAAACTAAAAAAATGAAATGTAATAAAACCAATATACTGCAGCTTAATTTGTTAGTTTTTAAACTGATTAAAATCACACAAAATAATTTGTTAAGTTTTGAAATAGGTTTAAATGTTTGAAATTTTTTCTTACGAATACTAAGTCACACAGTGTTTTTGGGATGTAGAAAGGAAAAAGCCCTATATCAGTAACTATATGTGAAACTGAACGTGACATATAACACAAACTTAGATCAAATAGAATTTCAGACAAATGTTCGGTTCAAGGATATCTCATGAAAAATGCATGGACTCTATTTTAATACTGACAGTATCTAGTATTATAATTTTAAATTTAATAAGTGGTAGAGTTTAATATAAATGCAAACGAATTGAATTTGGGAATAAGAAATATTTGAATATGACAAAAGCATAAATGAATATACATGTTTATATGTTTAAATGATGACGGCTGGTGACTGTTTGATTAGAAAAAACAACGAGATGATTTATTGAAGAGGCGGTCATAATATGTGGCTAGGTGAGCCATACGCTTTGACTGTTGTTTTCCTGCTTCCTATGCTGGTAATATAAAAACAATTTTAAGTTAACATTACAATAATTAAATGGTCAAAATTTAATAAAATGTTTAAAGTTTATCCTTTCTTTGGCACGAGAGAAAAAAAGATAAAAATAAATTTTCACTATGCGTGCATCGACAAGAAAAATTGAGCGCACACCACCACCACAAAAAACCAACACCATGAAATCACCTACTACATATTTTAAATTTCTTTTGCGTTTGTGATGCTGAAATTTCAAATTGGATTTTTACTGGTTCAAGTAATTTTGTTCATTGTTTTATTATTTATATTCCTTTGTCTCCTTTTTCTGATTTTTCATTAATAGATATTAGTGATCACATGGGTCCACACTTTCGTGTTTCTGATGGCGCTGATCCCCCATTGTTCTTAGCCCTGTCCATTGTCTTACATTTCTGAGCCATGACATTTTTCTTTCTACCAATTAATCTCTTCTCTTCGATCATTTCTTTGATTACCAGTTGTAATGTTTTTTTTCTAAACTTTGATTTTCTGCGCTCTCTGTTAACTAATCGTAGGATTTTCTCGTAACAGTTTGCAAATCTGACTTGTTGGTTAAGGTCAAATTCGGTATTGGTGAGAACCCTTTTGAATTTTATGAAACTAATTCTGGCCATCTCTTTCGACATTTGATTTCAAAATCGGACTTCCACTCTTCACGTATCTACCTAAATATTTAAATTTACGTACTCGTTCTATTGAAAAACGGTTATGACTTAAAATTGCATCTTGATGTGCCTCCGGATTGCGTGCGGCTATAATATATTTTGTTTTCTTGGTGTTGATATTAAGGCCCAAGTTTTAACTGCTGGTACCGATGACATTAAAAAACTTCTGCTAGTCTTTCATGATGTCCGCAATTAGGACTGTGTCGTCCGCATACCATATATTATTGACACATATTTCATTTATTTGTATTATTTATATTTACTTGATTTTTTTTGTTATTTACTTCTTTTTTTATGACAATTTGCCTCTAAATGACAATTTGGCCGCTGAATAGTAAAAGGTGGTAATTGTGAAAAGTGAACAGTTAAGGATAATAAAAATCGTTTTTGGTATAATTTGTGTATGGAGTGATGTTTTTACATTATGTAGAAATAATTTTTCCAAATAATAATATGTATTGGTGATAGTATTTAATTTGGTTTTAATCTGTCGCAATTTTTGGTTGTGTGAAACTGTAGAAATATCTGTTTTTTGTTATTGTATAATTGACAAAGTTCTTTAAATTCTGAAAAGATCCTTAAAAGAGTCCAAATAAACGGTCGAAACGTCGGTGAATCTTTAATAAGAAGACTTATTTACCGTCCTAATACCTCAGAAAAAATATATATAGAATTTATGACGTCGCTACAAAAAATGTTTTTGGATTAATTTCTTTGTATAAACAAAACATTAAATACCATACTTGAAAATTTCAAACCATAACATTATATAAACAAAATTATATCCACCTCATTATACCGTAGGTAAATTTTGAACTGATAGGCGTCAGTTAGATGTATTTTTCAAAATTTAATCGGAGGTATTTCTTAACCTAAATTAAAATAGTATAAAAATATATGTGACTAGACATTTGCTCATGGATTAAGGGAAACCCAGGAAAAACCCCAATCAAGTCATTCTCTAAAACTTAATACTATTTAAATTATAAATATTAAAAGAAATATTTGAATTTTAATTGCTTATTCCAATCCCAATCCAACTCTTAGTTCCAGAAATCTTGGTCTTGGTAAAGGTTTAGTTAGTATGTCTGTTAACTGTTGTGTAATGTGTCAGGTTTCGTAATAGAAAAATGCATTATTACTAAAATACAAATATATATATATATATATATATATATATATATATATATATATATATATATAACGTGAAGTCAATCGTGGAGTTGCAGTCAACGTTTGGCCAAGGTAAGTAAAGAAAACTCTTTGATTTCAGTCAAGCTTTCGAATTTATTTAATTCTTCTTCAGGACATCTGTGGTGAAGAACAATTTTTATAAAATAAAGAAATATTGTTACAAATGTGATGACTTACTAATCGTGAGGTTATAAGAAAAGCGACGAATTCTGTTTGACAACATTACACTAATAAAACATTTTAAAATTCAGGTACATCACTATTAAAATACATAAAAATATATACATTTACACCATAAAACTTATTATTTTGTTATTTTTAGCATGGAGGTTTGTCTGTAAATGATTGAATTTTAATGTGTCTTTAATTTCCTTTTTTATTTGTGTGTTTTTTATATATGGTTTTTATTTTAACACAGTAGGAGAGCAAAACATTTTGATGATTTATAAATAAATCATGATTTATAAATAAATCATCAAAATGTTTTGCTCTCCTACTGTGTTAAAATAAAAACCATATATAAAAAACACACAAATAAAAAAGGAAATTGAAGACACATTAAAATTCAATCATTTACAGACAAACCTCCATGCTAAAAATAACAAAATAATAAGTTTTATGGTGTAAATGTATATATTTTTATGTATTTTAATAGTGATGTACCTGAATTTTAAAATGTTTTATTAGTGTAATGTTGTCAAACAGAATTCGTCGCTTTTCTTATAACCTCACGATTAGTAAGTCATCACATT
Source organism: Altica lythri (assembly GCA_964028335.1). Classification (NCBI taxonomy): domain Eukaryota; kingdom Metazoa; phylum Arthropoda; class Insecta; order Coleoptera; family Chrysomelidae; genus Altica; species Altica lythri. The sequence continues at coordinate 51,970,212 of OZ034800.1, forward strand.
TGTAACAATATTTCTTTATTTTATAAAAATTGTTCTTCACCACAGATGTCCTGAAGAAGAATTAAATAAATTCGAAAGCTTGACTGAAATCAAAGAGTTTTCTTTACTTACCTTGGCCAAACGTTGACTGCAACTCCACGATTGACTTCACGTTATATTGAACCAGTCACTATACAAATGGCGATAGGACTCTTGTGTGAGTTTCGTTGTTTGTGTTTTTTGGTTTTTAATACATGTTTCCCTACCATCCTTTGCTCCCAAGTACTCAACACTTTTGCTGGCCAAGTGCAATACATTACTTGGTTATGCCGCACTGATGACGGCTAACGAGCCAGAAACATGCATGTCTGCGGTTACCATTCCCTATTCGTGACCCTATGATCCTTTTTGCGTACATGCCCATTAATTTTCCCCCTTTCGTTTGTTATAGGTACGCATACTTGGCACCCCTTTTTTGTTTTACATCCTGGGCTTGGAACGGCTCAAACACAATGAGTCCGTTTCGCCAACGCGGCGACGCTGTTCGTAGCCCCGAAATGTGGGCACAGCTGGCCGAAGCCACAAATGGCGATAGGACTCTTGTGTGAGTTTCGTTGTTTGTGTTTTTTGGTTTTTAATACATGTCTCCCTACCATCCTTTGCTCCCAAGTACTCAACACTTTTGCTGGCCAAGTGCAATACATTACTTGGTTATGCCGCACTGATGACGGCTAACGAGCCAGAAACATGCATGTCTGCGGTTACCATTCCCTATTCGTGACCCTATGATCCTTTTTGCGTACATGCCCATTAATGTTCCCCCTTTCGTTTATATATATATATATATATATATATATATATATATATATATATATATATTTTAGTTTATGTTATCTTGGGTATAGGTATATACAAACCTATACCCAAGATAACATAAACTAAAATATTTATATACGACGGTTTAAGACAAATAAATAAGATATATATATATATATATATATATATATAACAGTATTTGGTTTAACGGGTATACAGCCTTGGGGCTAGATTAAAGAAAACTCTTTATACTTTTAGTGAAAGCTTTCGGAAAAACTTTTATTCCTTCTTCAGTCACAACTATAAAGTGAAACGACAAAAATTATAATAAAATACAATAAAAGGCTTATATAAGTAATAAAATAACTTACAGTAAGTGAGGTTGTAATCGTTTTGTAAAACATGGTTCACAATAATTCTACTAGAGAATATTAAAATCTTGATGAAACAGTTAGATTTTCAAATATTAGTTTAAAATTTCTTATAAAATAGACAAATTATTATTTTAACATTTCATTAATTCATTGACATTAAAAAATATATAATTGATGGATAGTGAAATGCTAAATTTATTAGTCTATGGTTGAAGGTAAGATGTATATTAGATGATGGACTTTTGTTTTATTTAATCAAATTTAAATAGAAGATAAAGTACTATTATTTATGTTTCTAGAAATTAAATTGTTCTCTAAATTTAATAAATTGCAGTAAATAACATTAAGATTTTGAATGTCTGTTCTTTTGTTCATAGCATTTGGTTCGTTGTTAATATGTATCATTTCTAAAAAAATTCGTTTGTGATAATTCCTCTCTGAAGCTAGAATTTTTGTGGAATTAAAATTAGGATAATGTCCTGTTTCATTGATGTGAATTGCTAGAGCACATGAATTTTTTTTGGTTTTGATGTCACTGCGATGGGATGTTATTCTAGATTTGAGATTTCTAAGAGTTTGGCCTATATACTTCATTTCACAATTGTCACAAGGAATCTGATAAATTACATGAGATCTCTCTAAATTTGGAATTTTGTCTTTAAGTTTGGTGAAGAAACGATTGACAAATTTAGAGAGATCTCATGTAATTTATCAGATTCCTTGTAACAATTGTGAAATGAAGTATATAGGCCAAACTCTTAGAAATCTCAAATCTAGAATAACATCCCATCGCAGTGACATCAAAACCAAAAAAAATTCATGTGCTCTAGCAATTCACATCAATGAAACAGGACATTATCCTAATTTTAATTCCACAAAAATTTTAGCTTCAGAGAGGAATTATCACAAACGAATTTTTTTAGAAATGATACATATTAACAACGAACCAAATGCTATGAACAAAAGAACAGACATTCAAAATCTTAATGTTATTTACTGCAATTTATTAAATTTAGAGAACAATTTAATTTCTAGAAACATAAATAATAGTACTTTATCTTCTATTTAAATTTGATTAAATAAAACAAAAGTCCATCATCTAATATACATCTTACCTTCAACCATAGACTAATAAATTTAGCATTTCACTATCCATCAATTATATATTTTTTAATGTCAATGAATTAATGAAATGTTAAAATAATAATTTGTCTATTTTATAAAAAATTTTAAACTAATATTTGAAAATCTAACTGTTTCATCAAGATTTTAATATTCTCTAGTAGAATTATTGTGAACCATGTTTTACAAAACGATTACAACCTCACTTACTGTAAGTTATTTTATTACTTATATAAGCCTTTTATTGTATTTTATTATAATTTTTGTCGTTTCACTTTATAGTTGTGACTGAAGAAGGAATAAAAGTTTTTCCGAAAGCTTTCACTAAAAGTATAAAGAGTTTTCTTTAATCTAGCCCCAAGGCTGTATACCCGTTAAACCAAATACTGTTTTATTTAACTAGTCAGCCGTTATTATCCTTCTATATATATATATATATATATATATATATATATATATATATATATATATATATATATATATATATATATATATATATATAATGATGAAGATATTGGGTTTAGCAGCAATACAAAAAGTGTACTCTTATAAGTTTATTGCCAAGCTTTCGATTATGATTATAATCATCTTCAGGGCGCTACAATACTTTATGTTATAATATGGACTATAAAATATGTAAATATAATTTTTTACTTACAACTTGTTGAGATTATTTTGTAAAAAATGTTAATTTAATATTATATTTATGTAGTAGATTTTGAAAAAAATTATAACAACGACAAACTTTTTTTAGAAATATCAAAAAACTGCAGCACTAAGCCTTTTTAAAAATTTATTTGATTTAATTCAGAAATGACTACATGTATTACTGTCATTTTGAATTTTCACTTAGAACTGTCCTATGAAACCGAAATTAGGTTTTGAAGTTTATACGAAACAAGATCGTAGGTCCATTAAGGGTATTTGACATAAAATCGTATTAAAACCGTTATTAAATTTTATAATAAAATTAAAAGTTAATATATTTGTAAAAAAATATTAAAAATTAAAAATTTATATTTAAAAATTATTTAATTACTTGGTGTTGGTAGCTTGAATTTGTTATAATATATTTTAATGATGGTTACTCTTCAAGCGTCTGCAAAGGCTCAACACCACGCTTTTCCAAAAACAATAGGTAAGAAAACATTTCATTTAAGTGCCCTATATCAGTTCTATGATTCATAGAATGTGGTGTCTTATTATTGTGTCATTTCCAAAAATGGCCTTCTGAAAATATTATTATCACGATCCAAAACTGTAACGTTGTCATAGTCTATTCTATGGTCGTTTTGCATTACATGGAGTCCAAGTACACTTCTTTCAGGATGTAGTCTGCAGTCTGATTTATGTGCCGTAATTCTATCTTTTAGTCGTCTTGAAGTCTGGCCAACATAGACCTGGTTACAATCTTTACATCAGTTAAGGAAAGCAATGGAGTTTTTGTTTTTAAATTTGTAAAGATTTCTCCCACAGTGAGAACAGTTTTAAAGGCAAAAGTTATCTCAGTTATTGGTTTAAGTATTTTAGCCAAGTTGGGTGTCAATTCCTTGATATATGGAAAAAGTTTGTTAGATCTTATATTTTGTTTATGTGAAAAATTTTTGAATATAAGTTCACTCGTTAGGTTAACAATTTCATCTTTTAGTGTTAGTAATGATTGATTTAATCTAGATAGTGTTACATAGCAGTAAGTAATTTCAATGTTAATGAGTTTTGTGCCTAACCTGTTATTATAGCGTAAAAATGATTTAGTATTTATTTCTTGTCTGTGTAGAAGTTCTTCAACTGGTCGAGTGCAAGCCCTAATGTGTTGTGGTTGTAGTCCTGATCTTTTACATTTTATGAGGAAGTTACGTCTGTTTTGTTCTCTGGTCAGTTTTTCGTTTGTTTTTGCCCATAGTTTAAGTTTTCTGACTGGAACTTCACCGTAGTCTATTCTGATGTTCTCATAGAACCCCATTAGTCTGTGAATATGAAAGAATGGGTAGTCTTTGCTGACTAGTTAGGAAACTCAGTTGACAAAATTGTTGGGGATTAGCAGCAAAAGGTGTAAAGAAAACTCTTTAGTAATGATCCAAGCTTTCAGAAATTTTATTGATACTTATTTCCATCTTCAGGGAAACTGTAAGATGAAGTTTATGGTTTACATGGTGTTATGAACAAACAAAATTAAAATTAATAAAATAATTTAAAACTTACATCACTGTGTGGGGTTGAACCTTTGATGTTAACATAATTTAATTGTGAACATGTTTAATATGTATGTGATGAGAAAACTTGATGAGATTTAGTTTTGGAAACAGTTAAGAACTACGTAAATGATATAATTACAACACAAACACTTTTTATAAAATAATTACACTTATAAAATCATTTGATAAAAATTATTCAGCCACGTTGCTGATATATATATATATATACATATATATATATATATATATATATATATATATATATATATATATATATATATATATATAATACTTTTGTTTATATATATATATATATGCATTTTGTCGTATACACCTCCAAATCGCAATATGCTCTAAACGAATACGCCTCCAAAATCGGAGGCGAATTGGAAATTTCAGAGGCCAAAACGTATTGATGTGTATAATATGTTTATTCGACGTGTGACGTATTAAAACACGTTTTCTCAAATTTTTTGTCGGAGGCCAATTGGTCAGGTACACATCTACAGTTATACAAATCAGTTCAGAGAATTTTTTATAGATGGCACTCTAATCTTATACACTTACACACGTTATGGTGTGGGTTTTACGATTTTACCTCCAGTCATTTTTAGTTTAATACGCCTCCGAAATTTGGCAACGTTTCATGAAAGCGAATTAGATGATATACTGCATGGAGGCCTATTGTATAATTTCTATTAACTAATAAGTATATATATATATATATATATGTTAGGGCTCCTGTCTGAATACTTATTAATTTTGACATTATTTATCAAAGGTTGATCTTAAAGGTTATAAATTATTTAACAATTATATTAATTTGGTCTCAAATAAACATAATAAAATAATGGAATCATGTAACACCTCAAATATTGATATTAGCAAACTGATTTGAAGATTAACTAGCATTTGGACATTAGCTGAAAAATATGTTTTGAAATCGTTTATTTACTACAAAGCAGGGTTACCGAAAATTGTGACTACATAAAAAAATCAAGTGTTAAAAATTGAGCTTTTATGTAAATATAATAAAACAACCTTTATTTTTCTTTGTGTTTAAACACTATTATTTTATAATTAAGCAAAATTAATTAGGAATAACAACAAAATTAATAAAAAGTATTAAAAAACAAAGCTCAGATTTGAAAATTAATTGACTAATTTCGTTTAGTAATAAAACTGATTGTGTTTTTTACCAAATCTGGGTATCTAACTAAAACATAACGTACGGTTTTAGTCTCAATTTTTGTTAACACAAAAACCATTGCTTATATCTAAAACATCTTTTAATAAACGTCTTACTAAGCATAAAACCTATTTATTAGAAAGTTTTTATATTTTCGCCGTGTTCTTTGTCATTCCGTGGAATTTTGTATTCGAATTTAAACCTATTTCCCGACTACCTAGAGCTCTGAAATATTCAGGATAGCTAAGAACTGGATGACAATGCATGTTTCAAGTGTGTTTAGGTATATAGATTTCGAAATTTATACTGAATTGATATTAAATATGATATAAGTTGTGTATAGATATTATCATTTTGAAAGTGTTAAAATAAGTCATTAATAGCCTATTCGAATAAGCGTCGGATATGAGTCCAGGTGACAGTTCTGTTATGTTATCATAATGGGATCGATTACGGCAGAGGGAAGTTTGTTTTTCTGTTTTTTTCTTGTTCTACGTTGAAAACAGTAATTATTATTTTAACTTTTAAACTGTTAACTGTTAAACTAATTTAGAAAATTTTTAGAAAGTTTTTTAGACTGTACTGTGGACTATGCCGTAATCTATCTCGGTAAAGCGCTATTTGCCAAGGGACCAGTTGCACTTAGTAATAATTTAAAATAATTTAATAATAGTAATATGACTTATAAATCACCAAAAAAAACTTTCTACTATAAAAAGTTCTTTTTATAAATTGTGATTATTTTTAAAATAAACGGTTTAAAAAAATAAAAGAAACAATAGTTGTTCACTTATCTCTATATACATTATACACCAAGCTTTTTACTTAAAACAAGTCTTTGTTATGTAGTATTCGGGATATTTTCTAATTAATTCTATGCATCCATTTTAGGTGTTTTTTTTCTCTTATGTAGGACTTAAAATGACGTTTTACTATTCGTGCCTGTTCAGAAGTCCAGGATGTTCTTCCTAATATTTTTTGTTTAGATAAAGGACGACTTTCGTCTTCAGTTTTTTCTACAGTAAGTTAGTTTTGATAAATATCAGCATTTTGTTGTTTTAATATACGGTATGGTCATTTACGTTCAAACTTCTACAAAAATAGTCATAGTTACTAATCACTTTTAACAATTTTTACCTTCTTGAAATGCCATACATTCAGCTTAATCCTTCTCTTTATTATCTTCAGCAAATTCACTTGTTCTTACATTAACAATAGGAGTTTTAACATTTTGTTTGATACACATCTTGTGGTGGTCTAGGAAATACAGTACTTAAAGAAGGGAAAAGACATGGCATATCCAACACTTAATCAGACATTTGATTTTTTAGTGTTTCTAATTTTTTTGAAAATTGTTTGAGTATTAACCAAAAATTCCTTCCTGTTAAATTTTGAAATTTTCGCTGTCACCGATTCATGAAATATCGAACTTTATTGTGAGAGGAATTTACTTATAAAATTGATTGTGGGTTTTACCAGTATGTCTCATGAAGTGGGCGAATTGTTTACTCTCTTCTTTACTAAGGTTACTAATTTGCATTACGGTTGCAATTTGCTTCCGTAATTTGTTTGGGAAATTCTAAATCCGCTTCCTTGGCAAATTTTTGTATTAAAATATCTTCTCTGGTCCACTTTAAAGTTCCAGGATATCACAAAATATGGTGTATTTTCAGGTACCAAACGATGTTTTTAACGGATTATAACAAAGAAATCTATATAGGTTTGTAATGTGTGAGGGAATTGAATCGCTATGGGTCTACTACATTTTCGATTTGTCACGATACGCTTATAATATTTTGTTAATGTTTTTTTCTGTCACGCTCCTCTTGGTTAAACGGTTTGATACATGTACTTTTATTTGTAAACTTAACATCACCTATTCTTTTTCTGTTAAATAATATTGTTAAAATCAGAGAAGCGTGAATAATTTTTTTAATTTCTTTCTTATCAATTGGATTAAGTGTTAGGCATACCATTGCTTTATTTGCTACATTGGTAACGTAATCTTTGAATTTAGTTATGTCCCGAGTTAAAGGTAACATTGCAGGTTTCTCCCATTGTTTATCATTGAGGTCTTTGAACGCTAAGCTACTGATCTCTGTGGTCCACTGTGAATTTAGAAGATTTCGATATCTGTTTATATCTTCTAATGTGTCTTTTAAATACAAAATTTTTAATGCCTCATCCTCTTTCAGAACCAATCTTATGAAAAGTTCACCAACTTGTTTTAATGAAGTATAGGTAAACTTAGAGAGCGATATGTTTTAGGGTATTGTTCGTAACCCCAATATTTTTTACGCATTCGACTGTCATATCAAACAATTTTGGTTTGAAAACATCTTGTAGTCATTATTTATTTGTAATTTTCTTGAATACTATCAGAAACTGTGCCAATTTTCTCATTAGCTTTAACATTTTCTGTAAAATGTGCAGCATTTCTCAACAGACTTTGAGAATCATTTTTTGAAAAAGACATCATATCTTGTATTTCTTTAGTGTCATTGTGGTTCCGCCCAAGATGCCGCTCAAAATTTGTTACATCTATCTGGCAAAACTTACACTTTCTTTTTTTTTGTTGTCTAAAAAAATGTCACCTTCAGTCTGTTTTTTTTTTCTGCAGCAATCAAACTGGCGAAAATCTTTTTAGCTGTGTATGATGAGCTGTAATAAACTGCAAAATTATTATATTGTTTCTTAAGCTAAATTTAACATAACTTATATATTCATTTTTTTATTCTACAACTGGAGGTAGAAACGAAAGCCTATACACATACATACGAACCCCGCAGAACACACCGACTAAGCTAACTCCGAAAAACTTTAAGTCTCTTAACCATTTTCGAATAATACTTTAAATATTTTAAAAATAGCTCAAGGTCAGAAGTTTGGGGTACCAAAGAACCGACAACCCTGCTGGAGGTCAATTCACCAACCAACATGGTAGCCTATGTGCAAATGGAGGTATATTAGCATATTATTGGTCGGAGGCATCTTACATTTAAAAGTATAGTGAAAATCTGTATAATTTATAAAAAGCTGATTTTTACCCCTCTCAGGGGAAAATGAGAAAAGCAATGAGGGGCAATATTTCTGTAAACAATATACACCAAAATATATAATATTTCACTCGGAGGCCAGGGTGCCTGTTTCGCATGTGGAGGCGAAAAAGATAGCTGTGCATGTATATATATATATATATATATATATATATATATATATATATATATATATATATATATATATAGTAATTAACTGAAGAATAGTTCTGAACTGTGTCGAAAAAGAATCGCAATATGAATTATGAATTTCAATATTTATATCTTTTTCAAAACAAATATATGACAATTAGATAATTACCAAGTTTCTAGAATATTGCTGTTTATTCAAAATAACAAAATAATGATTAGTGTCAAATCTTATACAAATACAAATAGAAAGTAAGGATAACTCAGAATGCCATTAAACTAAATGAGACAAAATTCTGTTTTCAATAGATAAACCAAATTAAAATACAATAATGGAAAAATAGTATACATATTATACACGGGTACATTACAGATGGAATATATTTTAAAATTATTACCTTTTTCTCTATCTCTGCTCCCGTGAGAAATAATATTTTATATATATTATATGCTTAGAAATATCTATATCGATACTAATAGGTAACGATTTCAAAAACAATGTTTCTTTTACTTATTCAAAAAGAGCCATATACTCAGCCTCAATTAAAAAAGCAGCATGTTTCTTTGTATTCCAGCATATTGCACAACGCTCAAATAATTTAAACAAATAACCTGTTATAATTTTACGATCTATAATATCATTTCCTTACCACTTAGAATCTACATATCCTGTCAAAATATCATTGTAATTTTCTCTGATAGATGTTAGTTTAATGTCTTTTAAGCCTTTTAAATATCTCAGCACTCTTTTTGGACATTTCTACAATTCAATATTATTTTTATTAGTATATTGTTACGAGTCCGGCCCTGCCGTCCAGGAAGTAAACGAAACAGACGGGCAGTAGATGTTTCCAGAAAGGAATTAATTCGGTATATCAGGACCGCGTTGGACGGAGAGGACGACAGTTAGTTGTTAATGAAATAGTTGGCAATAAATAATAGTGGTGACTGTATTAGTTGGCGATAAAGAATTGTATTTGTAATAGCTGGCGATAAAGTGCGATTGTTGTACGAGATACTTTAAAGACGTTATTTAGTAATTGTGTTTTTATTAAAATTGTGTAATTTAGTTAAAGAAATTTTTATTTAGTTGTGTTTACCAATAAATTGTTAATTTTGTTTGCTGTTATCACTTATCCCGAATCCACGAAGGAAAAATTATAACAATATCTACTCAAGATTTTTACGACCGTACTTACATCCGGCCCTGTACATATTATAATATACATCAAACCACCAATGACACTTCGACAAGGTGCATTATACTTCATCTAAATTAAGAGCATCAAAATCTACTTTACTGTATAATGGTGTATTTACTGGTTTACATTTATGCATATTTAATTTCATCAAAATAGTATCAATGCATGGCACTTTGGCAGGAGTAATTTTCTGACTTTAAATCCTAAAAAAAGTTTTACTTCTTTTAAATCAACCATATCGAAACGGGTAATACCGAATTCCTAACTATGGTCAGATCATTACGATCAACCCCCAGCTCAGCTACCGGTCTCAGACCCTCTCCGTTAATCCTATGTCCGAATTCCTAACTGCATACAAAAATTTAATAAATCTAAAAAAGTCTTCAAATTTTTAAAAACGCATTGTGTTTTGGAAAATTTTACATTATTTTTTTTGTACGGTTCATTAGTTAATTAGATTTTACTCGTAAAAGTATCGCAAGTTAAAATCTTGAAGTAAGGATTTTTAGCGAAGATAAACTATATAGTAGAAGATAAACTCTTTCAAGTAATTTTTTTCTAACTTCGTGTGATTAATAAAATTAAAAAAAGTTCAAAATTGCAATTATACATTTATTTTTAACTTTTCTTTTCGCTGATCATTGTTTGAAGAGCCATATTGCCTACAATATATAAATCAGTTGATTAAATTAAAATTTAAAAAAAATTATTCGTACTTAAACTTTTTTTATAAAAGCAGTAATAAAGTATAATATTTTTGTAAATATAAATAATAATAGAATTACCGTGAATACGTACAATTAAAAGATTGAAAGATTTTTTTAACTTGTCACTTGTTAATTGAACTTAAGTTTCGAAAACAACTAAATCAAATTTGCATAAAACCCTTAAACATTTTGTTAATATCTCTGTTTCAAGTTTTTAACCAATACCGAATTCGGATTCCCCTTTCTTTTTTATTATAATCCAAAAATCTAGTTTATAATTCTATTAGAAATTCCTAATAATATTACTATTTTTAAGTACTAATTAGGTGAAATATTTCTTTTCTTCAATCGGATTAAGAAATCTAGTAGTCGCCAAGATCAGGTAGAAAATGTTGAGTTAGGAATTCGGACATATACCGAATTACTTACTAATCCCCAAATGTTATGACCACGGTTAAGAATTCGTATATCCCCATCGAAACGATTCCTTAAATAGTTTTGCAAATTTATTATGGCTTTAACGTCAGCTGTTATAATTATTAAATTATCTACATATAACAAAATATAAATATTTTTTGAGACACCCTCCTTATTTAAAACATAAATACATCTATCTACAGGAAAATTATCAAAACCTTTTTCTATTCTTGCTGTCTCGAATTCTTCGAACCAACAACGCGCAGCCTGTTTTGAACCATACAAATATTTATTTAGTTTACAGTCATAATTTTCTTTAGATTTTATTCACTCAGGTACCCTTACGAAAATATCTTCTTTTAATTTTCCATTGAAAAATGCTGCTTTTACATCCATGTAATGTGTCATTAAATTATATTAATTAGCGAAAGCTACTGTAATGTATCGCTACGATTTACTATGATTTTTGACTACAATATTACATTAGTACTTTCTTAATTTATTAACATCCTGAATATTATTTTGCTAAGTAGCTGGACATTCAATCTTTACATAAATAGTAGATGCCTCGCTAGAGTAAATAGTTAATAGCCAAATAAAGAGATAACTATGGAAATCTTTAATTTTTATTTAATTATTTATTCAAAACATTTCTATGAGTCCAATTTGTTGCCCCGAGATAATAAACATCTATTATTTACCCTCATATTCTTAGTATCCTCGTGATAGATTAATTAGCCGATTAGAATAGTATATAAGAATAACCATTTTCAACTAAAAAGTCAGTCTCAGTCTCCGTCTCGGAGTCTTTAAATTGCACCACCAATTTTTTATATTATAAAAAACGTAAAAATAAGGGGGTCGGAAGGTAGCTGCCTCTTTGAAGTGGGATTAACCCAAAGAAAACTTACGAATTTATTGAATTTAATTGAACTTGGTTTTTATTGTTTTGAAAGTGAATAAATAGTGAATATATCTGAAATTTGAATTCATTTAACTGCTGCCCACGGCTGAAATTAATCATCGAATTTATTTGAACTTGTTTTTATTGTTTTGAAAGTGAATACTATTTAAAATTTGATAGTTGTCCACCGCTGAAATTAACCATTGATTTTGGTAAGTACCTACAACGCTACAAATATTGTATGAATGTAAAAATAAATTTTATTTTATTTATTTAGAGCACTTCATAACTAATTAAACATTCTTTTATTTAATTAAATTGGCATTTAAAATTAAAGTTACCATAACTGAATTATTTTTCTCTCACAGAATAATGATTTTTCCGTCTGCTAAAACTTTAAGCGAAATAGGACGAGATTTGCTGCTCCATAAAGATTTTAAATTTTATAAGGCCCATACCAGCAAAGCCGGAGACATTCGATGGAGGTGCTGCCAAAGAGGGTGTTCTGCGAAAATATTTACGAGGGAGGTCGCCGTTACGGAAGTAATAAAGGTAGAAAATATACATTCACATGATAAACCACTAAATACTGCTCGCCAATCAATAAGTAATTTATTAAAACGAAAAGCTGAAACAGAAATATGTTCTAAGCCTGCAAAATTAATTCATACTGAATTGCGATACAGTAAACAGTCTTTAACTTCTAAATATATAGAGTGCATAAAACTTAACTTTTATAACGCAAAAAGAAAAATATTTCCATGTATTTCTAAATCTCAACTAGAAGTTATTAATTGCGTTGAAAATTTAGAACTTAAAACAAATAAAGACGAAAGATTTTTATTGGCACTAAGCAAAGTGCACAATATTATAATATTTTCATGCTTTTCAAATTTATACTTTTTAAATTCTGTTGACTCTGTATATATGGATGGGACATTTTATACTTGTCCTAAATATTTTTACCAACTGTTTATATTACATGGGTACAAAAACAAACATTACGTGCCAGCGATATTTGCCCTTTTACCGGATAAGAAAAAAAAAACATATGTTTCTTTATTTACAATTATAAAAAAAAAATGAAATCTTATAACTTGCATTTCAAACCAATTAATATATTAATTGATTTTGAACTGGCTATACATAACGCATGTAATTAAGTTTTTGTAAACAGTATAATAATAGGTTGCCGATTTCATTTAGGCCAGAACTGGTTCCGGAAAATTAAAGAGTTGGGACTTTATAACGAATACACGGATTCAAGTTCGGATATTGGCAAGCATTGTAAATTTTACTTTAGTCTTGCATTATTAAAACCAGAAGATGCGGTAGAAATATTTAATAATGAATTACATTATTTATCTTTATGCTTAAACGATAATAGGGTTTATCTTTTAAAAAATTGTATTCTAAAAAACTATATTTCCATTGATGCGACTTTTAGTGTAGATATGAGGGCAAATATTTAATAGAAACTTTTTAGAACATACGACAAACGCGTGCAAAAGTTTTCATTCGTCATTCAAAAAATATTTTTATGAATGTCACCCCAATATTTTTATTTTCACATACAGTTTATTAAATATTCAAAGTAAAATATACTGAAAAATAAATAGCTCAAATATGTATATAAAAACGCCTAGAAAAAAACTGTACTTAGATAAAAAAAAATATGTGAATAATTTAATAGAGAAACATAATAAAAACAAAATTTCTAGATTTTATTTAATTAAATGTTTAAGTTTAAAATTTTTACCAAATTAATATTTAAATAAATAAACTATTAATTATTAATAGATAAGCTTGACAATACTTTATAAGTGTAAATGTTTTTTTACTCTTAATTTTTTATATCTTTTTGTATATCTGTATATTATAATTTCTATGTAAATATTTTATATATTTATATTTTAATTTTTTAATCAATATTTTAACTATATATTTTTTTAATATACCTACCTATACAGATATAGGTAGACTTAAAAAGTAAGTTTATATTATTCAATAGAAAACGAGTGCAATATTATCTGCAGGGGTTCCTAATCCTATATCCCAATTTTCGTGGTTCAATTTAACGGTAGGATTTTAGACCCTCCGTAGCCGTGGTGTAATTTAATAGCGCTCCTCAGTCTTAATATGTTAGTTTAAGTGTAAACATTGTAATTAATTGCAATATAAACCTTTGGTCCTAGCAGTAGGAGTTTTTATTCAAGTTACATCACACTACAATAAACCTAAAAAAAAATTCTTGCGACAGGTGCAAAAGCCTCATTGTTATAATCAATTAAATATTTTTGGCTAATCCCTTTTCCTAATAATCGCGCTTTATATCTTATCGGTTTTCCGTATTCATCATTTCTGATGGTAAACACCCATTTACAATCAATGATATTTTTGTTTTGTGTCCTCAGTAAAGTCCATGTCTTGTTAACTAATAATGAATGTATCTCGTCTTTTATTGCTTTTTCCTATTTATCCCTATTATCTATGTTTTTAATGAATTTTACAAATGACTCTGTATATATTAAATAATCGTCTGTCTCATATTCATTATAAGAAATTTGTGGACGTCTTTTAAGCCGCTCATTCCTACGTGGTTCAGTCAAAATTCTCTTTTTATTTTGAAATGAAGATTTTTTATTGTTATCACCACTTGAGTTTTTAATACTCAACTCATCCGATTTAACCCTATCAGATTTATCTAACTCATCTACTGATTTTGACATAGTTGCAGAAATATCAGTTTTATCACTCAAACCAAAATTTTCACAATTTTGCCTATCCGATTTACTACTATCAGATTTTTGCATTTCTATTGATTTTTACCAAAGGTCAAAACCATTAATTTTATTTTGAAGTTTACCCATTTCTACCTATTTCAATTCTTTTGGTCCAGAATTTAAGAAATTAGACCCATCTACTATTACGTCTCTTACCACAACGTATCTTCCCGTATTCACGTCCCACACTCTATAACCTACTAGTATTCCCTTTGAGGTTTTTTTAACAAATGTAGATTTATTCATAATAGATATAAACGGTTGAACCAAAAACTTTTAAATACTTTAGTTGTGGCTTTTTACCCTGCCACATTTTGAAAAGAGTTTTATTTTGTTTAATTGTTTTTGTCAGTGTTTTATTTATTAAATATGCAGCAGTTACAACTGCATCTCCTCAAAATATTTTACAAAACCCGCAACCAACAATCATTGAATGAGCTTTTTCGGTGATTGCTTTTTTCATTCGTTCCGCGACACCGTTTAATTGTGAGTACGTGGTACAGTCAGGTGATAACTTATTCCTTTATCAACACAATAAGCCTTTATTTCATTAGATAAATATTCTCTCCTATTATCATCATATAAATTTACAACTTAATTAAAATTAAAATGAGCTTTGCAACAAACTCTTAAAATAAAGAAAAAAATCTGATTTTAATTTTAGTAAATAAGTATCGCAATAATGAGTGGACTCAGCTATAATGTGACAAAACAATTTTTACCCTGAATTGTTGAAGGAGTGATAGGACCACAAATGTCAGAATGTGTGATAAATAATGGTCTCTCTACAAAACTCTTACCTTTACTTTGATTAAATGGCAATCGAGTTTATTTGCCTTTAATGCAAGCTTCACACAAATTATCATTATTTGGTAAAATTGATTTAATTAATTCTTAATAATCTCTAAAATTTTTATTTTTAATTTCTAAAAATTTATTTTTACTAATTTGACTCAAATGTTGATGCCATATTTCATAAGTGTTTTTCACGATATTATATATCTGTCTAAAATTGTTTTTATTTTCTATCGTAAATTTAATTACCCTTAAATTGTTTATTTACTTACCAATCATTACAGTCGTACCACAATTTTTGACAAATACTCCCTTATGATTAAAAATTATTGTCATTCCTGAATTTTGCATTCTGGTTATCGACAGCAAATTGTAGGGCACATTACGTGAGAACAAAACATCTACAAGTGTCCCGCTAACTCCTGTATAATTAATGACCCCTTCTTCACTGCATAAATACATGTACCGTGCTTTGCTACTGATATTTTTTTTTAAATTCTTTGTGAATTCTTTTCTATTAATCAAATGATCGAAAGCACCAGAATCCAATAAAAAAAATATTTTATTTTCTTCACTTTCTTTATTTATTTTATAATATCCAGCCGTAAAAGCTAAGCCTGAATAATTTCTAAAAGTTTGATCTGACATTTATACAGTTTTTAATGTCCTTTGATTTTTTTTTATTAAAAAGAGAGGTGTCGCATCCACCAACAGGTTATTAGCGACATTAAATAGTACAGTTTACAGTTTACAATACTAGTTTAACAAAATAAGCTAAAATATATTTAAATTTTATAGAAAATATTAATTGATTTGAAATAGTTTATTAGGTTTTCCACTGGACAGTTTTCTCCTAGTAAGCCTAAAAGTGTGTTAGGTAGATTGTTTATTAAGCGTTCTCTTTGATATTTTGTGCATTGTATAAGCAGATGGATGACCGTTAAAAGTGTATTACATAGGTCGCACATAGAGCGTTCACTATTTGATACCAGGTACGAATGTGTGATCCTGGTGTGACCTAAGCGTAGGCGAGTTAAAATAGTTTGTATATGACGAGAACTAGCACTAGATTTCCACAATCGTGTATTGGCTTTTAGCGTTCTTAATTTCGATTGCGATAAATACCACTCCCGTTGCCATTGACCGAGAACTTTTTCTTTAAAAATATTTTGACGTCGCTTGAGACACTCTCGCGCACTGGTTCTGCTTTCGTGCTCGTTGAAGCTTCACGCGCACGTCTGTCTGCTTCTTCGTTGCCATGAATACCGATGTGGGATGGGATCCATATAAACTTGGGAGCAACATTGTTTTCTTCGGCAATCTGAAGTTCGGTTTTTATCAGCTTCTCGATGGGGTGATTAGAATAAAGGTGTTGTATTGCTAGAACGGAACTAAGAGAATCAGTTAGAAAAAGAGGATTTGAAATATTAGTAAAGTTTGCATGCTTCAGGGCACGATAGAGTGCAAAGAGTTCCGCTGTGAAAACACTTGAACTAGAGGGTACTTTGAATTGAAATACGGATGTAGGGGTAACGAATGCACAACCATTGCCTTCCGGGGATCTTGAAGCATCAGTATAGATCTGCAAATCACGTTTCAGAATCTCGTTTAATTTGTTCTTTATTATTGTGGTGTTGGTGTTTTTTTTGGAAAACTGTGTTAGGAAAGTGTTGCAATTGGAAATATCCACTAACCATGCATTCGAGTGTTGGATATTCGTATAAAATATTTCTGGCATTGTTGCTCCTAAGCTATTTAAAATATTTCTCACTCGGATGTAATAAGGTTTTGCAGAGCGGAGTTTATTAGCGAAAAGATTAACATGCTTGTTGGAAAATGTGTTTTCAAAAAGGGGATGATCCTTATTGGCAGCAATAGAAGAGGCATGTGACAATGTTAGGAGCATTCGTCTATACTGCAATGATGGTTCTCCGATTTCGGAATATAAGCTTTCTATGGGGAAGGTGTGAAAAGCTCCGAAAGCAATTCTAAGGGCAGAGTTGTGAATTGTATCTAAAGGTTTTAGGATAGTCCTGGTGGCTGAGGCATAGACAGTTGATCCGTAATCTATCTTAGATCTGATAAGAGTTTTGTACAGAAGGAGGAGGATTGGAAGATCAGACCCCCAGAAACGATTTGCTAGAGTTTTTAACAAATTAAGTCTCTTGCTGCATGTAAGTGCTAAGTGTTGTATGTGTTCTTTCCAATTAAGTTTTTCGTCTAGCCACATGCCGAGAATCTTAACGGAAGACTTGAAAGGGAGGGCTGTGTTGTAAAGATATAGGGCTGGCTTTGTTAGAGATTTTTTTGAGAAACGCACTCCTGTTGTCTTTTGAACGGAAAATTCAAATCCTGTATTAGCGGTCCGTGCATCTGGTTGTGTTAGAAACGTTTGCATTATTCTGCACATTGAGTCTTTTTGGGATCCTTTAATGTACACTACTAAGTCGTCTGCATAAAGGCGAGCTTTTAGAGGTTTAGATAAGTTCTTTAATATGTCATTGATGGCAATTAGAAATAGGGTAGGACTAAGTACTGAACTTTGTGGTGTACCATTTTCAGCAGTATAATATTCTGAGTAACTTTTGTTGATCCTTACTCTAAAAGAAAATTCTTTCAGGAAATTTTCGATGTATGCTAAACAATGTCCTCGGTTATTCAATGCGTACAGTTTTTTAATGATATTATATCTCCAACATGTATTGAAGGCTATTTTTAAATTGCTATGCACATCTGGTAAATAGCTAGAGCCTCGTGGATATCGCTTTCTAGATCTAAAATGTTGTCTGTCGCTGACCGGTTACGCCTGAAGCCATTTTTTTCTGGTAAAAAAAATTAGATTTTTCCAGTGTCCACATTAATCTTGCGTTAACTATCTTTTCCATTAATTTAGCCATAGCACATGTCAAGGAGATTGGTCTGTATGATTCTGGGTCAAGTCGAGGCTTTTTGGTTTTTAGAAAGGGTAGAATTGTGGCTTTTGTCCAAATAGATGGATATTGTCAGTTTTGCCAAATTTGATTAAATATTCTTAGAAGATGATGCTTTGCTGACATTGGAAGATCTTTTAAGAGCACAGCAGAAATATTGTCGGGTCCTGGGCTTGAGTTTTTCATATTTTGTAAGGAGCTGATAAGTTCTACCATAGTAAGTGGTTTAGATAGGTGGTTTTCGTTGGTCTCCTCTAATGACAAGATGGTGCGTTCTTTATCTAGTTTATTATTTCTGAAATTAATGTTGTAGTTTTGAAAAGAAGAATGCTGTTTAAAGGTAGAAGTAAGAGTTGTAGCAATTTTTTGTGGAGTAGAGACTGTGAAACTATTTATTTTAAGAGAGTTAATGGTCGAGGAATATTTACAACCGGAGATTTTCTTGACTCTTTTCCAGAATTCACTCATTGGAGTGCTACTGTTTATTTCTGAAACTTATTTTGCCCAGTTAGATTTTTTTGATCGTTTTATTACTAGCTGTGCTCTAGCTTTTATTTTTTTAAATTCGATTTTATTTTCTAGGTTTTTGTGGCGTTTAAACTTATTTAGCGCTGATTTACTTTTTCGAATAGCTTCTTCACATTCTTTATTCCACCATGGTACAGGATGATGGTTGTGAATATGTTTCGTTTTTTCAATAGAGAGTTCGGCACTTTTTAGTATCAAATTATTGAAATTATTGACTGTACTGTTGATGCCGCAGCTTATGTCGCATCCTTCAATTACGTTATCGATATACGTTGAAAAGTTTTCCCAGTTGTGGGAGCGAAGTGTTACTGTTGTGAATTTTTATGGGGTAATGGTCACTGCCATACGTGTATGATAGAACTTCCCAGGATAAACAAGGAGTTAAGATAGGATCACCAAGACAAAGATCGATTACTGAAGATTTGCCTGTTACCGAGTTAAATCTGGTAGAGTTTCCCTCATTACGGAAGTTTAATTAAAGATGTGTAATAAGTTTTCAATTATTCTTCCCATTGTACTTGTAAACGTTGATCACCATACGATGTTATGTGCATTAAAGTCGCCTACGATAATACGTGGCATTGGGATTTGATTTAATAGGTTAATTAGATCTACATAATTTACTTGTGAGTTAGGAGGGAGGTAAATGTTACATAAGTGGAATGACATGGATGAATCAATTTTGACGACTAAAGCTTCTAAATTGGTTACAACAGGAAAGATACTTGCTTCGAGGGATTTATTGACTAGTGGTGCAACACCGCCACTGGCACGGTTAAAGTGTGTTCTATCTTTACGAAAGCATGTGTATTGTTTAGGATTGTACGTGTGTTGTGATGTTAGATTGGTTTCTTGGAGGCAGATAATATCTAGGGAGTTTTCGGCGATGAGAATTTGTAACATAGCCAATCGATAAAAAAAAACATCAATATTCCATTGTATGATCGAGTTGAATTTTAGGAATGGATAAATCGGCACAAAAGCCTTATTTACTGGCAGGTACTAATTTGTGATGATTGTGAGGAGTCGCTTTCTAGATCTGAGCCCATTTCTCCTAGGTAAGCAAAGATTTTTTTGTTCATGGAGTCTTGTTTTTATTGATCTGTCTTTTAGATAGGGTCGAATTTGTTTCAGCATGTGGGTGAGACCTTGTAGATCGTGAGTGAATTCCTTTATTATAGTTATGGGGTCAGGTAAACCGGCGGTATTATCTAAAAGAAGCGCTTATTAATCACTGTTTAAAATGAATGGTGGTTGGTGACTATTAATGAAAGTTTTGGCTGGTTCTACCATGGATGATATGGATAGACTTGTGTGATTTTTCACGGGTATACTTGTTCTCGGTTTCTTTCGATTTTTAGGTCTTGTTGTTACAGACAGATTTTGTTCAGGAGCAGTATCAGTTTCTGGAGAAACAACTTCATGTATAGAGCGCTTAGAATGCGAATCTTTTTTTGTACTTGTTTCTGTATTTATGCTATCTTGTTTTGATTTAGTAGATTGCGGAAGAGTGCTTTGGTTTGATTTTGATGGAGTAGAAGCTTGGTTGGATGATGTTTTTAGAGGTTGTGCAGTGATTTTAATAGATGAACCCATTGAAATTATATTTCCTAGGCGCGAAGTGGCTGGAGTGGTAGTGTTAGCAGTAACTGTTGACTTTGGAGAAGATTGCGGTAATATCGGTAGGTCTGCGGATTCAGTGCAAGCAGCAGCTATGTGCCCGGGTTTTTTACATTTAAAGCATACGTTTCCGTCTTGAGAAATGATTATGGTGTAGTTAGTGTTTTCACATGCTATAGTTATGGAACTTGGGATGCTATGAGGGGTAACGTATACTTGTCGTCTAAAGCTTAAGATGTGACTATACTCGGGAAGACTTGCTCCAATTCTCAGAAAGGTTATTGGAGATACAAGATTTAATCCAAGTTTAAGTAATTCGTGTTCGAGAAGGGTGTGTGGGATGGTGGGACATGCATTTGAAAGAACAATTCGTTCTGCAGGTGTAATAAGACGCCTGGCCTTTATAATTTCTCCTCGGATAAGAATTTGGCCGTGGTTAGTTAGGAACTGTTCAAGTATGCTTTTGCTGGACAGGTACATGCATACTCGGTTGTTGGAAAGACGAGAGGCGAAAATAATGTTTTTTGTTTCAATTAGATTGCCAAGAGGTATTAGGTATTCCTGGAGCGGAGTATTGTCTATTGCACTAAATACTATTGCTTGCTCTTTTGAAGGGAATTTAAATTAATTGGTGACAGCTGAGTAGCTTTTTTGAGAAGTCGTTTGATTTTTCGATCGAACATGATTAGCTTGTTGTGAGTTACTCATTCTTGGGTTAGAAACATCCATTTTAGAAGAGCAGAGAGCACCAGCAGAACTGAGTGCGACCCTGTCCTCTGCTGTGAACTGAAAATCCAGTTCTTATCGCTTATCGGTTCAACCTTGATAAGATATTTATCTGTTGTTTTAGTAATTGTATTTGGTAAAATTCTACTTATTTGGAGTAATTATTTAAAAAGGAATAATATCGTTGATCACTTACTGTCTTTAGTAATCTTATATGTAACTTTTCACAAATTAAACTTAAACTATTTCTTAACACTTTTTGTAAGAAATGGGACCCAACTAAGACGCTGTTTACTTGTGCTCAGTCAGGACCGGCCTTGAAATGTCCTTTGATTTTCTGTTGACCATTTTTCTTGCTTTTTTTTTAAATAGATACATTTTGTTTTCATGTGACCATTTCTACTATAGAAATTACATTTAATAAATGATTTTTTTCTTGGTTTAAACTTATTATCCCTGTTTGTGTTATTGTTAATTTTGTATAATGATTCCTTTTAAAATCATAATTGTTTGCTTCGGGTTTAAGCACTTTTACGCTCGTGTCTTTATTTTCTTCTATTACCTTTAATTATAATAATTTTCTCAGAATTAACACTTGAAAAATAGCACTTTTTTGTTCATACAATTCATCTAGAGTTTTAAAAGATTCTTTTAGAGTTTGTTTAGGTGTTAAAATACTGAGCATTGAGTCAGCTAAATAATCCATAATCACACATTTTGCTGTTCACTCCTTTTTCTTCCATTTCTCTAGATCTGTTTCGACAGTTAGTTCAGAGTAAATAGCTTCAAGTACTACTTTTTTGTATTTTTTAAATTTGCCGTCATTTTTTAAAATCTACCGATTCGTACTTATTTTTTTTGTATCAATCTAACGATTTTAGAAATTTTAGGTTAGGAACACAGCTGGTGAGGGACAAAGATACAGACCAAAATCAAGACCAAGAGCTTCGACGGTATAAAACCAGTTTAAGCGAGAGTAATCCTACTACTGTTGTCTATATACTGTGAACGGTTTTTCGAAAGCTTAGAGAAAGTTTGTTTTACCATAACGCCTACTTTTAATGACTGTATACCAATAATGAAATTTCTCCTGTATATAATATATGTAAAAATTACCAACTATAAAAGGAGTATTTAACAGAATATAATTAATTTTTGATTTTAAGTTATGCAGTACATTTTAAGTTCATGTAAGGGCAATTAAATATTTACCTACGTTATATACGTAGTCGCTTAGAATCAATCACAAAATAATAGTGAACTAAGAAGTACATAAAATTAATCTTGTGAAATTTTTAACTATTTGTATAATTCTGATCAAAATATATAGAAATAAATTCAGAGAGGTATAAAGAGGGCACATTCATGAAAGCCTTTATTAATCTTGCGTTGGATGCCCTCAGATAATTTTACTTAAGGATGTCCTGGGTCTGTCATAATTCATAATCCCTATTCAAATGTTTCTCTAAAATCTCATTATCTCGATTTGTAATAAAAATGTAGTTATTAAATATTATTTATTGAAATATATTTTTACTAAACCTGTTAATCTTGTGTTCTTTTCAACTATTGAATAAGTTTGATTAAAATAAATAGAAATAAAATTAGCCAGGTATAAAGAAGGCACATTTATAGAAGCCTTTATTAACCCTGCGTTGGATGCCCTCAAATAATTTTACTTAAACATGTTTTGGGTCTGTCATATTAATTTTTTTTTCTCGAATCTCATTTTCTTGATTTATACTTAAATAACAAATTATTTATTGGAATACTAGCAGCCCGCCGCGGCTTTGCACGGGGATTAAAGAAAAATAACAAAATCCATTAAATTTATTGGGTCAACGCTTCCCTGTAAACAATATTACATGTTGTTTTATTTTCTGGCAGCAAAATAAATTGATTTTCAGATGCTTTGACCCGCCTTAGGCGGTTGGCCATGAGGAAAACCGATATCTTCTAATTGGAAGGTTTGACCTTGGAACTTATTATTAGTAAAAGCGAAAGACGTTTTGATAGGAAATTGAAGCGGTTTAAATGGATTTGGTAGATCAGTTGGGATTATCGGTAGGTATCCTCAGTGTATGAGCTAGTTGACCAGCTCGTGGTTCAGTTATAATGGTGGCTACAACTTAATTGTCCATTAATTCCTTTATAAGTAACCTCGTCCCATTGCACATGCTAAATTCGTGATATCTGTCGTGATTATGAAATAAGTTATTTTGATAAAGATTAATACCAAGATAAACACTTTTAAAAAATTGAAAAATAGTTATTGTGACGTAACTATAACAGTTAGACATATGCTGTCACGGCATTTTTTGTAGATATTTACATATTCTTCGAAATCGTAATACATTATTTTATTCTATAATTAATAGTATTATTCTATAATCAATAGTATTCTCAGCGCACGCGATTTAAGGATTTTAAGGTCATTTTTAATGGCATTTTAGTTACGGATCCCTATTTTTTTAAAAACGAAACATAGCCTATGTCACTAGGGAATAGTGTAGCTTGCCAACGGTGAAAGAATTTTTGAAATCGGTCCAGTAGTTTCGGAGCCTATTCATTTCAAACAAACAAACAAAAAATCCAACCTTTCCTTTTTACAATATTAGTATATAGTATATGGAAGTATTCTGAGCGCACGCGATGTAAGGATTTTAGGGTCATTTTTGGGTACATTAATGGCATTTTAGTAAGGATCTCAATTTTTTTGAAAACGAAACATAGCCTATGTCACTCGGGAATAGTGTAGCTTGCCAACGGTAAAACTTTTTTGAAATCGGTCCAGTAGTTTCGGAGCCTATTCATTTTAAACAAACAAACAAACAAACAAACATACAAACAAAAAATCAAACCTTTCCTCTTTATAATATTAGTATAGATAACTTTACAAAAACAAATAAACAGAATCCAACAATGAAATATGGTACTAAAAATATAATCATTCATCACATAGAAAATGAGATTGTTATTTTTACAAACATATTTTGTTCTTCTGTCGTTGTATCTGCAACTTCCCCTCTTATTGATATCAGTAAACACAGTTTGTTATTGTTAATATTGTTCCTTCGTGTTCAAACGGCTTTGTTAGGATAAGTTGTTTATCAAACCATACCAGCTTTTTGCTGTGTTCCTTTTTTTCTCTGTAGTCTTGTTTTGTTATCTACAGAATCTGCACAACTTTTTTTAGCAACATCTTCCATTTCCATTTTACTCTCTGAGTTATAGTCGCTGACTACTTTCAAATCTCTATAGCACATTGTTGCAAGCCTGAAGAAGTCTATTTTATTTTTTACAAATAGATCATTGAAATTCATATTATTGCTATACAGCTTATTCGTCAAGTGCGGTGAATACACCTTCGTTTATTAGTACAAGTACTGACTAGAACTTAAGCAAATCAGAAACGTAAATGGATGCATTGGGTTTCACAATCCCAAATTGCCATCTGTTTTAAAAACTTGAAACTGGTTATTAAGCTATATTAAGAAATTTAAAGTGCATTTTAAAACTTAGAAGGTACATGTAATATACATTTCCTCTTTATCAAAGTTCAGATAAAAAACGGGATTAGAATTGGCTTTGGGTTTGTCAGACCCGGGGTATCCAATGCAAAAACGTCATAGAGTCATAAAATTTAATATAGAATCCTCATGTAAGAGGAAAAACCCTATTGATTTTGGTTTAGATGGCATAATTCTAACAGTAAAATTTTAACGGATTACTCCGTTTGTGTGCGCTATCTCTCTTAAACGAAAAATCATAGGGTCAGGAAATTTCGTAAATAGAATCCTAATGTCATAAAGAAGAACCCTGTTAATTTTAATTTAAATCGTAGATGCTTAACGGTTTTTCATAACTTATTTATATAATGCATATCTATAAATTCGATGGCACTTACTTTTTACATTAACTTTGTTTATTTTCGATAAGCCAATAATTTTTATTAATTTTATAGAAATATAATAAAAAGAAAAAGGATTTTTGTTTTTTTACATTCTTATATGAATGGTAAAATGCAATAGCATTCAAATACATGTGCACTAATTTGTAGGTTAATCGCCTTTTCACAGATACTGCAGATTCTAATGAATATGAATCTTTATGGCTGCTATAAAAGGGTTTGCTATTTGCATGTAACTATACCAATGCAAAAGTAATATAGATATGTTATTATTATAACAAATAATTTGTGAAAGGAGTGGTTTTGTTTTATATAGTAACATATCAAACCACTTGAATCATATGAATTTAGGGTAATACATTAAGTAAAAACTATATTAAATAAATAAGATATTGTAACGTTTTTAACAAATTAAAACACAGGTTCGATTTATTTTTAAGTTGATTTATTTTCTAACGAATAACTACACAAACTATAACACTGCTAAATACTAAATTCACAATTTATTTGCACTATTCGAAAGCTTAAATATTCGCGCTACACTGGATACTAAACTCGCATTCGAATCTGCTTTATTTATATACTGCAACGCCATCTCACGTTCGAGGACCAGAGAATTCGAGAACAGAGTTCTTCATTGTTTTTGGTACCAGAATATTCACTGCAGAGGGTGCCCGGATTATTCTCGATTCTCGAGAGTTCTGGATAAGCTAAACATTCACCCAGTGGCGTAGTTTCGTTACACTGCCCCCTCCTTAACTCTGATCGTCCCGATCAGATACTTTCCAGTGCTTCCCAGGTGTATGACGGAAACGACAGTTGGACCCAGCCCGACAGATTCCTTTACCAAAGAAATAACAGTCCACGCTGTTCTGTAGATCTACTTCTTTCGGTTGGTAACAGCAAACTGTTATTGACACTCCGGAACCATAGAAAATTACCTCGATCATGCTCCTTACAATCTTCCAGTCAATTTGTTCCGTTCCATTGCTGATCTTTGGTATCGCCAATTCCTTGATTTCGTAATGACTCATAATTTCCTTCAAGTTACTCAATGCGTGCCAAATGTCCCTGTAGGCCAGTTTTTCATTGGACGCCCTTTTCGTCACCAGATAAAGTATGGACCTGCGGCCATCTTCTAGTCGCAACACTTTGCCTACCTGTGTTTGTTGGTCGAGCAGTTCATCTAAACGTCCAAATTTCTTCTTGAAGACGGACGCTATGCCTCTTTCCATACTAAGATCTTGAGACACACCACAGTGAGCAATCGACACGTTTTTAGGAACTTTGAAGATGTCTTGCCGAACTTCTGCAGTAACGCCAAACCTAATTTTCTTTCGGTTGATGTAATCGGTAATGAATCTGTCAAAGTCAGGCCGATTCTCTTCGATGCTTGCTTCCTGCGAAACGGCCCTAGCTTCCTCGACATTATTAGAGCCTTCGTAAGGTGAAAGTCGATTTATGTGGACCACTTTCGGCTTTCCTCTAGGCAGTTTTTGAATTCGATAAATTACGTCGTTTATCCTTTTCTTAATCTCATACGGGCCTTCCCATTGTCTCTGCAGCTTGGGACATAAACCCTTGCGTCGCTGTGGGTTGTGAAGCCATACAAGGTCTCCTGTTTCAAATATCCTGTTATTTGACCTGACGTTATATTGATTTTTCATGCGATCGCTAGCAATCTGAATGTTCTTCCGGGCGATGTCATGGATCTGATGCATTTTTAGCTTAAGTTGGTCTGCGTAGCCTTCACCAGCGACGCCCTCTTCTGAAGGTTTGCTGCCAAATTCAAGGTCGCATGGTAGGCGTAATTCACGTCCAAGCATGAGACAGGCAGGTGTCTGGCCGGTGGTTTCATTAACTGCTGATCGGTATGCCATCAGGAACATGGGTAGGTATTGGTCCCAATCTTTCTGGTGCTCCGATACCACTTTCGATAGATGTTTTCCCATCGTTCGATTCATCCTTTCGACCATGCCATCTGACTGAGGATGCAGAGGCGTTGTTCTGGTTTTATGAGCACCTAGCAAACGGCATACATCTTGAAAGAGGCTCGACTCGAAGTTCCTGCCTTGGTCCGAATGAATTTCTAAAGGCACACCAAACCGACTAAAGAACTCTTTGACCAATACTTCCGCAACGGTCGCAGCCTCTTGGTTAGGGATCGCGTAAGCCTCCGTCCACTTCGTAAAATAGTCCATGGCTACCAGAATGTATTTATTTACATAGTCCGTTTCCGGAAAGGGTCCTGCGACATCTATCGCCACTCTTTCCATTGGACTTCACACGTTATACTGCCTCATGGGAGCTCGTTTCTTGCCAACGGTTCCATTACTTGCAGCACACAACTCGCACTTCCGGCACCAGCGTCTCACA
The DNA here is from genome assembly GCA_964028335.1 of Altica lythri. Lineage (NCBI taxonomy): Eukaryota > Metazoa > Arthropoda > Insecta > Coleoptera > Chrysomelidae > Altica > Altica lythri. Next base: position 51,997,970 of record OZ034800.1, read on the forward strand.
TCATCCTTGCAGTTCACCCAGTAAAATCGCTCGCGAACTTTCTGCAAGGTCTTCGTTATTCCGAAGTGCCCTCCTGACGTACCATCGTGCATTTGACGTAGAATTTCCGGCACTTTGCTTCTTGGTACCACCATCTGCAATCTGGACTCGGTACCATCTTCATTCTCGAAAGTTCGATACAGTACTTCGCTCCGCATCACTAGGCTATCCCATTGGCTCCAATATGATTTAACTTCTGGGCTTTGTGCGCTTACTTCTTGCCAAGGAGGTCTTTCACCGTGACGTTTCCAACCCAACACAATTCTCAAGCATGGATCTTCTTCTTGAGATTTTCGGAGCTCCTGGGGTTGCCAGCTCTCGTTAACGACAGTGGTCCGTCGTATAGGGCAGAGTTTTTCCTCTAATCGCGAACAATGAGTGCAGCTTTCTTTGCACGGTCTTCTTGACAATGCATCAGCGTTGAGATGAGTTTTTCCTGCCCTATGCTCGATATCACAGTCATATTCCTGCATTCGCTTCAACCATCTGGCCACTTGACCCTCGGGGTTTCGGAATTGCATTAGCCACTTTAGAGCTGCGTGGTTGGTTCTCAGTAAAAACTTCCTGCCATAGAGATACTTATGAAAGTGCTCGCAAGCCTTAACCACCCCTAGGAGTTCTCTTCTGGTCACGCAATAATTCCGTTCTGGCTTGGACAAGACTTTACTAAAGTAAGCGATGACTTTTTCCTGTCCATCTTGGATTTGTGATAACACAGCTCCAATGGCAGTATTACTAGCATCCGTATCCAGCACAAATTTTCCGTCGTGCCTAGGATAACTCAAAATCGGGGCGCTGATGAGAGCTTCTTGCAGATGTTCAAAAGCCTTCTGACAATCTTCGTCCCAGCAAAATTCCCTGCCTTCTTCCGTCAGTTTGGTCAATGGTTTGGCGATATGGGCGAATGATTTAACGAACCGCCGATAATAAGTACACAAGCCGAGGAAACTTCTTACCTCATGCTTATCTTTTGGTATGGGCCATTCCTTTATTGCGGCGATCTTCTCAGGGTCCGCTGTTACACCATCATTGGACACAATATGACCCAAATATTTAACTTCTCTTCGGAACAGGTGGCATTTTTTTGGACTCAATTTTAAGTTGGCTTCACGTAGTCGCTGAAGTACCTCTCTCAAATTCCTCGAATGTTCCTCGAACGATCTCCCAATCACGATGACATCATCCAAATAAACCAGGCAAGTTTGCCAAATTAATCCTCTCAGGACTGCCTCCATCAGTCTCTCGAATGTAGCAGGGGCATTACATAACCCAAAAGGCATGACTGTAAATTGCCAGAGGCCTGACCCTATGGAAAAAGCAGTCTTTTCTCGATCGGCTGGATCCATTTCTACTTGCCAATAGCCACTCTTCAAATCAAGCGTAGAGAACCATCGGGAACCGGAGAGAGTGTCTAGTGTGTCGTCTATTCTGGGCAGGGGATAGCTGTCCTTTTTGGTAAGTGAGTTTAGCTGACGGTAATCAATGCAAAATCTTGTGGAACCATCCTTCTTCTTTACCAATACCACTGGTGAGGTCCATGGACTGTTTGATGGTTCAATCACCCCCTGTTCCTTCATATCTGCGATGATACCCTCAGCCTCTTCTCGTTTGGCCCAAGGAAGTCTTCTCGGTTGTTGTCGAATCGGATGAGCATCCCCGGTATTTATTTTATGAGAAACAATGCTTGTCTTGCCCTTGTCTTTGTCATTCAGGGCAAACACATCTTGATATTCCACAAGCATAGCTTTCACCTCTTGTTCTTGTTTCGGGTCTAAATTTGGGCCGTTACTAATGACCATATCGACAAGTTGTTGAGGAAACTTTGCTCCTGGTGGCTTCGTGATGATCGCAGAACATATCCCTGATACAGGAACACACTGTCCTACCACGGTACCTTTATTCACCTTGATGTGATTCTCTTTTAAATTCATTACTCTCACTGGAATAGTGTCTTTGACCTTTATTAGAGCTTTGGCGATTAATAGGTCTTGGTTGCTGGCTTCTTCAATTATTCTCAGGCTACCGTCTCTGCAATACCCATCAAGACTGGTCATTAGGATTTTTTCGCTACGGCCTGGTATTGTAATGTCACAAGTAGTTATTAAACGGACAACATCTTCTTGTTCGTTATGGAAGGGAAGCTCTTCTTCGCCGACCCTAAGAGAGCCATTTTTGACATCTACTATGGCCCCCAGTTTTTTTAAAAGATCCATACCGAGGATGAACTGGTCTGCTATCTCGGCTACTAATACTCGATGTCTAACACTGGTCTTTCCTAGCTTTATGAGCATATTGGCTTCTCCATACGTCTTTATTATCTCGCCCGTAGCCGTTCTTAATCTTACTGGTGTCGGCGATAATAGAGATTGCTCTTCCACCAACTCTGGTCTTGTAATGGTTTTTGTTGCTCCCGTGTCTATTAACATAGAAGTGTTCCTCTCGTTTGCAAGTCCGTCGATGTACAAACTGGGGACTCCACCAGAAGATGTTACGTTGACCGTGACTACAGGGGCTTTACTCTCCAGGGTCGACGCTCGCCCCTTCATGTCGACCCGCTTTAGTTTTCCGACGGCTGTTTCTTGCAATTGCGGCGTAGGTGACCGAACTCGCCGCAATTCCAGCACCTTGGTTCCCGTCTCGTCTCCATTTTGTCTTTACGAATAATTCTTCTTACCAGTTCTTCGAGGCTTTCAGTCTCCGATTCTTCTCCAATCGTTCTTAAACGGTGACCCCGCGAAGTTTGGCTCGCCGTTTCATGTTCTAGCGCTATAGCGAGAGCTTCATCTAGTAGCTTCGGTCGAGCCAGTTTCAAAGCTTTCTGTAAATCGTTGTCCCTCAAGCCATTTACAAAAGTGTCGACTGCTATTTCTTCCAGAAAGCTATCGGGCGCTATAGGATATGCCAACCGGATTATACGAGCGATGTCCGCCTCAAATTCTTGCAAGTTCTCGGTTGCGCGTTGATTTCGGGTGCGCAATTGGGCTTTATAAACTTGCTGTAAGTGGCTATCCCCGTAGCGGTTTTCCAATCTGGAGAAAAGCGTCTGATAGCAGTACTCTTGATCTTTTGGTATTGATCTCAAAATATCTGCGGCGTCACCTCGCAGAGCAGCTGTCAATGATATGGCTTTTTGTTGTTCTGTCCATCGATTGGCCATCGCGATTGCTTCGAACTGTTTGACATACGTGGACCAGGACGATTTACCGTCGAAATTCGGCAGTTTGAATTTCATACTGCCGCCACATTCCTCGTATACTAATTCTTTCTTGTCTGTAGTTTCAATAACTTTTACGTCCTGTTCGGCGATGTTAGTGTTGGTGACCATGTTTTCTAATTGTCTGATTTTGTTTTCTAAGCATTGGAACTTTTCTTCGACTTGTTCAATCTTTTCTTCGACTTGTCCAAACTTTTCTTCGACTTGTTTAAATTTATGGTCAACCGTTTTAACAACTTCTTCTAGCTTTCCTTCAACCTTCTTAGCATTTTCCTCCATCTTTTCTTCAACTTTCTTAGCATTTTCCTGCATATTCTTAGCATTTTCCTCCATCTTTTCTTCAACTTTCTTAGCATTTTCCTCCATCTTTTCTTCAACTTTCTTAGCATTTTCCTCCATCTTCTTAGCATTTTCTTCTATCTTTCCTTCAACCTTCTTAGCATTTTCCTCAATTTTCGCCAAGAGTGATTCTTCGGTGGAAGGGAATTCGAAAGTTTCTGGGTCACATCCCTCTTGGGTTAATGCTTCTCTCAATTTTTGCACAAGGGTGGCTTTGGTGCCCGCAGTGTCTTTATCACGTTCTTCTAGTTGTTCTTTTAACTGTTTAACCGTTAACTGTGTTAATTTCATTTCGAATTATCTTAATTAGCACTTCGAAAAAGAACTGTCCAAAATGTCTAAAAGTCAATACCGAAACCGGAAAGAGTTTTATCACAAAATTACAAAAACTGCGCTCGAAAAGTCCACTAATTAAATTAAAATACCCCACACCTGACACCAATTGTAACGTTTTTAACAAATTAAAACACAGGTTCGATTTATTTTTAAGTTGATTTATTTTCTAACGAATAACTACACAAACTATAACACTGCTAAATACTAAATTCACAATTTATTTGCACTATTCGAAAGCTTAAATATTCGCGCTACACTGGATACTAAACTCGCATTCGAATCTGCTTTATTTATATACTGCAACGCCATCTCACGTTCGAGGACCAGAGAATTCGAGAACAGAGTTCTTCATTGTTTTTGGTACCAGAATATTCGCTGCAGAGGGTGCCCGGATTATTCTCGATTCTCGAGAGTTCTGGATAAGCTAAACATTCACCCAGTGGCGTAGTTTCGTTACAATATCTACTTCCAAGTTATTTTTGAAATAGGAACTTTCTGACAACTGTCTATAAATAAACTTTTTCAAATTTATATGTATGTAAATGGATTTCAAACTAAATAATAATATATGGAACAAGAAGATGTCGAACCTCTGTTTACTTAATTAAATTATTCCTCTTTAAATATTTAACTTTACATAAATCCACTGCGCTGAAAACTCGTTATGTAGCAGTGGTGATTAAAACTATCATATATGTTTTCAAATAATAAATGAAAACAATTTTTTTGTAGTTTAAATATCAATCCATCAATTTATAAATTTTGTTCTAATTCTATTTCTAGGGTTTGTAAAAAAATACGCCTGTAACAAATTATTACCAGATATCAAACAATTTGTGTTACACAGTAGAACAACACTAAAAGCATTGTTCCAGATATTTTTGCACATTAGATTTCCTCCAAATAACCCATACGGTGGTCATTATCGGCAATTCCGAAAGTGCTCTGTCCGTCAATATTATTTCTCTTCGTCTCCATCCTAAACGTAAGTATAGCGAAGCTTTCATCCCAATGGCCAAACTACCTATTTAAATAAATGAAACAAATGAAAATGAATCGAGGTCTGAGAGGCAGTACGTGTCATTTTAAATGATTAAATAAAAAGGGTTTACAAAAGAGGGGGGGGCGACTGAATTATTCTTTTAAAACACTCTTATATGACTAACGTATTGAAAAACATTGCAACATTAACTGGAGATTTTTTAAAATGTTAGAAAATATACAACAAGAATGTATTAAATGACATTAAGGAGAAATTAAAGAAAAAATCGCATCCAGCAGAACTCGAACCCGCAACCTTTGCTTTCGCGCGGCACCGCTCTAACGCAAGCTATAAATACTTAATAAGTATTTAGCTTTTTGGTCGTTAAATTTAACTTATGTCACATGTGAGACTTACTCACTTTCTCCTTAAGCACATATAGTAAGATGTTAATGAGATAGAGATTTTTTCAAATCGACAATTTAAACATTAACCTCATTTTTTTTTGTTCCCTGTCCTATATTTTTATTCGGTTAGGAGAGAGAATCTCTCTCTCATTAAGGTCATGCTATATGTGCTAAAAAAGAAAGAAAGTAAGTGTCACATGTAACATGAGTTAAATTTAACGACCAAAAAGCTAAATAATAACTAAGCATTTATAGGTGAATGGTTAGAGCGTTGCAGGGTAGAGGCAAATGTTGCGGATACGAGTCCTGCTAGAGGCGACATTTTTGCAATTTCTCCATAATGTTTTTTAACATATTTTAGTTTGTATGCTTTTTTAAATTTCAAAAATCCTGTGAACGATATCTCAAAATAATCGTTTACTTAAAATCAAGTAATGATATTTGTAAGGGATATTTCACACATAATTTAAAATTTCTTTTACAGAAAATCTATTTGTCAATGAACATCTATTGTTCTCATTCGTTTCTAGTAACTAAAAACGACTTTGTGCGATATTTACCAAACGGGATTGTAAATTATAAACACAATGTGAAGTCAATATGCATGAGATAGCAAAAAATTCCTTTGGCGGACGCCTTTTCCCATAAAAAAGTTGTTGAACTATTGATTATATCAGTTAATAGTTTTTGCTAAAAATTCAAATAATTTTTGGTATAATCGGAGGGGGTTTAATTTCAGGACTACAGATCTTTTTCTATAGGTATTAAAAAATAAATAAATAATATTTAATAATCATTTCTAGGTATATATTTACAAATAGTAGTTTTGCTACAAAACATCTGCTTCAAATACAAAGTAAATAGAAAAGAGAATTCGACTTGCAAAACCGCAGCACATAAGTTTAGCAATATACGTCAAGATGAGAAATCCAAGATAGTAGAAACTGGGTCATGGAAGTATTAGTAATTAGTTCTGTTATTATAAAGCCATGCTAAAATCTAAAATAGAACAATCAATTTTGTCTTTATGCTTAAAGAACTTTCATCAAACAAAAGATTGTTTATATGGAGAATAATAAGAAAGTGTTTTCTGCTTCAAATAATACATCCACAGGGTGAAAATGTAATTGCTTAATGAAGAAATGTATGGTTAGGTCGACGCATCTTCTGTATCCTTTTAATAATCTCAGTTCGCATACACACAGTACGAAATAATAGTAGTTTTACAGTTGTTCAATACACTGTGATAATCAACTAGAAAATAAAGAATTTACATATTAACGATTCAACGTTTATTTATATCTAGCAGGCTATCTTTTTATTTATTCACGTTGGTATTGGTTTTTGTCATGTTGGTGTTTGAAAGTTACCAAGTCATTGAAAGTCACAAACTGACAAGCTTGACAAAAAATATTATAAATATAATGGTTAAATGCATTCAAAAAAATAATATGCCGAAAAAAAATTGTGTAGAGATAAAAGAATGAATACAAAGATGATATTACATGTTTAGAAAAGACCAGAAAATTTCAGAAAAATGATTTATATAAGATCTCTTAGGTTTTTAATGTAAGTACTTATTGTGTTTCTATACAAGATTATTTCCAATGTTTTCATCAGCAAATAGTTCAAAACATTTTTAATTTCATTATTTGAAGTTATTTGTTACATTAAATACACTTTTACATTCTTATTACATTCAAATTACTTATAATTTATTAAGCATACCTAACCTCACATTTCTTCTGTCAGTCATTATTTTACAATGTTGCCAGATTACACACTATAGTAAAAGTTAAAAATGTTTAAGAATAAAATATTTTTATTAATTTCTTTAATAACAATGATCCATAATAAAAATTAAAATGTAATTTGATAGGACATGGACGAATCGATCTTTTATTCATTAATCTATGACCAGTCAAATATCATTTAAATTTTAATTTAATACATTCTTTTAATATTTCGTGTTTTTTTAGGTTAGTGTTAAATGTAAACGAAAAAACTTAAAAAAAGATTTAGTTAATGATAAAGAAGCGGCAAATAAGAGGAAGAAAGATAAAGCAGATACATTTAAGAACTTCATTTAAAAAAAATTGCAGAGGCAGATTTGGACGTACAATTACAAAAACGAATATTTTACTTCAGATAGACTTTTGACTAACGCAAAACAAAACTGAAATTTAAACGGTGAACAAACTTATTTATACAAAATTAATGATATATAAACTTAAAAACGTAAACTGACGACAAATTTTGAGTGAGCGAAGACAGCAAAATCTTTTTCCTTCAGAAATTTATGGAATTAAAAAAGCGCAATAAAATCACCAGATTCGTGTACCTAGACATGGATATAAAAAAATGGTACTCCAACGCGTCGATGGGTACAGTAATCTTATTTAAAACGTAATTCATTGCATGTGTAATCCGAAGAAAAGCGATTTACAATTTTACTCGCAGGAGCAAATGGTGGGTCAATAGGGAAGTGATTTGTTATTAGACTCTTCAAATACTGACATTGACTATCACAAAACTATAAATGGTAATATTTTCAAAAACTGGATTGTTAATTAACTTATTCCTGCTTTATTCAATTTTCCAGAGAAATGTGTATAAAGTAAACATGGATAATGCATCAGTTCATTCTGTACAACAAAACAGACCACCTACATTTTCAGCAACAAAATAGATATTACAGAGGTGGTTAAGCAGCAATAATATCGAATTTGATTAAAAAATTAAAAAAAAGACAATTATACAGAAGCAACGATAAGACATGTAACAGATAAAATATTAAACCAACATAGACATGATTTACTTCGATTACCTCCATTTTGCATTTTTATATTTGGACAAAACTTGGACAGAAGCGTTAAGACAATGTAAACCAGACATGTGGAAAAAAAATTGTAGACATACAGAAGAAATTATTTTGACGGATTGGACTTATTACATGAAAAATTGTTCACTTGACAACATTTTACCTTTGATACTGGACGTAAATTGAAAATACATAACGAATAGATAACGTGACAATAGTTTTAACCAAATCTGTTACTTCAATTTTTGTTTATATGTTTTTTTAATATTGTATGTTTCATTTTTTTTACTTTGCTTATTTTACTATTAGTGTATTTGCTTTTCTGCTGAATTATTGCACTGTAACTATTGAACAGATATTAAACGGATTTCCATTATTTGAAGCATAACATTTTGTGGGAATTTTTATCTTTGTTTTACTTATCAAAATAGCTGAAACCAATTGGTATGTCATAATGCCACACTACCTGGAAAGCTTCACGAAAAATTCTTTAATATAAAGCTGCTGTAATACTTATCGACAAAATGAAATATTTTGTATTTTCTGATTTATAGCTGGTCCAATTTAAATGTTTTATAATATCGTTATATAGATATAGAAAATTTGTTCTAAATTGCAATTGAAGACTTTTTTGTAAATGTTTTTATTGTTTGCTTTCATTTAATTACTATTATTTTGTAAATGCGTTCATTATATCTAAATATATATTTTTAAATTGACGATTTACTTTTTTTGTGAAAGAACTAAGTTTTAATAATTTGATGGCGCTGAAATGGAGTACACAATTGTTATTTTATTTATTTTCACTAACATTATGATTTTATTGAGGACATGACAACAGCGCATTTACAACTGAAAATAAGATTTAATATACAGGGCGAAATTCATCACCCTAACAAGGCCTACTTTAATATAAATAAGCTTTGAATGATGTATAATTTTAATTAAAATTAACATAGTATGTAACTTTTTAATTTCCGCTGCCAAATTGTCTGGCGCCGTAATGAGTACAATATCCGCAAATTAAACACAAAATAAATATTTTCCTTTAACTTCCGCTTACAAATAAGACTACAAAAATATTTTAAAGTTTAATTTTAGTAACGTGTAGGCATTATTTAATTATACGCTTTATGACTAATATAAACAATTTTAATATGTTAATAATGTGGCAAATTACAAAATCGACAATCACTATTTTTTAGAAAAATCTGCTCTGTCCCAAAACCACTTTGATGATATATAATAAACCTCGCTATGAAATATGAGCGCTTCATCATTATATCTATTGTGTGGATATGGACTTGAAAAATAAAAATGGGTTTATAAATTGTCCTTTCCAGAAAAGAGAACGACGGGTCATTGTTAGACGATTCATTATTTTTTTTTATTAAACGCAAAAACGATTATTGCTGGTGTCTGAAAAATAAATCAGATATTATTGTAGAAAGCAGCACTAAATTTGGGAGAGGAAAAATAAATAACAGACTATTTGAGGTGTTGTTCTTGCTGTCAGCTTTTCAATAGGTACTTAATATAACACGTCGAAACGAATCTGAAAACAATTTATTAAAGGGCTATTAACTTAATTGATAACACTAATTAAATTTTTGAGTAACGATTACAGGGACTTTAAAGGTAAATATAATGAACACAAAACAAACTATAGAACCACATTTTTATATAACAAAGAAAATTAGTTAGATTAAGTACCATTCAAACAATATATAACGATTAGGATAAAAATAAAAATAAAAACTTAAAAAAGTTTTACCTGTCCGACAGATTTAACTTAACGTATTTTTAATGAACAAGAATGTTTTTTACTTGGCTCATTGAACTACAAATTTTTATTAGTGGTACTCTACTTAAGAGATTTTTAACGGGTTTAACTCCAATAACTGGGCCAAGCATGTCGAAAGGGAAGAAGAATGTCCCACTAACCTGTGCCAACTTCAATCAATAGCGCAATTTACCGTAAACTAGATCCGAAACAAATCAACCTTAATAAATCGAAAGAATCATTTCGTTTTGGTGTAATGGCAATGATAAAGGAGACACTATATTTTTGTTAACCGATTTTCTGCTGCCTGTTTCCTGGCATTAGATTTTCTAGTCGCTAAAAACATCACGTTTGAAATATATGGGCCTCCCTTAAATGTGTATTTTATTCAGATTTTCAAACTACTTAAATAATCGCATTTTTTATGTAACCAAAAGGTGTAACAATTTAAAGATCGTTATCTGGTAAAGTTTTAATTGACAAATATTTTTTTTTAAATGCGGTACTTAAAAGAATATAGTACAGTCACAATAATTTAATTCGTGATTTGAGAAAAGAAAAAACAGACTATTGTAACTAATTGTCATGTTATTATCGTTGTTAAAAAACGCATAAAAAACTAATTTAAAGGCCCCCTTTCTCTCCAGTGCTTTAAATGCGACTGATTTTAGACCGCTGCGGTGTGCCTCACACATAAATACGTTAGGTACAGTCTGCCTACCTCTTGCGGTAGAAAATATGACTTCTCAATTCTGTCTGGCAGATCTGTTCGTCTGATAGCACATACGCCCAGTCAACGAGTCAACATCGCGATGCCGTTCGATGAGCCAAATGGATGAGATAGACCGAAACGTGGATTACGTATGTCTTTGTTAACAAATTTATTTAGCTGTTTTTTGAACATGATTAGGCCTATTATAATTTTGTCTTTAGTCAAAGAATGTCATAAGTGAGTTTTATGAAAAAGTCAGGCTCCAGAGTTAATCAAGAAGACTCTATGTCTCACCTTTAATGCAGAGTTTTCTTTACTTGTCGGGCGGCTATTGCAAAAATAGAACTTTAGGACCAGACTTGCGTATCATCAGTATACTGCCGATAGTTACTAAAATTTTTGAAAATATTATGTACAAGCAAATTTATGATTATTTCCTTTCTTACCAATTACCACCAAACTGTCAGTGTGGATTTAGGGCCGACCTTAATACGTCTACAGCACTTGCTAAAGTAACAAATGACATTCTTGAAACTACAGATCAAGGCAACGTCACCGTACTTGCGCTGCTTGATTATTCAAAGGGGTTTGATACGATCAACCATAAGTTGTTGATATCCAAACTTAAATATTTTGGATTTTCTGAAGCATCAACTTCTTTAATGAATTTCTATTTATCTGGGAGATACCAAAAAATTCGTTATAAGCAAAAATGCTCAGAAAAGCTCGCAATCATTTCAGGTGTACCACAAGGATCTATAATGGGCCCTTGCTATTTATAATTTATTCGTCTGATATTCTGACATCTTTGAAGAAGTGCCAGGTTATGGCCTATGCTGATGACACTCAGTTGTATATTCCTTTTGACACTACTGCGCTTCCAGAAGCCAATCAGTCTCTGAATGAGGATTTGAAACTATTAAGTGACCTTTCATATAAACAATTTCAATTCTAAAAAATCTAAATTAATGGTTTTTGGAAGTAAAAGTGGGGTTAAACTGGTTAAGTCAAATATGAATATTTACATTAACAACTGTAAGTTGAAATTTGTAGATCAGGCTCGGAATCTTGGTGTTCTTATTGATACCTACTTAATTGCATTTTTCTGAGCATGCAGAAATGTTAAGGCGCAGAGCATTTTCCAGGTTAAAAATTGTTTTTGCAAATAGACATTACTTGAATTTTAAACTTAGAAAAATTTGTTTTTTCAATTTTCAACTACTGTAATTTTATGTATTTTCCTCGCCTCGACACATTCCACAAAAACATGATTCGGGTAATGCAGAAACCCTGTGCGCGTTTAATTTTTGACCTCAAAAAAACATGATCACATTTCTCAAAAAATAATATGGCTTAATATGGAAAACAGGTGGAAACATCATTTAGGTAATTTTACATATAAACTCTTGAGTCATCATAACCGTAATTTTAATACTTTACGTAACATTTTTAAGACGCGACGCTCCACGCATTCCGTAAATATTAGATGCAAGACAAAATATACGATACCACGTTGTCGTACTGCCTTGTTTAATAGATCTTTTGCTTAGAATAAGTTTACTTAACTCTCTTCCGGATACATTTAGAATTTTTAATTTTAATAAATTCAAATCAAAGCTAAGAAAACTTCTTTTTAAAAATGGCTAGTGAGTTTACGACCTGATTCAAATTTGATCTGACTTTGTTTATCTTGAAAATTTGCTGCTGCTCCACTGAATAAAAAGAAATAAAGTTAATAGTTTTTTTTCCACTTGGTGAATATTTTCACTGGTAATATCTATTTTTGTACTCACTTAATTATATTATTTTATGTTAGGTATCTTTAAAATAACTTTATTTTCATTGTTTTTTGTATTCCTTAAAACTGTACGTTTATACTATATAAAGCTAAAATGGTGTACGTCTGGTTAAGTAAAATAGCATTTATTTGCTAGACTTCGCCAGGTTTACACCCAAAATGTTTTTTTCGTGGTGTGAATCTTTATTAAATAAAGGTCTTATGTATTTAATTATGTATTTATTTATTTATTTATTTATTTATTTATTTATTTATTTATTTATTTATTTATTTATTTATTTTTCATAGAAAACTTATAAAAAGTTTTTTAAATATTTTGAAAAATCCGTTTAAACGACTACTAGTAAATGTGATTTGCATGAAAATTAAGGTAAGTTATATCTAAAATAAACGTCTAACAGTCATAACTTTGTTAATATTAAGTTTGCGATAATTATACAAAACGAATTTTTCTTTTTTTATATAAGTAAGCTTTATTTTATATTTTAACATCTTTCCCGATAAAATTTAAATTTTCTGAGTTATTCCCGAAAAATCTTTTAAAAACATGCTTGTTTGCCGTTTAATTTGTAAATTTTCAGTTACCAATAACTGCAAAAGTATAGACTTTTCAAAAAAACTCTAAGGAACATTTTTGTCTTAAAATTTACTATTCCATCAATTACAATTTTTTTTTTTTGATAAATATTTTCCACCCCCGAGTTGGGGTGGTAACCACCCACAGAGGAAAAGCGCATATTGGCATAGGGTATTTTTGATTTTTGAGCTATTTTCTACCTACTGTCAAAATATTAAACAAATCCATGCATATAAAAAAAAGCATTGTGTGGTTTTATGAAACCACGGTAAAAGTGATACTTTTTTTACACTATAGACATTTAACTAACAATGAAATGAATATATATATATATATATATATATATATATATACAAAAGGGGAAAATTATTGGGCATGTACGCAAAAAGGATCAATAAGGCCACGAGTAGGAATGGTAACCGCAGACATGCATGTTTCTGGCTCATTAGCCGTCATCAGTGCGGCATAACCAAGTAGGGTATTGCACTTGGCTAGCAAAAGTGTTGGATACTTGGGAGCAAAGGATGTTGGGGAAACATGTGTAAAGAAACATAAAAACACAAAAACAACGAAAGCTCACACAAGGGTAGGATAATTACAAAGTTTATTTGTTTAAAAATGAAAGGGTTTTGATTAATTTTAAAAGATTTTATTTAATATATGTTACATAATTTATTGCTCAAGTTCCATATTTTCAGTTTCAAAAATTATTATTTACGACTGTAATATTTTTAAAACGTTACATGTCGTAGATACTTACGCAGTCGAAGTTCGTATTAATACGAATAGGTAAAATATAACCGTCGACGTTACATGTCGTAGATACTTACTTAGTCGAAGTTCGTATTAATACGAATAGTAGGATTGTTTTCATTAGCAGATCTGCTCACTCCCGTACATTTTTGTATTAAACTATAGGCGCCGCCTACTTTATACTTTATACCTACTCGGCATTCGACCGACATGCGACATGCACTTAAAAACGATCTAATAAAAGTTTCACTTTAAAAAGAATTGCTAGCCGTCATATTCTGGACTATTAAAGCAATAGAAAAAGCACTAGGCGCACTGAAGTTCAACACCGAATTTAGCTGATTGTTAAACCCACAAATTTAGCTGATCGCTAAACCCACACGGGAACTTCTTACCAAAAATTTTGCTACCTAAATACTGCATTAATGTCACACTGAAATTCCTCAGCGAATAAAATTATTATTTTTACAATGAGAAAATATAATTAGGATAAAAACAAATAAAAAATTAATTTATTTAAAAACTATTTTTTAATTCAATTAAAAAAAATGTAAGAAACAGCTATAACAAATTCGTACAAACTAATTTTCTTTTGTTTTAATTGTAAAACTTCATTATTTATAAAAATAAAATGGTTTAAAATTTCCTTTTTAATTTTTTTTAAAACATGTACCTTTCAGGAGCTTTTCAAGTACCAACTTCCAAAAAGTGTTAATATTTGTATTAGATGAATTACACATTTTACTTAATTTGGAATGATACGATTAGCAAGACTTTTGTTTTACGTTTTAAGGCGGTGGTTATATTGGATAAGAATTCGAAAGAAATTCTGTTCGTACGAGTTTGTAATATATAGTTAGAAGTAAACAAACGCATGTATAGACATGATTGTGGGCACATTGGATAAGATAATTTTTTACGGACTCGTACTAATTTTGTTTTATTTAATAGTGCGTACGACTAAATAATATGTTTGGTGGTTATATTATACGTTAAATATATATATTGTGACATATTAATAATCTTGGTACCAGAAAGAAAATCCTTATGGAATTAAAGAAACTAGCAATATCATAACAAAGACATAAATAAAAAATTATGAAAAGAGGTCGCAGCAAAAATGAATTTAAAGGGTAGCTTTGTAATTATATTTGATTTAAAAAATTTTTTCAACAAATGCTAAAGTTTGTTTCTAATGTCATAGGCAGTGATGGCAGCTCTTTATGGCACAGGGGTTTACGGTGTATTAAATGATTTCTTCCTTCTAATTTATATTATATTATTTCAGTAAGCAAATACATTTCACAACTACGTCTACTTTATCAGGAACAACATCAATTTTCGTTTTTTAAATTCTCCACTTTGTGTTTATTATATCAAAGAAAAACTCGACAAGGCTCCGTTCTCGCAAAGGCAGTAATTAAAATATTCTTGTTCTTGCTGCAAATTTTGTCTGGAAAAAGGCCACATTAGATATTGCTTTCAAGAGCGGGCTGCATTTTCTAATGTAACGTGTGGAACAATAATATTGGTACATGGAAATGTCTTTGGTTCAGGGATTTTTGGAAATTTAAATCATAATATTTTCTAATAGTAAAGGGTGGGGTTGCTTAATTTTTGTGTATTTAAAAATTTTTCTCAAATTTCTCAAATGATCTTTAAAAATCTTCTTTCCCTAATTTGTATTTTAAAAATGTTAATTTACTTCTTTTTGTTTAAGCAATAAATCTATTAATAATAGTGATAATGGTTGGTTGAAATGTTTTGAAAGCGACACCTATTAGCCACTAGAGAAATCAAAATGTATACGCTATTTTAATATTTCATCTTCCATTTGGATATACGAAAACTTTTACTTTGATTTGTCAATTTATTTTTTGTTTATAAGCCATTTGAAGTTAACGTGTCAGTGTATTTTGTTACACTGAAAAAAAAAACGAATATCTTGCAGAGGTAAAATTCTTTGTTTTGGAAGGTTTATTAGCAACAGAAATTTATACAAAAATAATGAAAGTTTTAAGGAAATCTGATCCTTCATTTCCAACTGTGCATTGATGGGTTTTAGAGTTTAAACGTGGTCGTAAAAGCGTCGAAGATGAACCATCTAATGCACGTGCAAAAATTGCAACAACATCAGTACCTACTCATTGAGCGAGTCTATGATATTGTTTGACTTAACATGAAATTGCTGATACCATAGGCATCTCAGATTAACAAGTGCCGTATTCTTTAAAAATTTAACTAAAACTGAACAAAATAGACATTTTTTTGAAGCTTTTTAAGCGGAATAAAACCGATTTTGTGCATAGTTTTATAACTGTGAATGACACCTAGACCCACCATGATGATTCAAACTTAAAACAAGAACGTTTACAGTAGACTAAAGCCTGTTCTTCAGTTCCAAATCATGTGAAGTCAGAACGATCAGCAAAGAAGGTTATGGCAATATTTTTTTAGGATGCAAAAGGGGGTTAGTTGATTAACAATATTAAAGACGGAAACAATTAACTCTTAATATTATTGCAACATTTTGGACCATTTGGTTGAGAAAATTAAAAAAAAAGACCCGGTTAACAGAAGAAAACA
The DNA here is from genome assembly GCA_964028335.1 of Altica lythri. Classification (NCBI taxonomy): domain Eukaryota; kingdom Metazoa; phylum Arthropoda; class Insecta; order Coleoptera; family Chrysomelidae; genus Altica; species Altica lythri. Next base: position 52,014,317 of record OZ034800.1, read on the forward strand.
ATCATTTTTTATCAAGAAAATCCACATTTTTACATAAGTTTGTTGACGATGGCTAATTTAAAATGTATTCACCAAATTTGGCTTTCCAACTATTACTTTTTCAGAAACTTGAAACAATTTCTTCGTGGAAAGCGTTTTTAATCGAATGAAGAGGCTATTGCAGCAGTGAAACAATATTGTGCAGAGCTTCCGGAAAGAGATACAGAGATAATAGAAAATTGCTAGAGGATCATTTAAACAACTGTGTTCAAGCTGAGAAAGATTATATTGAATGAAAAAAAAAAACATTTTATTAAAAAATACACTACCTTTCATTTTTGCTTTCAAAACTTTTTAAACAACCTGTATAATTATTGACAGTACCTACTGTTTTGGCATGTTTACAGCAATGGGCATAGATAAACATAATATTAAATTTAACTAAATAGTTTAATGTGGATGGCATTTAACTTTATCATGAACAAATCAGTAAATAGTATATTAAGTCCTAAATAAATTAGTTAACTCGTTGCCAAATTCACCAAATTGTATTAATGAAACTAAATAATGCAATAAATTTAGTTTCGCAGTAGAGTTAGCGGCTAAAACCGTGACTCACTCAAACACGTACACTTATCTTATGATGTTGGAGATATTGCCTGCTGGCAGCGGCGAATTGCTACCGAGTAAGTCAATTTCGTTACCAATTTCAGAGAAGTAGGTATATATCTCCATCGGATTTAGGTTTTAGGAAACTAGAGGTATTACAATCTGTTAATATGAGTATTAAGCGGTGTAAGTAAATACAAACTATCCCAAGTGGAATCAGTAAATAAATCATTTTTACCATAACGTTTTCCTTTCGAAAATAAATTACTGTTTATTGATTCTAAGAATAAATATATAATTTCTAGTGTGTGTATATACATAATTTGCTTCCATATTTTTTAAATCAGTTTAATAGAAAAATCTAAAAGAAATTCCTATTTTCGTGGTCATTTCATAGAACCAGAAGCTGATTGTCGGCATGAAACAAAAACCAATCTATTTCCTTACAAAGCCAGTTCAATATTAAGAGATTTATCCTTTTAAGGATCAATCGTTGTGTGTATCAAAGAAAGATATTTTCATTAGATTGTACAAAGAGGTTCCTTCGCTATTTTAATTTCAATAAAATCATCCAGTTAGCAGAGAAAGAGAAAAACGCTCCAAAGACATTACTGTGACGTAATTATATTATAATTTAGGGTATAATGGATAAAGATTATTAGGTTATTAAACTTTATAAGGTTTTTATAATGTTAAAACAGGTGTTTAATTGAAAAAGTATCTATTTATTTAAATGTGTATAAAATTTTAATAAACATGTCTTTCGCGTTTTTTACATAGTTCTAATCATTTGTATTTCTTATGGTTCTTACAGTATTAACTATTTCTTGCATAAACAAAGCATTTTGTTTTATGGGTTAATTCTGCTATTCTTTTCATTTTAGACCAACATACTAAACAGTTTTTTGAATACTTTAAATTTCGATCTGCTTTTAATTTAGTTGTGCTGTAAATGTACTTGAATATAGTAGAAAATTGATTTAGTTATACATTGATACAATTTTAATACAAAACTGTTTTTCAATTAGAAACTCATTTAAAATGCCGTCAAATGTAGTAATTGCTACTGTGGCACTTCAGTACTAGGACGAACACAAGAGTAAACATATACCCTGGATAGGACGTATTAAATAGTTACCAGTCACGCGATTTCATTGGATTAAAGGGTTTATAGGCACCCATATGAGAAGTTGATTATAATAACCCATAAGTTAGGATGAAAACTAAATTATCTATAATTAAGCTTAATTGGCTCCACACCAATGCAAAACACTTCTAAAATAAGTATAAATTAAGTATTTTATATATTTTTATATATATATATATATATATCCAAAGATGATACATAACGTATCTAATGCCATACTGTCAAAAGTAATAATTTCAGTTTTGAACTGAAATGGTGTCGGTTAGAAATTTCTAACACTTTAAAAGACACCTTGAATGCTGCGATATAAATAGATATAAATATCATTCAACCTATATCAGGGCAAAACCAAACTACAGACACGTGTTTCGCTCTTATTTGAGCTCGTCAGTGTAGTACAGGCTATGTCTCTCAAGTCACTAATCAAGAGACATCCCTGCTATAAATTGAACGATATCTATAGATGTCAAATGCGAAACTGAAAAACAGTCGCAAGTGGTTCCATCTTCACTCCAAAAATGGTATTTCAGTGGTAGCTTTGCATCTTGTATATAACCTTAGGCAAGGTAAAATGATAAAACGAACAGAGATAAGTTATGTATCATCTTTGGTCATTTTTAGACTGTCACAAAACGCTCTGTTCGTTTTATCATTTTACCTTGCCTAAGGTTATATACAAGATGCAAAGCTACCACTGAAATACCATTTTTGGAGTGAAGATGGAACCACTTGCGACTGTTTATCAGTTTCGCATTTGACATCTATAGATATCGTTCAATTTATAGCAGGGATGTCTCTTGATTAGTCACTTGAGAGACATAGCCTGTACTACACTGACGAGCTCAAATAAGAGCGAAACACGTGTCTGTAGTTTGGTTTTGCCCTGATATAGGTTGAATGATATTTATATCTATTTATATCGCAGCATTCAAGGTGTCTTTTAAAGTGTTAGAAATTTCTAACCGACACCATTTCAGTTCAAAACTGAAATTATTACTTTTGACAGTATGGCATTAGATACGTTATGTATCATCTTTGGACATTTTTAGACTGTCACAAAACGCTCTGTTCGTTATATATATATATATATATATATATATATATATATATATATAAATATGTAAGAGATGATACAAAAGTATCTAGTGCCGTGCTGTCAATAATAAATCCAGTTTTCAACTGGATTGGTATTTGGTTAGATTTTCTAACTCAAGACACCGGTAGACGCTGCGAAATAGGAGTATAAGGATTTTAATCAGCCCATACAGGGGCAAAACCAACTACAGACACGTGTTTCGCTCTTTTTATGAGCTCATCAGTGAAGTATAGGTTATATCTCTTTAGTCACTAATGAAGAGACATCCCCTGTATGAATCGACCAAATCCTTATAGATGTACTCTTGCGAAAGTAGAAACCATTCGCAAGTGGCCCCATCTTTACTCCAAAAATGGAACTAAGAAGTCGCTTTGCGTCTTAAAAGTACCTTCGGCAAGGTAATAACAAAAAACGAACAGAGCGTTTGTGACAGTCTTATATAACAATATGTAAGAGATGATACAAAAGTATCTAGTGTCCTGCTGTCAATAACAAATCCAGTTTTCAACTGGCTTGGTGTTTGGTTAGATTTTCTAACTCAAGACACCGGTAGACGCTGCGAAATAGAAGTAGTGACTGAAGAGATATAACCTATACTTCACTGATGAGCTCATAAAAAGAGCGAAACACGTGTCTGTAGTTGGTTTTGCCCCTGTATGGGCTGATTAAAATCCTTATACTCCTATTTCGCAACGTCTACCGGTGTCTTGAGTTAGAAAATCTAACCAAACACCAATCCAGTTGAAAACTGGATTTATTATTGACAGCACGGCACTAGATACTTTTGTATCATCTCTTACATATTGTTATATAAGACTGTCACAAACGCTCTGTTCGTTTTTTGTTATTACCTTGCCGAAGGTACCTTTAAGACGCAAAGCGACTTCTTAGTTCCATTTTTGGAGTAAAGATGGGGCCACTTGCGAATGGTTTCTACTTTCGCAAGAGTACATCTATAAGGATTTGGTCGATTTATACGGGGGATGTCTCTTCATTAGTGACTGAAGAGATATAACCTATACTTCACTGATGAGCTCATAAAAAGAGCGAAACACGTGTCTGTAGTTGGTTTTGCCCCTGTATGGGCTAATTAAAATCCTTATACTCCTATTTCGCAGCGTCTACCGGTGTCTTGAGTTAGAAAATCTAACCAAACACCAATCCAGTTGAAAACTGGATTTATTATTGACAGCACGGCACTAGATACTTTTGTATCATCTCTTACATATTGTTATATAAGACTGTCACAAACGCTCTGTTCGTTATATATATATATATATATATATATATATATATATATACAGGGTGTTAGTGAATAAGTGCGAAAAACTTCAGGGGGTGATTCTGCATGAAAAAGTAATGACAGTTTGCTGTATAACATTTGTCCGCAAATTCTTCGTTTTTGAGATACGGGGTGTTAAAGTTTTTCTTAAAAACTAACTATTTATGTATTGTTTTGAAACCGGTAAAGATATTCTAATGAAGTTTGGTGGTTGTTAAAAAGTAGTAATTGCGAATTGGTTGACATGCAATTAAAAATTTTATGTTTATCATTGGCACGCATACGGGTAATGATCTCAATGTTTTTGAAAAAAAAAAAATGGTACGCCACTAAGATATTTCAAACTAAAAATCATTTTGGAAACTCGTTTAATTTGTGCCAAAATATCCGTCCCATCTTTTTGTCGTATGGGGCGCCGTTTTTATGCAAAAAAATAAAACATCTTAACGCGCATTTTTTATTACTTTGTAATGAAAAATGCGCGTTCATATACAACTATTTAGAGAATTAAAAATGTTTGGAGCTATTTACTTATGAAAACATTGCAATAATCTTGTATGGTACTTACTAAGAACCTCAGAGATCTTTTGAAAATATCAATCTTTTAATAGTTTCTGGTCTTTTCTAAACATATAGTTGCAACTCTGTATACATTTTTTTGTGTCTACACATATTGAATTTTTTTAATATAACTAACAATCATATTTATGCTATTTGTTGTTAAGTTTGTCAGTTTGTGACTTGCAGTAACTTGGTAACTGTCAAACACTAACATTACAAAAACCAATACAAACGTGAATAAATAAAAAACAGTCTACTAGATATTTTCAAACGTGGAATCATGTATAGGTACAAAAATCAATTAAAAATTCACATTTGTCAAAATTTTCCCACTGGCAACTTTCATTTTAGTTTGTTTGTAAATTCCAATTTATATTTCCGTTTGGGAGTCAAACCTATTATCACCGTCAAGCTTTAAAGCTTTGACCAATCTTCCATATTCAATTTCGTTATTTAATAGTTCATGTGAAATCGTTGAATATTTTGTTTTCATGTGATGATATAATCTCGATATAACTAAACGGAAGAATAAATAATTGTTCATCATTTTTTACATTGCATTGTGATTACATTATTGGCATTGTTTCAAATTCATCAAAAAATTGGTATAAAATAAAATCGTACACATAATAGTTTTTTAAAATAAAATCAAATTTTATTTAAGATTGGTGAATAATTCGAATTACTCAAAATTTTAATTACAATTAAAAAATAATTAGTTTTTGTTTGTATGCTGGAATCGGCATATGTCATTTGTGTAAATATATTGAAAGGTAGCTCTCGTAAGTTAACTAATATTAAAAAATTAAAAGAGACGAATATTCTTGTATAGCATATATTGTAAAGCCTGGGGAATAAAAGGTGGTATTTTGGTATGGCTTTAGAGGCGCTATCTACCCAGGTCGTGGTTACCTAACCACCGTGTACGTATCCTGCTGAAAGCAGAAACCTAATCATATGAAAGATGAGATAAACAAGAGAAAACAAACAACAAATATAATAACAAGAAAACAACCAATAACAAGTAAAAATACGAATAAAAAATAACTAAATACAATAATCTTAACTAATCTTACCAATCATACTATATAGAGGCATGTCACATTTACTCACGATAATACATTAAAGGTCACAACGGCCAGACCAAGAAAAATGTTTTAGAGACACCCAAAGGGTGACTCTTACAGACATAAAGTCACGGGTCTCACTGCAACCTAATTAGGCTCATTGTAGTTCTTTCATTGCTTTATGTCATTCATTTTAGGATCTTTGTTCTCTGTAGCAATTTATACAGGTCTAAAAATTGTTGTCATGTGTTTGGAAAATCAATCTTATTTTACTGTTTTCTGCAATCCAATGCTTACCAAAGACTAAAAATATATTTACCTCTGCATAACCTGCAGCTAAGGTCTTTATTAAATAATCCTATGGTTTGCTGGTCTTCACCGATGCACGGCCTTTAAGGAATCCTTTAATGATTGGTCACAGATTCTTGTTTTTTATGCAACTTTTCAGCTCTTCTAGCACATATCTGTTCAACTTACATTCTGACAGGGGTTTGAGCAGAGGTGAGTCTCCAATGATGGTTGTGTTTTCTACGAATTTGGGCTTTCATTCAGTTTCGGATCGTAATTTTTGTTTTACCTAAAATGAATATAGAACGTTTATTATTCTGATTCTTTTCTTATCAGTTTATCAGCCTGTTTGTTGCCTTGTATATACCTCTATATCCTGAGACTGTTATGTTCTATCAGAACATCAAGGTCCACTCAGCACTGATCATTTAGATTTTAAAATAATTTAACTAAACTAAAGTTATCCGTGACAAAAATTGTAAGAATTTACTAATTATTTATGGCTGTTAAGTCGCGGACAAAATACGAGATAGTTGACGATTCAGCAACACTTTCTTTTTCCGTTTAATAGTGAAAAGACTAAAGTTGTTAGTCTAGTGGTTTTACTTTCTTTTATACAAAGTAAGTTGTTTTTAATTTTTTACTAATTTTTTTACAAAAAAAGGTTGATATGTTTAGAAACTAACCAATTTTATAATTTGTAGCATTACTTTTTGCCGACTGGCAGCTTGTGTGTCGTTTATTCATTACCCCCAGGACCGGTTTGTTACACGTGTTTTTAAAAATTAATTTATATAATGGAAATTACATTCGGCTAAGATTGACTCTACTTGGAACTGATTTAAAAACGGGATGATTTCTGATTCGTTTGTTTCTGTAAAGAGTACGACTATATCTGCCAGAAAACTTACAAGAGTTTAGCTTAATTTAACCGTATTAATTAAATTAGGAATTCTCAACACATTCTGCTCCGAACAGCAACGGCATAACAACATATTATGAATTGACAAGTTATATGCTGAACTTCAAGACATGAAAAATACTAAGGCTCCTTCTGAAGCATTGACCAATACTACTAATATAACATCAACATTTGTGAATGAAAAGGAGGAGTGGATATCAGAAATGATGGACAGACAAAATCGCCAAAAAAATATTATAGTCTTAAATATTAATGAGTCTAAAAAGAAATCTTAGACTGACAAGAATAAAGAAGACTTAGAAACTGTCATAAATATAGTTAGCAGTATTAATGTAAGTACAGATGATGTTAAAGTTTTTAGACTTAGAAATTTTCAGCCTAATAAGAATAGACTCATTAAAGTAAATTTAAAATCACGCGAAGATGCAATAATGATACTTAAAAATAAAAAAACAATCAACATTCCTGGCATTGTTATTTTTGCTGATCAAACTCAATCTCAACGGGACTATTATCCTAAAGTTAAACAGGAATTGCAAACATTAATTAATAATGGAGATAATTCAAAAACAATTAAATATATTAATAATAAGCCCACTCTGGTGGAAAAATCGAAAGTGAATGCTACAAAAAACGTATCTTAAACCCTAATATAGTGCTTAATGCTGACATTATATATCTAAATTCACAGAGTTTTCTAAAAAATAAAGATAATATATTTTGTGCTACAGTCCTAAATTCATATTACTAAGTGAAACAAGAGTAACTGATGACATCGAAGACATTGAAATTTCTATAGATAATTATAATTGCATAAGGTGCAATACCAAATCCCTCTCTACAGGAGGTGTTTTGTTAGTTGTACTTAAAAGTTTCAAGTATTCTGTGTTTACAACCTATATTTTAGATGGAAATTATTGGTGTAAAATAATCAAAGTTGATGTCGCATCTACATATTGGTTCATTGGATGCTTATATCATTCACCGTCCAGCTCTCATGCCACCTTTCTTTCAGATTTTGAAGAATATTGTGATAATGTGTTTATACCCAATCGTAACTGTGTTTTAGTAGGTGATTTTAATTTGGATCTTTTGGGCAATAGTTTTTATGCTAATAGGACAAAAAATATTTTATTAACTTCTGGACTTAAGCAGCTTATAACAGAGCCAACCCGTATTACTGATACTAGTGAGACATTAGTGAATTTTGTAATAACTAATCAAAATAATGTTACAGCTGCTGTTCATAACTCTCCTAAATTAACAGACCATTCTATTCTTTCGATTAACTTTAGTAACGGTAATACCCAACAAATAGAATGTTTAAGAAAATTCAGAAATTTAAATCCAGGAAATTTAGATGCAATCAAATTAAACCTACTTATGTGTAACTGGTCACTTAATTTAACCAATATTAATGATATATATCATGAATTTTTATATAATTGTACAACTATTATTAATAGTATAGCACCAATTGAAACTAATACATACAAACCTACTCTACCTTGGATTGATAAAGAAATTTATTCTAGGATGAGGTGTAGAGATGAGGCTTATAAATCTTTTAAAATATGTAGCGATGGTAGTAAGATATCTAAATGGAATACTTTTAAAAAATATAGAAATGAAGTGGTCAATATGTTAAAAATAAAAAAAGAAAGCTATTACAGAGATAAAATTGGTAGATATAAAAGCAATCCAAAGAAAATGTTGCGGACGTTAAAAAAATTAGTCAATGTAAATTTATATAATTCACCTCTTAATATAATTTTTGATGGTCCTGATGGAAATTTTTTCAGTCAGGATGCTGCTGAAGCAGCCGAGAGTTTTAATAATTATTTTGTTGAAAGGATATAGTTGGGGATATTAATGCTGAAAATTCTCAATATAGTACTAATTGTAAATTGTTTCCACCTTTAATACATTTTAAACCTTTATCTTTAGTTGATCTTCGTCAAATTATTAGTTCCTTTGATAATAAATTCTCTCTTAATGAAGTTTTAAATCCTAAAATGCTAAACGAAATTTTTCAAACAGCTGGTCATGTAATTTTAAATGTAGTTAACACTTCTTTGCAAAAGGGCACTTTTCCTGAAGCGTTAAAACTTAGCACCATTGTGCCAATTCAAAAAGTCACTAATTCCAATAAGGCCTTTGATTTTAGGCCTATAAATACATTACCACCTGTTGAGAAGCTTATTGAAATGGCAGTCTATGAGCAACTCATTGAACATATTGAGTCTCATATATATATATAATTGCTCACCAATCTGGTTTTAGGAGAAAACATTCTTGTGAAACAGCATTGCAATTAACACTTTGTAAAATTAAAAATGAAATTGAAAATAATAAGTATTCTGTATTTGTATTTTTGGACCTAAAAAGAGCCTTTGAAACAATTGATAGAAGTCTCCTACTCAATACGTTGGTGCAATATGGTGTTAATGGTAAAGTATTTGATTGGTTTTGTAGCTATTTAAATAATCGGAAGCAGCAAGTAAGGTTTAATGGATTCAGGAGTTCCTCAAGGGAGTGTTCTAGGACCCCTCTTGTTTATTCTATATCTTAATGATATACAATTATATGTAGATATAGAGTTTATAAATTTGTTTGCAGATGATATGCTTATAATATGCACAGATACGGATTTGCAAGCAGCAGTTAGGAAAATTAATTTAATACTAAGTAGAATTAGTTTCTATTTACAAAATAATAATATAAAACTTAATGTTGCCAAAACCAAAGCTATGATCTGTACAAGTAAATACAAATATAGCAAAATTAAATTAAATGATATATCTCTAATGGTGAACAATGAAAATATTGAAATAGTTTCAAATTTTAAATATCTTGGTTTTTACATTGATAATATTTTATCCTTTGACTCTCATTTTAATTATATTTATAATAAAATTTCTAAGAAGTTATTCTTTTTTAGTAGAATTTCTCAACACCTGTCAACTGAAACTAAGTTAACTGTATATAACACGATAATACAGCCTCATTTTGACTACTGTGCATCAATCTTATTTCTGTTTAATGATAATAAAACCAGCCAATTACAAAAGCTCCAAAACAGAGGTATGAGAACTATTTTAAAAACTAATCTTTACACACCTATCGTTTTAATGTTAACCTCACTTCAGTGGTTGAATGTTACGCAGCGGATCTTTCTGCGCACGATGGTGTTGGTATACAAAATTGTAAATAATCTTGCACCACCCTACTTTAGTAATTACATTGTTCATCATCGTGATATCCATGAGTACCCAACTAGAAACAACAATCTTTTATATCTCTGTAGAACCAATAGAGCTGGTACTAGAAACTCTCTCTTTTTTAGAGGCTTTCATAGTTTTAATCAACTTCCTGATAATATTAAAAATAGTAACTCTGTAAATAGCTTTAAAACCTGTCTTGTTAAATTCATTTATGAACAGCAGATGTAACGTGTATTTTTTATTTTATATGTTGTAATTTTATGTATTTTATATGTTAAGGTTAATTGTCTTTTATCTTTTAAATTATTACTGTCTCTTTTAAATTCTATTACTTATCATTTATTGTAATTTTTTTAAATTAATATTTGTTATATTAGGGTTTCCTATTTCAAATAAAATTTATTCTTCTTAAATGTTGTTACTGGTATTTGTTATAATTTCGCCTGCATTGTTGATAAAAGGTACGTTATACTGTGTACATATATTGTAACATTCTTTCTTATGTTTTAATGATTACCTATTAAAGAATCAATAACCAAATAGATTTGAATACACCATTGGTTTTACTGGATTATTTTGAGGGTATAAATAAAAATTATCGAGTTAGTTAACTCTGCGCACAAAACGCATAATTATCGTGATACCGTAGTATTATACTGTCGTACGCGCGGAGTGGTTAGGTGCTTCTTGCTATAATTTTAAAGAAAAAATCACTAAACAATACGATCACTCTTGCAAAAACTGCCAAGCTAAAATTTCTAAAATCGGTAGATTGACATTAAAAAAAAAATAAAAATCCGTAGATTTAAAAAAAATGTGGCAAATTTAAAAAAGTGTTTATTTAATAAAAAATGGTTAGTTTAAATTAAGTTACAAGATATTAAAACAATTATGAAAAAAAAAACGATATATCATTAGATTACTTCTTTAATTGGTAGATCTACCAAAAAATCGGTAAAGTTAGCATCGCTGCTCACCAGTTCTCACAAAAAGTTGACAAAAAACGTCGGCTAACGGCTAACTGGAGCGAAAATGCGGTATAAAGAACTTGACACTTGCGGGCAAAGTGATTCTTGCTATACACGGTAAAGAAAAGTTTTATTTGGTAATAACTTGATGCGTGGAATTTTTAAACACTCGGTGTAATCAGACTCTCTTCCAATTATACAATTTTACCATATTATTAAAGACACGATATTCTCAAACCTTTTTAATAATATTACGCTCTCCGGTTTTTTTAAATTTCTTATAATAACTTTTTATAATTTTTAAAAAAATTCCCATGATGTCTTTGTAGCTAAATGAATTCCTCACTACTTAACTGCATTTTTAAATTTGCACATCAAAATGTCTGAAGTATAGGTTATAGTTCTTAAGAAGGCTTTACATTGAAGCAACTAACGGCAACAAATTTGCATTTGGCGAAATCTCATGCAGTAAGTTGCCCCATTTATTGGATAAGGCGCACAGTCGTATGCAGCTTGCGGCGTCTCCCTCTTCTGGTTGCTCTAGGTCTCTAGGTCGTAGGCTATGCGATACGTATGGTTTCTGGTGCTTGTTTGCCTGCGGTGTCATGGATTGGAATCAATAGAAAGTAAAGTTTATAATTAAAGATATCCATTAAAACAAAATTTTTTTGGATTTGCGTAATCCGTAAAAATTAAGCAAGCGGTGTAAGCTACCGTTTGCATAGACATTTTGGGATTAATTGAGTTTAAAAGTTGACGCAACCGGTCGCAGTATTTGTAAAAAAGAATGGTCGCATGCTGTTGTGGTTGCTCCAAATCGCATGCTGCAAGTAAATTGAGGTGTTTTTACAGAATCACGTGCTGAGGGCCACTAGATTGCCTATGGTTGCCTCAATATAAAGCCTCCTTTAGGGATACGGTATTATTTAACTCCCGCCTACTAGAAAACATCAATCAATATTCTTAATCAGTTGGTAATTATCACGGTTTAACGTTATAGTTTTGACTTATACTTTTATTGATGCGGACATTTAACGAAATCGGGCTCATCGTTGAATTTTTACCTGGTGATTTTTATTTTTTATTAAACTAGTAATAATAAAATACTAAAAGCAAATAACGTTACATTAACTATTCTTGAAAATAACCTTTGAGTAAACAGATTAAAAACAAAATTTCATTTATTTTTAAAAGTTTATCCCTTTTAATTTTCGTAATTTAGAAAAGTTTATTTTTATTACGTTTCTGGCATGCTTGTTCGTAAATTTCTATAAAAGACACACAATTTCTGTAAATTGTCCGAAGATTCTGCCGTTTTCGTTACTAAAGGAAAATTCTTTTTTCCACATAATTGGGTAAGTAGGGCAGGATACTAACAATAACGCCAAAAAGTGACAAGAAAATTGTGTAAGGTTTGCAGAACTTCTAACTTCTAATAATTTTTCACTTTCTGGAGTTGATTATCAACTCAGTAAATTACTTTTTACAGTTTTGATGAACAGAATATTTCACTAGCCCTCAATAAATATTCAACGATGGAAAAAAGTATATAGCTCAGTAAATATCTCTGAAGTTTTAAATATCTTAAAATGAAATTTAATACGTACATTTAAGAAAAAATATTAAATTAGATTTGAGAAAAAGTCAAGTTTGCAGTTTGATCGATAATAATACTGAACATAAAATTTGTAAACGAACAACTTGTATCTTATTTTAAGTAGTTATAAATATATTTTTATTACAAGTACAAAATTATCTCGTTTGATATTTTTCACTTTATATCCAATTAAGATAAAAAAACAATATGACACGCTAGGTACAACCGAGGAAGAGAAGTAAAGGTTTTTTTATCGCTCCGAACTATTATTATACAAACATACGTATAAATTTTTAAATTTTTTTGAAAGTATACAAACAGAAATATATTAAATAACATTAAAAAAAATTAAAAAAATGTCACATCCAGCTAACCCACAAGTTTTGCCTCTTCGCGGCATCGCTCTAAGCTATGTATGCTTAAAAATATTTTAGCTTTTTTAATCGGTAAATTTTACTCATTTCACATGTGACACATACTCACTTTCTCCTTAAGCACATATATAGTCGGTGCAAAACAAATTTGATTCACGTCATCATAATTTTACTTCGACACTTATAGACAGTGTTGCCGGACTTTTATAAGTTTACAAGATTTAAAGATCGATTCGAATAAAACTATCCAAACCAACTTATTTGAAGTGACATCAAACAAAGTACCTACATAATTTTTATATTTTTTTTCCTTTTGGGGATATGGGTTTAATAAAATAAAGCGTATAATAATATTTGCTTTTATTCACTATAATCAGATTCATCACTACTAGTTTCAGTTTATTCATTGGGATTTATAATTATAGGTGCAATCTCTAGTGTATCCAACAATCTCTCTATTAAACCATTTGAAAATTTCCTCTTCAGTATGATGGATAATTTTTTTCCAAATTTCTGGTGTAATCGTTTTAAGAGCTTCACACCACATATTTATGATATAGGGGTCTTCTTACTTCGCCACCGCACAGGACTGCTTTATTTGAGAGAGGTTTTAAATTTAATATTTATAAACTTTATAATGACGTTCCGAATAATTTTAAGCAATTTCTCCCCATAAATTTAAGAAATATATTATGGAATATTATTTTGATTTGCTTTCAGTCAATGATGGATAGGTGCCCCAAATAATTGTTATTTTTGTTTTAATTAATTATTATATTTTCTCATAACTTAATGTATCAAGTAGGTATTAAGTAGGTTCAGGGATTGGGTTTACCGATTTGTTTATACTTTTAGTTTTGCATTTGAAACAAGGGTTGAGAGGAAGAGCACTTCTATAAGTGAACTCTCCCTTGAGATTTCTGGCTGTACTATTTATGTATTGTTGAAAATAAAGGCAATCTATTATTATTATTATTATTATATTTTATCAGTCTGTTTCAGTTGTAATATTGTTTTAAACTAACCCATATCAGTTGTATGGGATTAAAAATACAATGATATGGGGGTTAACGTAGCACTTTGTGTCCATATTGCTCGGCTAAATGGTAAGCCATATACATATATGATTGGTGGTTAATTTCTAAAAATGAAATGATTGTAGCTAGGAAATTTTCAAAGTTAAGCTTAAAATTCAAAGTATTACTTTTATTTCTTACCTATTCACAATGTTCAGAAGTTCAACTTTTAGCATATTTTCTGTAAATCAAGGTTTTGACTAGTCAACTATTCTTTAATTTGTGGTTTGTTCCAAGTTGTATTAGGCGTTTTATGGAGTAAAACACTGTGACATGGAGCATTGTCCATAACAATTATGCTGGGTCCTGTGAGATTCTTTAACGGGTGGTTCTCAAACCACTTTAAAAATTTATCCTGATTCATTTCACCATGGTAATTACTTTATTTGGTTTTTGAGGAAAATATTGCTTTCGCACCGTCAGTAAAGCCATTTTCATTCCCAGCGTGGAGAATGATATATCTACGAAAAATAAAACTTATTGTTGAACAGAAACATTTAGAATTACTATGTAAATAGTTACAGAGCCATATGCTATTAATTATACTAAAATAACCGGAGAGTTTACCTTTTACCATAAACTTTTGTCGTTTTGACACTCCTTTTATCATTATTTTGCCATAAACGAATTATGCTACCATTTTGAAATATCCATGTTTCATCAATAAAAACCAATTTATATAGACCTGCTTCTTTTTCTTTAATGTAGTTTCTTAAAAATCTAACTGGTTCTACAGCAAGTTCTACGAGTCCCTGTCTTGGTTCATCTTTTTTCCATTTGAAACCAATTTCCTTTAATAAATTTAATAAAGACCTTCGAGAACCTTTAAGAGGGCTCAGGTGTACTTCAGGGCTCAGTGCTTGCCCCCTTGCTGTTTGATTTGTTCATCAATGACATTGGACAAAATATGGATATTGGGTTCTTGTTGTATTGTGATTTAAACCTGGTTTAAAGTCAAAACTAATGAAGATTGTAAGAAAATTCAAAGGAACTTACAGGAGTTACATCAATGGTGCTTAAATAATCGCTTAGACTTAAAGATTAAAAAATGTCAAGTAATGAAATACACAGCAAAAACTCAAAATGTTAGTAAATTCAATTATTATTATAGCATAGATAATGTTATTTTAGACAGAGCAAAAAACTTTCGAGATCTGTGTTTTGTTTGACAGTAGACTAACGTTTGTGGATCACATTAAATCGATAGTTGCTAAATGTACTAGAATGTATGACTACCTAGTAAGATGCACTCATGATTTTAACACCATTCTGCTATTAAAACCCTTTATATTGCTTTTATTAGGTGCCAGTTAGAATACGCAACTGTAATATGGTCTTCTAGTTATCAAACTCACAAAGAAAGTTTGGAAAATCTTCAACGAAAATTTTGATAATAAATAAATAAATAAATAAATAAATAAATAAATAAATAAATAAATAAATAAATAAATAAATAAATAAATAAATAAATAAATAAATAAATAAATAAATAAATAAATAAATAAATAAATAAATAAATAAATAAATAAATAAATAAATAAATAAATAAATAAATAAATAAATAAATAAATAAATAAATAAATAAATAAATAAATAAATAAATAATAAATAAAGTGCCTTACTTTTAATTTAGCAAGTAAAGAATTCGAACTAACAAATTCTCCTGAAAACTAAAAAATATTATTTTTTCTGGTTTTACAATTATTAAAAAGAATTTAAATACTGTATTCAGAGGAAAAATGCTTATTTTTTCATCATATTGTAGATTACATTTCTAATTCCACTTGTATTTAATACCTCGGTATCAGTTTTTTTTTCATACCGACGTTTCTGTGAAGGCGACTTTAATATTTCATGGTCTTTCACAGTTTTTAAGATACATACTGAAAACTGTAGCCATACTAAGGTTGAGGGCAGCTGCCACAGGCTAAAATAAAAAAAACATTTTGTCTAATTTACTTTTTAAAACTTTTTACTAACCTCTCGAACAGCAGCAACAGGTATGAAAGGGCCACCATTGTCTCGTACTCTTTTAAAAAAAATTATCAAAGAAGCTACCAGTTCTTTGCAGCGACTATTTAGTTGTTTTGGTATTTTTTTACTTATTGTACTCTTTTTGTTCTTAAAAGAATAGTTTTTTTTTTATTTTAAAATAGCAACAAGAAAGAATAACACAATAACAACGGCTACCGTCCATATTTAAACAAAATTAAGTATTTTGTATTGATTTATTGAATGGACCATTTAATTTGAAAGTTGGGAGCGATGCGTGGTAATTATGACGAAATTAGTGACGTGAATCAAATTTTGTTTTGCACCGAATCTAGCATAATGTTAATGAGAGAGAGACTTTGTCAAATCGACAATTGAAACATTAATCTCTAAGTCAATTTTTTTGTTTCCTGTCTCTTATTTATATTCGGTTAGTAGTCCGGAACCATGGATTTTTGATAAACGATTAATTTCAAATATCTCCCAAGAAATTTTTAGAAAGTATGCAAATAGGAATATATAAAATGTTATGTAGGAAAAATTGAAAAAAAAAATGTCGCTTTTATTAGGAATCGAACCCGCAGTCTTTACGTTTACGCAGCAACACTCTAACTTCTAAGCTATGCCAAGTTTTATACTTTCATTTAGTTAAATCATTTATAAGCATTCATAGCTTGGAGATTAGAGTGTTGCGTGATCGAGTCCTTCTAGATGCGGCCTTTTTTGAATTTCTCCTTGTTGTCATATACTTTTTTATATACTTTCTAAAAATTTCAAAAATCCCATAAGAGCTATTTCGAAATCATAGTTTACGTTTACTATATGCGCATTTGAACCGTTGCATAGTCCTTTACGTTTTTTTTTTACTTCAGAAGGCGTCCAGCTGCTCAGATCGATCGTAACTTGCTTCAAGAAAGATATGCTTTCAAAAATGTAATTTATTATAAAAATATAAATGAAATAAATTAATAGCTGAACCCCAACGAAACTTAAGGTTTACTTTATGAAAAGTGAATACTTAAATTATTTAAGAATACGATTTCCACGCCAACTCAATGTCGTGGTACGAATTTTAATTTGATTTGTAGTATTTTGATTTTTAATAAATTAGGCAATAGGTAATTAAAAACTCAAAATTCAAAACTGATACGGTTGCAAATATATTTTTTAACATAACTAACAATTTTACTCTTAATCTGTTTCGTGTTCAGAGGCGAAGAAGGGTCATCCAAAGAAGTTTCAAGAACAGCTCTCGGTAAATACCAATCCATATTGGTCTGATCAGGTACGATATATTTTACCTAGTTTATTGAGGATTTGAAGGTGCCCCAAAACTGGAACTAAACTTTCATGTGGTCTTAAGTTGCTTTAAGCAGATTGAAGCAGATATATGGGGATATAAGGAGATCTTATGGAAGTTTAGTGCCTTTCTGAACAGATCTGATTTATTTCCATTAATGAAAAACGAACAAATCAGCAAAACTGATTACTAAAGACAATTTCTGTGTATACTATTTTCTTATTCGACATAAAGTAATAAATCGTTCGGTTTAGGCTGTTTCAGCTAAAGTGCCTATATTATTATTTACAGGGTACATAAAATGGGCATTTAAAAATACTTGTTTTGAATAGGTAGGGGATGGTATTATTTCGGTATTTACTTTACAAAAGTTTTTTTAGTTTTTGTAAATCAACAAAAGTGACTATTATACTTATTGCATTAAAATTAAACCTAAATTTGGTAATCTTTAGATTTCATAAATCTATAATCTAAGGGTAAATAATTATTTATCATTAACTACTTTGAAAATACTAATGCCTTTATTTAGTTTATTTCGGTACAGGTATAAGGTCGCAATAGAGGCACTTTCAGTTAGTTTTGTGAATATTAAAATTATTAAGTTTTTTAAAGATATATATCAAAAAAACCTTTGACCGTCTTTCTTTAAGAAAACCGCTATTTGCCTTCTCAATTCTTAGATATGCTTGATAACCTTAGCACGTGATTACAATCTGGATGAAGAATAAAACAACAAAAAATTATGTGCAGCTCCCATATCTGTAAAAAGCCCAAAAAAATACTTGATTTTAATAGTCTAGTTTTTATGTAGTTTACTACTTCAATAACTACTTCCAATACATTCTTTAGACCAGCGCTAGAGAGTCAGACGCTAAGGCTTCCCGATGAATTATGCAATGTGTCCAAATAATATCTGTGCTTGCAAACTGTTGTATTTACCAGATATGACTTGGGCTTCATCAGTACAAATCCTAACACAATATTTTATTGCAAATTCGCCTCAATGATAGCATCATTTGTAATCCTAAATAATTCGTTGGCTGCAGTTCTTCCTTCAATAAGTTTGCAACACAGTAGTTCTTCACAGAGTGTGATACTTTTACAGAATCTGACGTACCTAAGAAATTAAATGGGATTCATTATTCGAGTCACGTGCGGAGCACAAAATTGTTTGAAATAACATGGGAAACCGTTAAGTATAAGATTTTAAGAAACGATGATATAATATTGATGGTTTTAATTGTTGGCAAAGTTGACAATAGGTAATTTATTAAAGAGAGATAAATAAAATTGGTTCTTAATACATGTAAGGAACAGGTAAAATTTATTTTATTTAAATGTGTTTTCATGGTAATATTAGAACAGCCAATCATTTTTCTTCATTTTTACTTTTAAAAACTGATATGATAAATAGGGCATAACCCGTCTCTGCAATTATACCGCGCACAAATACTTAGTGACTGAGAAAGTTCAGTATACAAAACTTTATTAATTTACAACTTCTCGTTCCTTTTTCACCGCTACTAAATTTCTTTTCTTGTTCTGCTGGCTTTTCTTAGTTCATTCTTAATTAAATATAATGTAAGTTTTTGTTAGGTTTTACAAACAGGTAGTTGGATAGAGATCATGATAGAAATATATTTTGCATTAAAACTTTCCCACAATTTTTCATTGAATAATCCCAAATTAAATACGCGAATTATTTTATTGTGTATGTTGTGTTAAGTAGGTATATGTTTAGTTTAATATGGTTTAAAGGAACTTTAAATAACTATGTTAAAATAATCACTTTATATTTTAATTAGGGCATTTACGTGTGAATAATTTAAAGTAAAATGAAATAAAATTATTATTTAAATCTGCACTCTAATTGTAACACATTTAACGAATTTTACAATTTAAAAAATCGTTTCACTACAAAGTAAACAAAAATCTATTAATTTTATATATTATTTACATTATTTTAACACCAGTTTCGAGGTATTGGTAGAGTTTTAAATAGAAACTTGATCTACGATTCAGGTTATCAAATTGATTTATGTAAAACTCTCTGCAATTGGTAATACGAAACACCCTCAAAATAGTTATACAACCGACATATTTTTTTAAACCTAAAAAGGATACAAGTATATCGATTTACAGTATACAGTAGCCAGTATGTAGCCGTGTTAGGTTTAAAATGCAGGTAGCATGGAATAACTTAGCACTAAGTGGAGAAGCGTGACGGGAAAAATAAAGAAATATACGAGGAACTTAGACTGTAGTGGAACTAATGAAAGCCAAATTACTCGGAATTCATTTTCTCACCTGGATTTATGTTAGGGAGGTTTCAAGAAAGCGCGATTTATTGATCAGTAAGTGGAATCGTCGTTAGAGGTAATTGGAAAAAGTTTTAAACTTTTATTATGGTGATTTTCAGTGTGTTTTACCCCGGCTTCAAATTTATGAGGTTTGTAAATATTATGACCTAGGAATGTTTATGATTATAGAACTTCATTGCTGAGTTTAATGGATATTTTAAAATCCAGTTATATTCAGTTAAAAACATACTGAAATTTCGCATACGATATATGGTCGTAAAAAGGCACAAAATTTACTACTGAGAAAGATGATAATTTAATTACGTAGCTAATTATTTATTTTTACTATTTATTAACTATTGACATTTTTACAACACTGACCAGAAACGTGCGCAAGCGCATACGAAGCTAATGAGATACTATGTGTTTAAATAAATTAAACAAAAAGAAAAATGCAATGTATGGCGTAAATTCATTAAACTTAATATTTACTACATCGTTTAGTCACCGCTACGTTTTAAAACGGATCAATTCTCTTTGATATAGTGTCACGCCTGGGGGGATAGAGAATGTGCCCTAGTGTTTTAAGATGAGGGGTAGCTTTAGCAAAAGCACTTCTCACCCAGGTCAAGGTTATATCACCACCAGGTAGGTATCCAGCTGAAGGCAGAAACCTAACCAAGTGAAAGATGGGATAAACAACGGAAAACAAACAACAAATATATTAACCAATAAATGGAACTAATCTTACCAATAAGACCATATAGGGGCATGTCACATTTATTCACAAAAATGCGCCAAGATTTACAACGGCCAGACCCAAGATTTTGTCATAGAGACACCCAAAAAGTAACTTTTACAGAAAACCTTAAACTCCGGACTCCTCGTGTTCGAACTCAATGACGAAATTTTATAGCCAATTCAGTTTCTACGTAAGAATAAAAATTAAACTATTTAAGCACGCGTCAAAATCTAACGTAATGATTTTGACATGGTTAAATGTAATACAAAACAATACAGTAAATTATAAAACTAATAAATGAATATAAAGGGCAAAACTGCTCTATCATCGTATATGACAATGGTTGCTACATTTGTTTGATAAAAAGCAGGTTAAATATTTATTCCAAATTCCCTAAACTTTAGCCTTTAATTCCTTTACTACTTATGGGAACATGTAACAGCCACTTTTCGACACGAAGATATGATTGTTTATAAAGTTTTCGAATGGCATGCCCATCTCTTTTAATCTATGAAACCCCGACAATTTTAATTTGTGCTTTATCATTACCTTTTTTTAATTGTTAAATTATATTTCTTTTAGGAATAAAAACACAAACTCTTATTTTATGTAACATTGGGACCCACATTTGAGATATGGATAACCTACTTTGTCATATTCCTTACAGTTTTTTTTAAGAAAACATAGATTTTTAGCAATTTAATGTTCGAAAACCTTTTATCATAGGCCGCAACAATAAAATTTCCTAATTCGTTAGATAAACACTTTACACGAACCATTTTAAAAAGTGATCCAATTAAATTAGTCAAATAACGGCTTATATTATTTGTTTAAAGCCCACTTAATTATATAATTTCCATAAAATAAACAAAAAGCTTTATTAAATAAATAAATATTTATTATTTTAATTGGGTGATGGTTCAATTAATTTGCGCCAGACATTGTTTGTTTATTGTATAATTATTGTAGATAATAAAAGTATCAAATATTGATGATAAATTAGCAAAATTACATATCAAATAAATCGTATTCGCTGAATTTATAACATTAAAATAAAATCTTATTAAAAAAAATTGTTACATGTACCTACTTGTTTTGGTCCAATTTATATTCATCTGGTACTAAAGCATAATACATATATCAAAACTAAAACTTCCAAATCCACGTTTATTAACAAGTGATGAATGTCTCCCAATGGACTAAAATTGTCTTTATCTAGTATATGCACTGCGATGGGAGTGGTTTAAAGATCGACTTACAAAAATTCAATTCGGCTCTGAAAAATAAATGGAGGGTAGCATGACCTAGCGGGCAGAGCACAGATCAGGTGTTACCCTTATCTCTACTCTGTCTCCATATTTTATGTCTGGTGTCTTGACTGCCGTGGCATAATAGGTCATATGTTATCTAACTCAAAAATGTGTATATCGTTTAAAATTCTGTGCTAATTTGGACAAAATTTTAAGGCAAATTAAAAATTTTTATACATCTAAATCCATAAAAGTTTTGGTACATTTCTTTTAAATATCTCCAAAAGTTATTATAGTTATTTTATCAAAAAAAAATATTTACCCATTTCTTGTTATCAGTATTATAGTATTAATACAACAAATGATTAATGAATTTAAAATATCTTAGATGTTTTCTTCTGTCCTTTATTATTATTTTAATTAAATAAAGTAAAAAATAATATCAACCCAACCTTACTTTATTTAAATGTTTCCATAAAATTAAGCTGAAAATGTAACTTTTCATTTATTGATTTCCTTTCAGTGTTTTACTGAACCCACCAACATGACGCGAAATCGGGAAACGCAAGCAAAAATTGTACATAATTTAATAAAGTCGAAGTGACTTAAAGCCCGTTTTCGAATAGCGTGATAGGTAACGAATCACAACTAATCAAATGTTAACCGTAGACCGGGCATGACGACAGAATCTTAATAGTTTTATGTCTTCTATTCGAATGTAAAACGATCTAAAATCCCTAGGCTTATCCGTTCCAACAAACATGCAATGCTAGAGGGAAAATGAATTGATAACCAGATTCATATTTACTACACGAAAGTAAACATAATAGGTATTAAAAATGGAGTTTATCTAAATAGTAAAAATCCACATCAGATATTAAAAATAACCTGGCTTAAAAGTTTGTAAATTGGGTTTTTAAATTTGGCAATTTTTGAATGTTATATGTCTGATTATGCGGCCTGGTTGCCTTAAACCGCCCCCTGTGTTTCTAAATAAAATGATGGTATTTCCGACCAACAGCTATTCCAGTATCTTCATCAACATAACAGGCGAAAGTAGTAAATTTTCACTTAATTAAATGCTTTGAGACCAAGTAACCGCACTACTGAATCAAGATGCAAAATCAAAAAGAAATATTGTGCAGTTCCACGTGATAGCAGACTTAATTAGTTCTTTGTATTTCAACGAAGTAGCTGTACATCTTTTAATCCTTATTTATAGCTGGCAAGAACGCCTAATTGTAGATTAACGATGTTTGTTTTTGGAACACGATATTCTGATTTTACGAATCCCCATGTAATTTGGTGATCTTAATTATTCTTTTCCTGTAGGTTATACATTAGGGAAAATGATTTATTATGGAAATTGCCATTTATATTTTTAGACAAAATAATAAATATTTAAATATCGACTGATTATAGTTAGGTATATCTTATTTAAGCTGATTTTTATTAAAGTTTTTTAAAAGCTTCTCCATTTTATAGTAAATTTTTTGTAAATTGTGAATTTTTGTACTAAAATTGAAATTTTGTTATGTCAAATATACCTAAGTAACCGTCAACTCAGGTTAATCATTTTAAATTGCTTTCTTTTGTTTACAATGCTAGGTACCTCTCAAACAAAAAATATATCTTTTAATTTTTTTCTGGCTGGTTTAGTACTACAGTAAGGGTATTTATTGTAACTTTTTATAATATGAGACTTAAAGCTAAGTTAAAATCACTAATTTAAATAAACTACCAAGGAAGCGGTAACCACTGTATTGGTGGTCAAATGCACCTACGTAATAAATCAACATTCACATAAGCGTCGTTGATATTGTGGACAACGATTGAAATAAACAATTCTGTCGTCTATCTTAGCAAGTTCTATTTTTTTTTTATTTGGCATAATTAGAACTTTCGCAGGCATTCCAATGGTAGCAATGGAATTTTTGAAATTTTAGAAAGTATATTAACCCAGTATATTAGATGACATGACGGAGAAAATGTCGCATACAGTATGACTCGATCCCGCAACCGTGGCCTTTACGTGACAACGCTCTAACACTGAACTATGAATGCTTACTAATTATTTCACGTTTTGGTCGTTAAATCCAAGTCATGTCACATGCAACACTTACTAACTTTCTTCTTAAGCACATATTGCATGGCGTTAATGAGAGAGAGATTTCTGTCAAATCAACAATTAAAACATCAAACTCTAAGTCACTTTTTTGTGCCCTGTCTTATATTTTTATTTCGTTAGGAGACCGAAACCATGTATCTTGGTTGTTAGAACGTTGCTGCGTAGATGCAAAGGTTGTGGGTTCAAATCCTGCTAGATACGACATTTTTCCAATTTCTCGATTTTAAAATATCCCATAAGACATATCTTAAGTAATCATTTACTAAAGCATCAATGAAACTTCTGTGAGATATTTTTTTTCACATTTTTTTAAGTTAAGGCAGTGCTGGGCTTCTAACGCTTGCAAGAAATTCTGAGCAACATTTTTCAAAATAATATCAGACCACATGGTTCCTAAATATATGCCTAAAAAACTTTCAGGGTAGATATGCATCAACGTGAGGAATGTTAAATTGGAATAACTTAATACAATAAGCTTAAGGAGGATACCTAGGACCCAGAGGTTTGTAACACTAAAGAGGGTTCAGGGCAGAGGTTTATAGCAATGAGGAAGATGTAAAAAATCTGTTCCTTTTAAAATCATAAAGCTTTGTGTTTCAGGCAGAGGTATATGTAATCTTGCAATGCGTTTACGAGTGGACCTCACCGTTCTAGCAAAATAAAAATGTCAAACTAGTTCTAGTTTGTGTTTCACGACTAAAAAAACAAGGCTAACAAGCTAATAAACCATAACCAATATTTAACGATCTAGAGCCAGTACCAAAAAGCTAGATAAAAGACTGGATTCGTAGATGAAACAGCCATCATTTGAGACACATTTCTGTTTAACCACACGGCAGAATATTAACAAACAGGAATCAACTGCCACGTACTTTTAGTGTAATAAATAAATTAAAGAAATAAAACAATAAATTTGGAAAACTTATTAAGTACTTCAAATAAAAGTTCAGCTCCAGTTGAGATCGGTAAGTGGTTTCTCTACTGGCAAATTAGTGCCCAGCTCAGCCGTAGAGGGTAAGTAAACAAATAATAGGGAGTCGCGCCACCGATTTCGAACGGTTAAAATCGGAAACCCCTGTTGTTCCAGGCACTGACTTTCTCACTGGAGATAATTAATTAAAATAAGAATATTAATCAATATTAATTGAATTGCACAATAAGAAAGATAAAGTGAGCTAAATAAAACAAAAATATCAACTAGACCCTTCTTTAATATAAAAAAAAATTTGAGTTCACACTACTGTCAACCCTCGCGCTTGACCATGTTATTAACATAAAAGTTAAGAGTAAAACTAAATAAATTATCTAATAAGTGTGATCACACGCAACACAAGAAAAAGAAATTTAAATTAAGATATATAGTCGCGACTTAAATCTTGTTATAGTGCTATTGGCTTATCTGATAATCCAGATAACGAATCCTTCTAGTCCTTGGCTACAAAGGCTTTTCCAATATTTAGGCCTGTACCAAAAATCAAGCCTGCTCCAAAAACCAATAGGCTTGCTCCAAACAAATAGGCCCGTAACGAAAACTTAAGCCCGTAACAATAACTTGGTCCTGTATCAAGGACTTAAACCTGTACCAAGGACTTAAGCCCGTACCAAGAACCCTAAAATCGTAATTTGGAATTAACAATAAGCTTAAACAAATTTTTATGACTCCTCGAATTAATTGATTTAATATCGTTATACTAATTTACTGACTTTAATACAATTTACAAAAAAAAAGCTTATTCTGCTTAACAAACCAAAAAAAAATAATGAATTTAGATGAATTATACAAATTACCGAAGTTAGAAGTTAATTTTACTGAATTTTACAATTTCTAATCAAAACTACTGACTTATAGGAACTTAACAAACTTACATATGACTTACTATCCATAACTGAATTATAACAATAAACTAAATTAAGGTTTATCATAAAACTAATTAATAACAGCGCAAAGGAGCTGAAAGTAGTCTAGTTTCTTTAAATAACACACACATGCGATACACAAAAAAAATACATGTAAAACCAAGATATTAAATTAAAAATTGCGACTATATGGCGTTATTAATCATAGTAAAATATGACATTATAACTCACCTATTAAAATCGTGACACACCTGGCTGGTAAACGGGTGAAATAATATACTCGTTGCTAACTGCACCAACAGGGGATTCTAACCGCAATTCGCTGCCTGAATGGTATTGAGTTAACCAAATAATTTCCTGACTGTTCCGTGATCTATCAACAGAAGATCTAACAAAAATCCCTCCACGAGGTTTTTTTTCCAATGAATCCATTCAAAAATAACAACAGAAACAAACTCCAACACGATTCAAATGGAAAAATAAGGTTTAGTTTCATAAATCCAAAATTAATTGACCCGGATGTACCGAGATTGAAACTTAAACCGAAAATCTTCTCTTGTCTTCAAACAACCACTTTGGTCAAAAGCAGATAACGGAAAGGAGGAGAAATCGCTCACTTTCGATAAAATTTGACAGACTCGAAAATGACCTCTACTACTGTAAGGACAATAACCGAAGAGTCGACAGCCAACAATTTACAAACAACCGATAATCGTTTGATAACCACAACTCTTATTACTTATCAAAATAACACCAAAAATCTCAGTATTACTCAATTTCTCGTTCGTATCCAATCTTTATATGCTAGATGACAATATAGCGAAACACCTGGCTGTGGACAACAATATGGCGAGTTATACAAACAGAAAGAAAAGTGACAATCACCTGTTCGCAAGGTAAACAATACAATAATTTGTGACCTGTATATAATAAATAGACAATAATTCAAACCAATATTAATAACAATTTGTGGCCAGAATAATAAATAATAGTTCGCGATTAACTACAACGAAACTAAGATCAACCTGTCCCTAATTTATAAGGTAAGAATCAATCATATTTACTATATACTTAGAACAGATTTTACCCCGTGACAACATCCCCTCCCCTAAGAAAGGAGAAAATCTACCGAAGATTTTCGACGATAACTCAATAAGTTTGAAATAACGCCAACAATCACAACAAAAAAGACAAATCCAAAACAACAGCTAACAATGAGACAACCAAAAAGAGAAGGAACAAACAAACAAAAGAAAAACACAGAAAGGTATCAACGATGGAGTTAATCAATTGGCTGGATTCAAGTAATGTAGCAAAAGGTAAGGAAGGTAACGAACACATGTTTCCCACTAAGTCGACCAAAATTCCTCGACAAATTCCAAACGGTGGTAGGAGAGATAAGGTAGGATGTTCGTAGGATTCTCTGAACCGCTTCAGAGAATCTCTCTCGACTACCACTAAGGCTTTTCCCACCGGACACCCAAACCAATGGTCCAGTCGGGAAAACTAAAAGGTTTGGCTTCCAAAATCCACAAAACGTGAAACAGCATAACAGCCACATAAAAGGAGGCCCAAATCATGAGGGTAATTTAAAGTCGACGAAGCAGGCAACAACAAAAGGGTAAGATAAGGTAAGGTAAGGGTAAGGGAAGTTAAGGCAAAGATAAGGTAATTACTTGAATCCAGAAGTGTTAAGGTTGGAGGACTTTTACCTACCCCACCTGGAATATTTTCGGGTGGTGAAATTCTTCTACCCTTAGCCACAGGGCACAAAAGAGTCAACGATGGTTATGTTGAACAAGAGACTGAATCGAAGTAACGAAAGTACCATAATTTAACAATACCATGTTCCTACTAAATCGACTCCGAAAACTACCTCCACAAATCCCACTATGTGGTTTTTCCACCGGACACTCAACAACCAATGGCCCAGTCAGAAAATCAAAGGTTTGGCATCGAAATCCACAATATGTGTCGTAGATCCACTACGAATGAAACCAATACCATGAGGTTATTCTAAAGCCAACAAAGCAGGTGAACGAAATAACAAAATATAGATATGGTAGCGATAAGTTTACTAAAGGTAGAACGAAACTTGGATCCAGAAAGTGTTTAGGTTGAAGGACTTTTACCTACCCCGCCTGGAATATCCTCGGGTGGCGGAATTCTAAAAACCCCAACCACAGGGCTCCAAGAAAACAAAATCAAGAAGATACAACAACAAAAGAGTAAAAGAACGAACAACAAAATTCAAAGACAAACAGGTACTGAAGTCGCAACGTGTGAGTTATGTCCCAGCAAAGATACCTATATAACATATCACAATTGAGATAAGGTAAATTAAGATAAGATAAAAGACAAGATAAATCACACCAAATAATATTCATCATAAAACTCACGTAACGTAACGAATTCGACAATAAACGTATAAGAGACTACTACAAAATTGCACAACAAGCTTGTGGTTCAGTACAAGTTAGCGACGATGAATAATAATAATAATAAATAAACTTACTAAAGATATTAAAAATGCACACGCTATGTAAATTATTTCGCGATTGGTGTGATCAAGGGTTAATAACGCCAAAGATTATAAATATTAAAAATACAGTTTCTACCTAGCTCACTTTATATAAATTCACGATTACTTAAAATCTACTCACAATTAACTAAATATTCGCCCAATTAAACAAATATGGGCCCCACGTTGGGCGCCAAAAATTTGCCACGTACCTACTTTTAGTGTAATAAATGAATTAAAGAAATAAAACAATAAATTTGGAAAACTTATTAAGTACTTCAAATAGAAGTTCAGCTCCAGTTGAGATCGGTAAGTGGTTTCTCTACTGGCAAATAGTGCCCAACTCAGCCGTAGAGGGTAAGTAAACAAATAATAGTGAGTCGCGCCACCGATTTCGAACGGTTAAAATCGGAAACCCCTGTTGTTCCAGGCACTGACCTTTCTCACTGGAGATAATTAATTAAAATAAGAATATTAATCAATATTAATTGAATTGCACAATAAGAAAGATAAAGTGAGCTAAATAAAACAAAAATATCAACTAGACCCTTCTTTAATATAAAAAAAAAATTGAGTTCAAACTACTGTCAACCTTCGCGCTTGACCATGTTATTAACATGAAAGTTAAGAGTAAAACTAAATAAATTATCTAATAAGTGTGATCACACGCAATACAAGAAAAAGAAATTTAAATTAAGATCTATGGTCGCGACTTAAATCTAAGTTATAGTGCTATTGGCTTATCTGATAATCCAGATAACGAATCCTTCTAGTCCTTGGCTACAAAGGCTTCTCCAATATTTAGGCCTGTACCAAAAATCAAGCCTGCTCCAAAACCCAATAGGCTTGCTCCAAACAAATAGGCCCGTAACGAAAACTTAAGCCCGTAACAATAACTTGGTCCTGTATCAAGGACTTAAACCTGTACCAAGGACATAAGCCCGTACCAAGAACCCTAAAATCGTAATTTGGAATTAACAATAAGCTTAAACAAATTTTTATGACTCCTCGAATTAATTGATTTAATATTGTTATACTAATTTACTGACTTTAATACAATTTACAAAAAAAAAAACTTATTCTGCTTAACAAACAAAAAAAAATGAATTTAGATGAATTATACAAATTACCGAAGTTAGAAGTTAATTTTACTGAATTTTACAATTTCTAATCAAAACTACTGACTTAAAGGAACTTAACAAACTTACATATGACTTACTAGCCATAACTGAATTATAACAATAAACTAAATTAAGGTTTATCATAAAATTAATTAATAACAGCGCAAAGGAGCTGAAAGGAGTCTAGTTTCTTAAAATAACACACACATACGATACACAAAGAAAAAAATACATGTAAAACCAAGATATTAAATTAAAAATTGCGACTATATGGCGTTATTAATCATAGTAAAATATAACATTATAACTCACCTATTGTAATAGGGTTTTTTCCTTTAAATCGTGACACACCTGGCTGGTAAACGGGTGAAATAATATACTTTTTGCTAACTGCACCAACAGGGGATTCTAACCGCAATTCGCTGCCTGAATGGTATTGAGTTAACCAAATAATTCCCTGACTGTTCCGTGATCTATCAACAGAAGATCTAACAAAAATCCCTCCACGAGGTTTTTTTTCAATGAATCCGTCCAAAAATAACAACAGAAACTAACTCCAACACAATTCAAATGGAAAAATAAGGATTAGTTTCATAAATCCAAAATTAATTGACCCGGATGTACCGAGATTGAAACTTAAACCGAAAATCTTCTCTTGTCTTCGAACAACCACTTTGGTCAAAAGCAGATAACGGAAAGGAGGAGAAATCGCTCACTTTCGATAAAATTTGACAGACTCGAAAATGGCCTTTACTACTGTAAGGACAATAACCGTAGAGTCGACAGCCAACAATTTACAAACAACCGATATCCGTTTGATAACCACAACTCTTATTACTTATCAAGATAACACCAAAAATCTCAGTATTACTCAATTTCTCGTTCGTATCCAATCTTTATATGCTAGATGACAATATAGCGAAACACCTGGCTGTGGACAACAATATGACGAGTTATACAAACAGAAAGAAAAGTGACAATCACCTGTTCGCAAGGTAAGCAATACAATAATTTGCGACCTGTAGATAATAAATAGACAATAATTCAAAGCAATATTAATAACAATTTGTGGCCAGAATAATAAATAATAGTTGGCGATTAACTACAACCGAACTAAGATCAACCTGTCCCTAATTTATAAGGTAAGAATCAATCATATTTACTATATACTTAGAACAGATTTTACCCCGTGACACAACTACAAGTCATTTCAGGATTCCTTCAGACCATTCACCGGTCCATATGCAAAGATGGGACTGATTAATAAAGCAGCAGATTATATAAAAAGGAACTTAAATAAAAAAATAATTAAAAAATAACAAAAAACCCGCCTGTATGGATAGCTACAACTAAAAATCAATTGAAAAGACTGAAACAAGACGAAAATTCAATGACTAGGTATTTAAAAAAAAAATCAATGATTAGTTACTTAGGACCAGAAACATAAATTGAAACAGTACCACACCTACGTACCTACGTATTGTACAAATAGAAATATCAGCACGGTAGTCATTCAATTTTTTGCAACATTATAAACAGAATTGCAGTCGGAGGCATGAAAGTCTATGCTATGTTAAATTATATTATCCTTTTGTGCAACTTCAGATTGACCAGATATTTTTTAAATGTATCTATTTTATTGTTACTAGATTAATCTATGTAACCTTCCGCCACGAGAAAACTTTTTCATCCCCCTACTTTTCTAAGTTAAATGAAATCACCACCACGGTTTACTAATAATGTAGTAGAGCTACGCCGAAATAATGGCCAGTGAATAATAGGCTAGTTGACTCTTGTTTAAACTAGGTCCTAAATAGGTTATATTTGTGCTACTAAGGTAAAACACCTATGAAACCACAAAACTGTAATGTAAAATCAATCTCTTCATGTAGGTGGGAAAACGCTGTCCGCCATTTTAATCTATAGATTATCTGTGCACTCACGTCATACGTATTGTAAACAAACATTTGACATATAAACACGGACAATTTTTCAGTTTACTTTACTTACATGATTTCAACTAATTTACGTAAAAAATACAGTAGCTAATTATCGTTATTACATCGTCCGAGAATGCAAAAACACATTGATAAAGACCCCAGGAAAGTTGTGGATTAGAGTGCCTAGTAAAATAAATATTCGCAAAACATGGTTAAGACTTGCTCAAAGGGATCCTGAATCATTATCAACTGTA
This sequence comes from Altica lythri, assembly GCA_964028335.1. Taxonomy (NCBI): domain Eukaryota; kingdom Metazoa; phylum Arthropoda; class Insecta; order Coleoptera; family Chrysomelidae; genus Altica; species Altica lythri. The sequence goes on from OZ034800.1 coordinate 52,045,912, forward strand.
ACTCAAATTTATTTTTGCGAAGATCACTTTGATATACGTACCTACCAAAGTACAGAAATATTTATACTTGTAATAACACTACGTCAAATCACGAGTACTCGTTTTGTTTACAATTTGTATGACGTCAAATCATGGCCGACAGCGTTTTCGGCGATTCAAATTAAAAATAAAAAACACATTTTTTAAATTGAATTTTGAAATTAATCTTAACCATTTAGTTATTAAAATCGATATATTTCGTTTTCGTAAGCTAAATACTGTAATAAATTATCATTCATTTATGAAATTAGTTATGTGTCAAGTAGCCTATTTGTAAGGCAAATTAAAATATTTAGCAATGTTGCTAGGATTTTACAAATGATATTCATATATAGCAGTTAATTTGTGTACCTTAAATCTATATAATTTTTGCAGAATTTAAGATAATCAATAGCATTTTCGGTATTTTTGTTAACTATTGTAAATGGACGACTTTGTTTTGTTTTTGAATCTGGAATGTGCACTATCACGATGTTCTCTTTGTATTCTACATTATCAATATTCATTTTTACTAGTTCGGCTTTTCTACACCCTCCAGCAATATACTACGTTCGTCCGGCACACCCACAGATTCATCAAAAAAGTTTTTTTTTTTTTTTTTTTTTATGATCCAAGAGAACCTTTTATTTATATTTATTTATTTATATTTTTTATTTATTTAAATACAATACAATATATACAATGTTTAATACAATACAATGTTTTTAATACAATGTTTTTGACCTAAGAACTAATACTACATGTATGATACCTAACCCTACAGACAGTAAGGGTTGTCTTGTATCAAATATGTGTGTGTGTTGAGTGTTATGCTTGTGAGTGTGTTAATAGGTATAATTATGCGTACGCTCACGCGGTTTTGTGTGTGTGTGTGTGTGTGTGTGTGTGAGTGTGAGTGTGTGTGTGTGTGTGTGTGTGTATGAATGCATAAACGAGTGGTGTGCTTGAGTGAGACCCAAGGTCGCCTTGGGAACTGCAATTTTTTTTTTTTTTTTTTTGTAGATACTTGAAAGCTATTTCTATGATACAAAGGTGCAGGTTATCATAATATCCAAACTTAATAAAGGTTATATATGTTTGCGTTTCCTATAATATTATTTTTAACAGCAATCGAAAAATTTTTAAAATTGCGTACTGTTTTAAGGTGTGCTGGAAGCGTGTTATAGAATCTCGGACCGTCGTAATTTAACTGTCTCTGACAAATTCGTTTGTTGTATCTCTCACATGTGAGATAGCCCTGGATGTTGGCTCGTGTAGGGTAATTGTGACTGATTGTAGTTTTTTTTTCTATATTTTTGTGAATATTACAAATAGCCGTGTGTATGTAGAGGCCTCTGAGATTTAGAAATCTATTATTGGAATATAATAAGTTTGTCGGATATTGCCTATCAAGTCCCAACATGACTTTCAGAAGCATATTTTGAGAACTTTGTAACTTAGCTTGATTAGTAGGTAGAAGGCTGCCCCATACTACAATGCCATATCGCAAAATGGATTCGACTAATGCAGTGTAAACTAATCGAAGTAAATTTTGATTTAAAACATTACGGAGGGTGTAGAAAATGTAAGTAAGTTTCCTGAGTTTTTTAGATATATAGTCAGCATGAATATTCCACCGCAAGTGTTGATCGATTATTATACCTAGATATTTTATTTCATTTACTTTCTCTATCTTTTCATTTTCACTCAATTTTATACTTCTGAAAACTGGCTGGGTACTCTGAGTTATGGAAAAGGCAATGAATTTTGTTTTATTTATATTTAGAGTGAGCAGGTTAACATCCAACCATTGTTTTATACTTCTTAAGCATCTTTCAACACCCTTCTTTGCATCTGACCAGTTAGAAGCAGTATGAAGAATGACAGTGTCATCTGCATAGGAAATAATGTCACCTCTGTCACATGCATTATACATATCGTTTATATATAAAAGAAATAATATAGGGCCTAATACAGTACCCTGTGGAATGCCAATTTTAACGTGTTTAGGTTCACTCAACACATCATTGATTTTTACCAACTGAATACGATTTGATAAATAATTCTTAAAAAGTTGCAACGCCAAACCCCTGATACCCATTGCCTCTAGTTTAACTAGTAATCTCTCATGTGGTATGGTATCAAAAGCCTTTGCTAAATCTAAGAAAACTGCTATCGTACATCTGTCACTGTTTATATCATTTAAAACTTCACCCACTAGTCTAGTAATAGCGCATTCTGTATTAAGGCCTTTGAGAAACCCATACTGCTTGTTGGAAATTAATTTTTTCTACAAGCATGCGTAAAACAACACTTTCCCGCACGCATTTTAATTCAGAAAATATCTCTTTCGCGCAGGGAGTGCGGGAAAGAATTTTTCCCGCACGCATTTTTTTTTTTATTAATTAGAGATGTTTTCCGATAACCTTTTTGACAAATTATTGTATTATTATCTTTATCTTGTTGGACTACATACAAATAGTAAAAAAAATTAAGATTATTTTACATGAAAATAGGGACTTTTAAAATGTTTGTTTTTAAAATTTTTTAAAAAAATCATAATTTATTAAATCACCCCTGTAAACCTTACTCAAAGCAACAACAAACTCACCTGTTTAAGTAGGGTTGCTATAGCTACAGTCGTGTATTTATTGACACTATGAAAGATTTAATTGTCACAATCGCATCTTTTCAAGTATCTAAATAATTTTCGAGGTGATTTTGCTTGTAGAAAAAATATTGATCCTAACTCTTGGGGAAATTAACTTTCCCGCACTTAACTGCTTGCCCGAACTCCGCTTCGCGTCGTTCGGGCATCGGCAGTTCGCGTGCGGGAAAGTATAACTTTCCGCACTTGTTAGGATAATAACTATATTCTTTTCAATAAAAGATATAAGACACTTTTTTATGTACATTTCGAGAATTTTCGAGAAACAGTTAATTTGGCTTATAGGCCTGTAATTACTTATTTGTGTTTTATCGCCTGATTTGAAAATGGGAGAAACAACTGCTGGTTTGAAATATGTTGGAATAACACCTGAAGTTATTATTAAATTGATGACGTGTTTCAAGGGAACAGTTAAGTAAATATGTACTTGTTTAATAGTTGTAGCTTGAATTCCGTCGATGCCAGGGGCACTATTATTTTTTAGATTGCTGATAAGAGTAATAATATCGTTTGTTAAAATAGGTGGTATGAACAGAGTATTTTGTTGATTTATTTTATTTTCAGTGAGATTGGTATTGTTATTTTCATTCTTAATTTTGTTTGACATGCTTACACCAATTTCTGTAAAATAATTGTTAAAACACTCTGCAATTTTCTGTCGCTCATATTCAATTTTATCGTCAGATTTTATACAATTTATATTATTTTGTTTATTTTGTTTAGAACCCGATGCTTCATTTATAACATTCCATGCTGATTTAAGGTTATTGTCAGAATTTAAAAGTTTTTGTTTGTAATAGTCATTTTTCGCTTTTTGAATAATTTTATTTAGTCGATTTCGATAGTTTTTAAATTCTACTAAGGTATATTGATTTTTTAGCATTTTTTTTTCATTTGATCTCTATTATTAATAGAAATAATAATACCTGTAGTAATCCAGGGTTTTATTTTTTTTATTTTATTAAAATTAATTTTACTTTTGCATTGATCTAAAAAGTTGTTAAATATATTTAAAAATGTTTCCGTAGCACTTATGCTATCTTGACAATTTAAGACTCTTTCCCAAGATTCTTTTTCTAAGAGGCTATTTAATTTTTTGATATTAATTTTGGATCTACTAATGTTATCCGGAAGTTTATTAATGTTATTGTTGTTATATTGTAGATTGAGCAATGTTGTATAATGGTCTGATATACTGTTTTGTAAAATGTATCCCGTAATGTTGATTTTACTTTTATTTAAGATATTTCTTACAAAAATATGATCAATGCAGGTGCTTGACGTCTCTGTGACTCTAGTAGGTCGGTTTATATAAGAAATATATCCAAGACTACCAGCAGTTAAGAGGTAATCATGAGTAGTTTTATTTGTATCTGAAACGAGGTCAATATTTACGTCCCCAGCGAAAATTTCTAAGTCTTGTTTATCAATGTCCTTTAAGTATCGTTCAAGGTCACTTATAAAGACGTCAGTACTTGTAGATGGTAGTCTGTAGAAACTAGAGACGCCATGACTACTTCCGTTATAATGAAATGTGGCTCTAAGAATTGTGACTTCTCTTAGTTTATGATTTGTTACAGAGGCACTAACGGAATCTTTGATATACATCACCACTCCGTCGTGAAAATTAAAGTTTGCTTCATTATAAAATGCACAGTAACCTGGAATTTGGAAGTATTTGATATCGGCTAGTATAAAAGTTTCTGTAAGAATAATTATATCTATATTGTCCCGCTGAAATTGTTCTAATAATATTAAAAGTTCGTTAAAATTTTTTTGAAGACTACGAATATTTAAATGTACAATATTAAATTGGACGTTCGAGTTATTACCCTTGACGGAATGTAAATATTCGTCAGCGTTTTCAACTACCTTTGTATCTTCCAAATCAGTGTTTATTAAGTTTATAGTATCTACTATACTCATTTAAAGTCGAAGAATATCATTTAGGTGAAGAGGATTTAATAATTTTTAAAACAATATACAATCAATACAAAACTATTTAGGTTAATAAAATATAAAGCAATCAAGTATTTGGGACACCCAATCAAGTCTCACTCGCTTATTTGGCACGTACGTTATTTTTGTGTTTATGTGTATGTGTGTGTGTGGATTTGTGTGTGTGTGTGTGTGTGTGTGTGTGTGTGTGTGTGTGTGTGTGTGTGTGTGTGTGTGTGTGAGCGCGTGTGTTTGGTGTATATCAAATTTATGGAAATAGAAGTTTTGGCTGATTACTTTTTTCGCCAATAATAATTCGAGCTGGTGTCGTTCAAGATAATAGATTTGTTATTATTATTATTATTTTTACTTTATTTTTTTTTTCTTTATATGTACCTATACATAAATTTATATATACACGCATATACATATACACATATACATATATTTCTATAACTAATCTGTGCTTACTGTTTGTTATACCCTTTTAAAAAAAGTTTATTCACAAACAAAATGATAATATTAAAGTTTATATTATATATTGATTTTTCTTGTAAGCTTATAATTTGACATACCAAACGTGTAAAATACAGAAGAAAACTAATATTAAACAACTACATAGGTACAAAAAATAATATTCAAAAGTTATACATTTCTACGAATTTTAGTTTTACGTATTATTAGGCAAATTCGCAAGAAGAGAAAAAAAAATATAACTAAGGCATAACAAACTTTATGAAAATTAAAATTTACATTTATATGATAACATTCGAAAGGTTTATTATTTTATCTTTATTGTTATTTTATCACGCTTAATAAAATAAACATTTAAGAAAAACAGGTTATAGAACAAAAAAAGTAAATAAAGTAAGTTCAAACTTGATAATATTGAAGGTGCTATTGATTTTCAAATTAACAGGCTAATTTATAAAGGAACTAAAGTAAATCCATTTTGATAATTTAAAATTATAACTATCTTTTTTTAATATTTACACTTTGAAGTTAGAAGAAAATTTAAGTATAAGGACTTTTAAAGAGTTAAACATTCTTTAGTGAAATGGGAATTTAAGATTTCACTTTTAATTCTAATAAAACAATTTACTATTGTTGTGTGACAGTGTAAAATATTATTGCTTAGATAAGGTGAACGTCACACACTTCATTATTATTACAATTTCGAATTAGTGCAGAGAACCATAAGTATATAATTATTATTAAATGATGCAGGTTTTGTAAAAGTTAAATTCTGTATTATTTTATAAGGTTTTAAAATAAGTCAAACTTTTCTTCATAAATCACTAAATCATCTAAATTGAAAGTTTTTTGTGTGTTTTTCTTTTGGCATCCTATTCGTAAAAAGAATGGAAATGTAATATGAAGATTTTATGTGGTTTAAAGTAAAAGTCTATATACTCATAGATATAAGTTTTTATATTTCCAGCAAATAAGAGAACGATAATTAAGTTGTGTACAGAAAATCATTAGAATCTTTAAGTAATTATAAAATGTGAGACAAATATCGTTATAAACTCGTTACTCTCACTTCAGGACTTGGTTACGAACACCCTCCATGTTTGTTTCTCTTATTTTATTTAAACGTGATTACATATACATCTTTCATATATAAGGATTAATCAAAAGTTACAACTTTTAAAATAATTTTTAAATGAGAAGTAAGGATGATGTCAATTCTAGAAATAATACCTGTAAAAGTTCATTTCTTTATTGTTTTAACTTAATCAAGTATACTGTGACAATTATGTATTCATATATTTGACTAACAGTACAGATTGACAGTAATAAAGTAGTGACAGGTACAACAGATAGTTTTTAATACATTATTTAAATTGGATTGTTATTTAAGTAAAAATGTTAAGTAGTGATAAAAATGAATTAGAATTACCTCCTCCTGAAATAAGAGAAGCGGCAAACGAAGCTTGTCAGAATTTGATTCCCAAAATTTCAAAACATAAGTACCAGAATGCATATGAAAGTTTCGTGACCTGGCAAAAGAAAAAGGCAACGAATTCCGTTTCAGAAACTGTGCTTTTAGCTTATTCTTCTGAATTAACAAATAAATTTAAGGTATGATAACTGTAAATATTGTAAATAATAGTTAATTTTACTTAAATAATATAACTTATATCGTTATGTTTTGTTTTGTATTGAATTTAATTTTGAATTATTGTATTATTATGTGGTATAACCGTAGAAAAAGTATAGTGTTTGACTCGCAAGGAATAAGTCATTTCTCACCCGTACGCTTTGCAGCATTCGCCTGCGGCTCTTGCTGCAAACATCGCACTCGTGGGAAATGAGTATCATTCCTTGCTCGTAAAACAATATACTATTCCGTACTGTACTAGAATAATCCATAAAACGTTTATAAGCAAATTCATGTTGTGCCTTGGATTTATTTGGCAATAAATTTAAAACCACATTAGTAGCGGTGTTTAGTAACTCTGGAGGCGTTTTGCACCTCTGGACATCATCGTCACTGTCCATTTTTAATATAATTTAAAATATTTAAAACAATATGTAACTAACTAGACTGACACTTTTGTGACACTAATAAAAAATGATAAACAAACAATGTCAACGAAAGGTTTCATAGAAAATAAGATGATAATCAAAAACAATTATGCAAATATAAAACTTTCCTAATTTACGATAATATTTAATGCAATTTAAGAAAAAATAGTTTGTGTATCTCGTAGTAAAAGCACATTCCCGGACTTATTGCAGCAACTCCAATCATACTTAATATGTAATACGACGTTTAAAATAAACTACTGCCAAAAGAAACTATCTAATGAGGACGAAGTCGCGGGCAAAAGCTTGTGTTTAAATAATTATCTAAATTTATTTAAATTATTTTTTGTGTTTTAATGTAATTTATTGCTGTAAAATATCAAATGGATTATTCAAAAATAAAAATTGCGAGAAAAAAATAACAGAATTATTAAAAAAATTAGTTTGTAACCACAAGTAAAACATTGTGCAATAAAGTCAATGAAAAAATTGTCCATAAAAAACGTGATTTACAAAAATCGATACGATGGATTTTTAAATAATTAGATTATTGTATAATTTGTTTGTCTTATAGGGTAACATTTTTATTAATATAATTTGTGTTGTTGATTTTTAAGGTGTTTCTGAATTATATAGTATTATTTAACAAGTTTAAAGAATTTTGCGGTACATAAAAATACAAATATATATGTAGAAAAATCGTTTACACCGATATTTGCATGATATTAATACAATAAAAAAAAAGATGATTATGAATGATTAGAGTGGTTAGGGTCATAATTCAATTAATGATTCAAAACACGACCAAGAACACTCACTTGATCACGTGTTTAATAATAAAAAAAAAACGGGAGTTGGTATTTTCGTAACTATCAGGTAGATAAAAAGGGTTTTTATTTAATCCCTAAAGCAGACCTTCAAATGATATGTATTTTTGTAACCGGACATTTATTTATGATAGTTCATTAGATTTATAGGGTGAATAAAATTATTTTAAAATTAATATAAAAATGTTTATTGTTAAATGGGTAAATTTTTATGCGACATTATTGAAATATATTTTTCTCTAGAAATTTCGTTATCGTTGTATTTTCTGATAGTAGTTTTCATCCTTTCTTCCGCTAATTTTGATTTTTTTTTGTTTTTTGTATTTCACTTGTAGTGCTTCGAATTTTTATATAAGTAGCAGTTTGCATAATCTTCAAGGCATATAAAAAAATTAAAATGTTTGGGTGAGCTGTATAAAAATGGGAATTAAATTTGCTGTGAAACGATTCACACGCGTTTGTTGTGCGACATAAACTTCCAGACTTCGCGGCCCATGTTGTTAGAGGAAAGGAACTATTTTCCTCAATATAATTATTAACAGCGTAGTCTGCGAATTTTTTTATTGCTTCGTTTTCTGGTATATTTTTCATAAAAAAATCAACAAAGCAATTACCTACTTCATGTGGGTATAAGTATGGTAAGCCGAAGAAGTTTCTAAACCATTTTCCGTCTTCACTACCTTCGTTTTTATATGTTGATGCCAATCCCAATTTTTGGATCTGTCTCCACCATGATTGTGTAAGGTGAAACTTACAACCTGTTATTTTAGCACCCGGGAAAACATTTTTTACAGCTTTATGCGCTGCGATTTCGAAATCAATGTTAAAATTTGTACAGTTAAATTCAGTTCTTTTTAGTACAATTAACATTTTTTCGTATGTTTGTACTGTTTTTGACTGCAGTAAACAGAAAACTAAAGGTATGTACATATTTCCTATGTAGCCATGAAGAGTATAAAATTGCTGGAAAAATTTTGCACAGCAATTGAAAGTGCCATCCATGTATACTGCAGTCGCATTTCGCAGTTGCTGGAGATTGGTTTCGCAAGTGAAAATTAAAATATTATTTTCCGCATCTTGAAAATGTAGGAAATTTTCTCCTCTTGAAGTTTTGCAGAAGACTGTGTACCTCATTAATATTTTTCGGTAACTTTGATTGTACTTGTAATCGCGCATTATACATAACTCGCCTAACTCTGCTGATGTCTAAGGAATCTAAGCCTCCTTCCATTGGCAACGTTGCAGCTTCTGTTAATGTAATTTTTTCTGGTTCTTCAGCAAGCTGTTCTGTGGCTTTTCTTTTACAAACAGTTGCAAACTGAAATTAAACATATTTTTAGCAAAAATGTAATTTCTTTATTAAAAAGGTATATCAAATTAACATAGTATTAAAATTCAAAATAATCGAAATTATATAGTAAATAAATAAACTTATGAAATAAATTATCAAATTATAAACGTAAAATAAATTTTATTTAAATATTACCTCTTGACGGTGTATTTTTTTATTTTCATCGTGGTTGTGTTGCAAACCATATTTTTCTTCGAGAAACACTAAGTTTTCCACATTTTCAGTAGTTGTATATACTGTTGCTGGGCACCTTTGACTTCTACATTTTCATATAACTTTACCATTACTTAAAACTTTAATTTTACTATATTTAAAATATTTAATAATTATTAGTGGTTTATTTCTAATACTTGTAATAACTTTAAAATCCATGTTTTTTCTACAGAGAAAACACTTTGAATGATTTTGAAAAATTGAAGGTTTATTTGATGGTCATTTAAAATACTATTAATATCTGCTAATTACCACCCCTTCCGGTCCAACAATAAGCAGGTATACAGTTACCAAAATACATATCTGTTGCAAGGGATTGTTTCAATCCCTTGTTGACCTTTTTATTAGAAAGTTTTTTATATTTTCGCCGTGTTCTGTGTGTCTGTGACATTCCGTGGAATTTGTAATCGAATTTAAACCTATTTCCCGACTACCTATAGCTCTGAAATTTTCAGGATAGCTAAGAACTGGATGACAATGCATGTTTCAAGTGTGTTTAGGCATATACATAGATTTCGAAATTTATACCGAATTGATATTAAACATGATCTAAGTTGTGTATAGATAATATTATTTTGAAAGTTATTAAATAAATCGTTCGTAGCGTAGTTGGTTAGGCGGCGGATCAGTCCACTTGTGACAGTTTTGTTATGTTATCAAAATGGGATCGATTACGCGACAGAGAAGTTTTTTTTTCTTTTTTTTTTTGTTCTTACATGTGAAAACAGTAATTATTATTTTAACTGGTAATAAAATAAACTGTTTTAGTAAGTTTTTAGATACAACTACCCTTGATTTTGTTAACAAGGAAACAATCATCTCTATGATCAATCACAGCGGTGTATGACTTAATATTTTTACAATGTCAGGGATGCTGTGCATTGTTGAGATGACACAAAATATGACCTATAAATCAGTAAAAAACTTTCTATTATCAAAAGTTCTTTTTGTAAATTGTACTTATATTTACCTGAAAGTTACAATAATAGATATCCCCAAAAAAACTCTAAAAACTCTTTTTTTATTAAGGTAAATCTTATATGTAGCTATAAAGGTTTTGTACTGAGAAAAAAGTCGTTTGAATGATTAAGTAAGAAATAATATGAAGACATTCCAAATCCGGCTTCATTGTAAATATTGTAAATAGATATATTTTTCAAACATCTAATATGAATATACATAATCCTATGTAAATTATAAGATAAATTTTACAAACTATTTGGCCGTATGTGCAAAGCCGTAAAATGTCGTATGCTCATAGATGCTAACCTATCTATGGCAGATAGGATTAAATAAAACTTTTAGTTGGTTACAAAAAATCAGTAAAATTATTAATTGATCACGAAACGTGAGGCAATATTTAATATAGTGGGTAGTTAATGTGTGACGTGAATTGTATAAAACCGTCGAAAAAATAAAAATAAATAGGTTAGTGAAAATTTTTTTGATGAATTCTTTAAACTGAACACTTAAATGATTTGTTCTGATAAGAATTTTTTTAGTTTTAAATTATTTGGGTTAAGATCAGCCGAGTGAAGTAAGTTAAAAGAAAGTGTCCGCGTTATTTGACCTCATCTCCACATCCCCTCCGTGGCCAACACTTTTCTCTACCTTTATTTCTCTGTATACATGAATGACGTGTTTATTTACTTTATGCATGTCAATTAATTTAATAGATTTCAAATTAAAGATCTAATAAAAACATCAACTTGTATCACGATTCCGATAAAAGTAAAAGATTAACAAAAGTTGAGGTAAGTTATATTAAATGCAATAAATACGAAAGTCTAAATTATAAAGAGTAATTTACTTTACAGTTTGGGGACTTAACTACCTCAGTACAATCATGAAGTGATTAATAACATAATCTATATATATATATATATATATATATATATATATATATATATATATATATATATATATATATATATATATATATATATATATATATATATATATATATATAAACAAAACTTATTTTTTTGCTAACGTTAAACATTAAAAGTTTACTTTTATAAAAATTCACATTTCAAATCAAAGTTTCACACCTTTTTAATACGTATTTTAATTATTAAATTGTATTTTTTTCTCCTTTCGAGTGGAAGTTAATAATTTAAATGCATTCTATCCTATAAAGTAAAGTAGGTAATATGAAGTAGAATTTTGAATTTTTCGCTCAATTACATCCCGAAGCGAAATCGTTCTCATTTGGCCATTATCTTCAATCTACAAGCAATGAAAATTTCCAAGAAAACTTCTCGAGACTCCTTAAAGCCAACTTCTCTTCATAATTAGGCCACGTAAACCGTGCAGATTGGAGGCTCTTCTCTCTGATTCATGGCTCTATTTAGTCATGAACAAAGCTTTGCTCCAAACTTTTAATATTCCATCAGCCGGCACATGGTAAAACAATAAACCACGCCTTATTGAGAATATAGCTGAAGTTAGGCGATATACCGGGAAGTTAGCTTTGGATAATAGACGTTCATCACTGATATTGGCCGGAAAAACATTATTAATTAGTTTTTGTAGATATGACCGAATCCATAAATCGACCAGGAAAAATAAAAATCAAACTTCGAAATTACTTAACTCTCGAATCTTTTCCCCCTTTCATTTGTTAAGGGCAAAAAGGTTAATAAGGAATTTGGATGGGAAAAGACCACTTAAAATTTTATTACTTTCCAATTTAGTTTCTAAACTAAGATAATATATATATATATATATATATATATATATATATATATATAGAATATATTTATTTTTCAAGTATAGGCAACTTCTGAAACAGATAGATTATTATTTTTAAATTAAATTTTCTTGACATAAATATCATATAGTGATCGACTTGGTCATGCTAACGTAACTATAGATTTTTTAAAAACGGTTAATGGTCATGTGATAGCTTATTTGAAAGGTTAATAGATTCCTATTTAGTGAAATAAAACATTAACATATAAATTATTATTAAAGAAAAAAAATTAAATACAACTTACTATCCAACAAGTGTTTTATTTAACAAATAAATTAAATGTTCAAATGCCACCATTAACTTCTTGGTAGTAATTAAACCGACGACGACATTCTTCATAAACATTGTGGATGATTTCTAAAGTTATATTTTGAAATTCCAATCTAATTCTATTTTGTAAATCTTCTAAATTTTTTGGCTCCTCGATGGAAACTTTTCATTTTAAGTAACCCTAGATAAAAAAATTAAGTGGTATAAGATCTTTGGGACTACTCTAGTGTTCTTTGCCTATTAAAGGATTTCCTAGGAAAACATCTATTAAAAAATCACCAGCAGACACACGTGCTGAGTGTGTGCCTCTCTTATTCAATAAGGATTCTGTTTACTGCATTTTTGTCAATTTAATGTTTACAAAATTTGTGATATTAAAAAACAAAAATTATTTTTGAATGAAACGTGGATTTTGCTTGCATAAATCTTACGTTATTTTACACAACTACATTCGGCGACCTAGGTCATCCTCATTAAGTTTCTGGACATTAACAATTTTATAAGGATGATTTCTTTCTTCTTCAAGTAACCATAAAACAGAACCCCTGCAATAAGAGCAGGATATACCAAGTAAATTACAAACATTTTTGATAAACAATAAGAACTGCGAAGGAAATAACTTTGGTGAATAACAGTTAATTTAAAACAATTTAATGTACATTTCATTTTTAAAATCGCACGTTGTTTAAATATTATTTTTGAAATTTCCTTTTAGATAAGAAAACAATAAATAGTACTTCTTATACTTATCATATTATGAGAGACTGTTTTGTTACAGACTTGCAAACCGATTAAAACTTCCAGTAAACCGTAAATGAGTTTTTTAGCGTAAAACAACCACTTGAATTGGTTAATGCTTTCCTTAATTTCTTAAAAAGAAACATAATTTTTATAAATTATTCACAGATAATGTAATCACCACATTACTTTTTTTTTAATTTCTTACCTTTAACTGCTTTATCTAATACTTTCATTTCTTTTGTAATTATCTTAATCTTCTGTGCATTTGTATGTGAATAATCTTCTTCTAAACGACAAGTTTAATTAAAAAAAAATGCGTTTGTTCAAGTTGATTCAAAAATGGTTAAGTTTCACTATTTGGTCTTTTATTAAATGTTTTTTATTATTAATTCTTTTAAAATAAATACTTTTGTGTACGTAAATTCATAGACACCTACAACTCTTTAACATCGTATGACATTTAGGTAGTGTGGATCCCATATAAATGGTGCTGTGTTTTGATTTCTGGATTATACAGTGGAAACAAAAAACGTGGGTCAAGACAAAAAAAGGAACAATTGAAAATAAAAATAGATGAGAAAAAGTTGCAGAATCTGAAAAAAATACGTAAATGTAAAAAATCATAAAAAAAAATAGAAAATTCCGATAAAAGATAAAAATAATAAAAGCTATAAATAGAGGTAAAGAATTAGAAACATAAATAAAATCACAAACTGACTAAAAAAAAAAGAAAAAAGAAAGAAAAAATTAGCACAAGAAGAAGAGAAAAATATACAAAATACAAAAAATAATTTAAATCGACAAAAAATAAAAAATAAAAAACGTCACACAATTAAATAAAAAAGCGAAAAATGAAAAAAATTCAATAACAAATGAATAAAAAAATTAAGGCAAAAATATTAATAAAAAAATCGGAAGAATGAAAAATGCAAACAAACTTAAATAATTCACAAAATTAAAAATAAGAAAAAAATGACAAAAAATTATAATTAAGATACGTATCTTAATTATAATTTTTGTACAATTCACCTAAAAAAAAATCAAAAAAAAACAATAGAATTGAAATAACAAGAAAAAATTACTAAAATGGTAAAATGTAAAAGGTGAAAAATAGAAATCGAACAAAATAACATAATAACCTAGAAAATAAGTAAAAAAAATCAAGAACTAAAGAAACAATCGCATTAAAAAAAAAACTTAAACAAAGCATAATTTTTTTTATTTTTATACGGTTCGAATTTTGCCGGGTCATCTTATACTATACAGAAAATGCTCTTTATTCGCGCTTTCTTCATTTGTGTTTTTATTATTCGTGTTTTCTCTATTCGCGGATTAAAAAAATGCGATAGAATTCCAATATTTGCGGCTTAACACTTCTTTAGTCACAGGACTATTTTTTTTTCTTGTTTAAAGTCCTCAGCTACTAAGACTATTCGTACTTTAAGACAAGCACAATCCCTTCACCAACAGTCATGGGCTGTGTCAGCATTCGAACCCGAAGCCACAGTGTGGAAAGCAAACACTCTGGTCACTCACCCACCGGGACCCACAGTCACAGGACTATTCGGTATATACAGATAAAATTGCACTGTTTTGGAAGAGAATGCCAAACAAAACAATCATTTCAAAAGATAGTGTGACACTGTTGCCAATTTTTAGTGTGCGAATTCAAAAGCGTGTGTTACAATCGTTATTTGTTTGTGACTTTTTCTGGATCTTTTTTTGTTTCTGAAATTCAACTTATTAAAAAAAAGAAATTATTTTTTAAAGCAGTTCTAGTTTTAAACAATACATAAGGTCAATCTCGTAAACTTGAAACAATGCAGCAAAAAATAAAAGTGACATTATTACCTCCCAATACGACGGCTTTGCTTGAACCTACGTCCCTAGAAATAATCCAGACCTTCAAGTTACATACGACGAATCTGTTACCCCTAACTTCTTATACATACATAGGCATACATAAGACGAATCTTTCATATTGGATGATATGGAATATGATCCTGACATGAATGTTATGGAATGCTGGAGGTAATTTGACCAAACAAAATTCATCGTAAACATTAACGAATCATTGCAACAACTGAAGCCACACACATGGCCTGATGCCCTAAAAGTGAAAAATGAGAAGGAATCTGTAAAAATTCAACTGTTGACTGCAAACATAGCCAAATAAAATAGGACAAGATGGGTTCAAACAGATAGAATCAAGTGATATTCAGGAATTGCTTAAATCGCAAAACGAAGATTTGACTGAAACCAGCTGGAAGAAAATTATAAATTTAGAGCCCATTTAAGAAGAGGCTTTAACAAACACAGGAAACATGACATTTAATTTAAAAAATCTTAGTGAACGTTAAGAAATGGTAAATGAGCTTTGTGATTTCTTGATAAAAATCGATCCGTCTATGGAACGAATTCTTATTTTTAAGAGGCAAATTGCTAATGCCACTGCTGAATATATTAGTCTGAATTTAAGAAGCTTATAAAACTACCAAGGAAAAAAATAGAAATTTTTTTAACCATTTCCTAAGCCTAAAAAAAATTAAAGAACAAAATTGTCCAAAACTTTAATTAATTTGATTTTTTTATATATATTGGATTTTTATGTTGTTACCTAGGAACGTATCTTCCATAATCCTATGTATATTACCATTCCGTATTCACGGTTTCCGTATTCGCGGTTTATTTATGGAACATAAAATTCAGAGCTTTTCTGTATATATTTACTTGTTGTCAGTTTAGATTTTTAACAACACAAATATTTCCATTCTTTCTCTCGATAAAGCTGAAACCAGTTTTTGTAAAATAGTTTTTATGTTACGTTTAGTTGAAATAATCAAGGAATTTACAGGCTAGTGTACATATGTAGTAGCCGTTGAAGCAGATGCTCCGCGGAGCTTTGAAACCGCATTCTCCACATTCACTATGAAACCGAATCAATCATGTATGAAAGTAGGTTATATAAGTCTTGCAGCTACATAGTTCCCAACTCGGCAGTAGCAGAGGGATGCTGGGATCGCCGCCGCCACCACCGCTGCGCTGACTATTACTCTTGTTTGTGTTCAACAATTTAACGAATAAGAGAAATTCCCTTCACCGCTGATCTAACTAAAAGAAACTTTCAGTCACTCACTGATCCTAAAAACATACAAACAGTCCCACTCTTATACCTATTAATATTTATTTACTACTTACCATCCCTTATATTATTGAATAAATTACTTAAAATTTTATAACAAACATTGAAATTTTAGAATCTTCAATCTCGAATTGAGCACAGTTTATAAATTATGTAGAAATAGTTGCAAGTTAAATCAGTTTTGAAAATTTTGTGGGTGTCAAATAGTTTTAAAACCGTTTTAATACCGTGTACGAAGTTGGAAACATATGTTTTACACTTAAGGAAGCTTATTATAATAATTATTCTTGAAGAGCCAATAGCATTATAATAACGTTTTAATAAAACTATTAAAACCTTGTGATGAAACCTTTTATATTTCGAATGCACCTAATATTGTTTTAATAGAGTAATTACTATAAGAGGATTAAAACCGTTTGGCTTTATAATACTGTTACGTTCTAGGGGTTCAAAATAAAATCACTGCTGAACGAAAATGTCTAATTTATTTACACACTACAAACTAAACGAATTATAACTAAATAACTAAACTAACTATAACACACTAATTTATGTACAACAATTAACTTCGATTTATATTCACTATTTATTTCCACTTCGTAGATCGCTCAAATATTTAGACTGTCGCTGTTAACTTTTTTACTTCCCCGTGGGTCGTGGCTCTCCGCTTATGTACCTGTTCACTGCTTCCAGAACGTCTTTCGGTAACAATTTCTCGTCGCGCGTAGAAGAAAAGAAATATTCTCGATCGTACGCTGGGTCACTAGACTTCCGGGAATCAGTTGTTTACCTAGCGCTATCAGGGCGACAGGAGCGTACTAGGGAAGTCTCGCTCGTTACACTGCCCCCTCCTTAAGACGTTCGGTCGCCGAACACCTTGGTTAGTATGTCTGAACCTACAGGTATCTCCCTTTCTGCAGCTCCCTTGCTTTTCGAAATAGCAATCCACAGTCTTCTCCTTCATTGTGTTTCCGCTCGGGTTGAAAATGCACACGAGTATCTCTATTCCTGTCTTATGGAAAAGCACCTCGAGCATGTTCCGGACGACTCTCCAGTTGAGTTGATCTAGACCACAACCCAACTTAGGCACAGCCAGCTTCTTCACTTCCAACCTGGTAAGTTCGTTTCTTAGGTTCAGCAAGGTATTCCACATACTTCTATAGCTAGGCTTGTGATCGGAAAACCTCTTAGTCACCATGTAGAAGAGGTGACGATGACCTTCAGTGAGACTTAGAATTTTTCCGGGATGGGGCTGTTGTCTGGAGAGCTCAGATACACGGCCAAACTTCTTCCTGAAGACTAATGCTAGTCCCCTGGACATACGCAGATCTTCGGCGACACAATGGGCTAGGGAATAATCTCCAGGCACAGAGAAGAGGTCCTGCTGCTGCTCGGTGGTAACTCCGAATCGTGCCTTCCCAGTTCCACCATAGTTCTCCATGAACTGGTCGAAACTCATCTCAACATGCTCTGGGCTGGTCGTCCTTCTCAGATGGGTCTCGTCTTGTTCGTCGTAGTCCGCCTCGTATTTCGCCAACCGATTTACATGGACCACGCGCCTCTTGCCCCTTGGTAGTTTTTGTATACGGTACACTACATCATTGATTCTCTTTACCACTCTGTATGGACCCTCCCAATTCCTCTGTAGCTTAGGTGATAATCCTCTCTTCTTCTGGGGGTTGTATAGCCAGACCAAATCTCCAGCGTTGAAACCACCTTCTGTAGCTTTGCTGTCATAGCGGGTCTTCATTCGGTCACTAGCTACTTGTATGTTTTGTCGGACCTTCTCATGAATGTAGTGTAGCCTGCCCCTCAATGTGCTCACGGAGTCCTCACCAGCTATCTCTGTTCCGGGCTTACATCCAAACTCTAGGTCACAGGGTTATCTTATTTTTCCGGCCGAACATGACACAAGCTGGTGTCTCTCTAGTAGACTCTTGCACGACTGATCTATAGGCCATGGTGAACAGATAAAGGTACCGGTCGCAGTCTCTTTGATGGTCAGAGACCACTTTAGCCAAATATTTTCCCACAGTTTTATTCATTCTTTCGACTAGGCCATCTGACTGTGGGTGAAGAGGCGTTGTCCTGGTCTTCTTGACTCCGAGTATTTCACAAATGCTCTGGAATAGGCCAGACTCGAAATTTCGTCCCTGATCAGAATGTAACTCCAGTGGCACTCCAAACCGACTAAACACCTCTTTTATCAGCACGTCTGCCACTGTCGAGGCCTCTTGGTTTGGGATGGCATGTGCTTCAACCCATTTGGCAAAGTTATCCGACGCCACCAATATGTACTTGTTCCCATCGTCGGTCTCTGGGAATGGGCCTGCGATGTCTATAGCACCTCTTTCCATAGGACTGCCTACGTTATACTGATTCATTGGCGTTCGTCGTTTTCCTCTTGGGCCATTCGTTGAAGCACAAAGTCTACATTTTCGGCACCAGTCCTTGACGTCTTCTTTCGGTTGACCCACTAAAAACGTTCTCTGACCTTTTCCAACGTTTCCTTGATGCCGAAGTGTCCACCGGAGGTTCCATTATAAAGTTTCTCCAATACTTCTGTCGTCCGACTCCGAGGAATTATCAGCTGAGTCCTAGCTGCAGTACCCTCGTCATTCTCGACGGACCTCTTCAACAATCCATCCTCTAAAATGATGGAGTCCCACTGCGCCCAGTAGGACTTGACCCTAGGACTCAGGTGACTCACTTCTTCCCATCTTGGTCTCTGTCCTTTTGCTTTCCAGTCAAGCAACATTTTTAGTTCGGTGTCACCTTCTTGGTCTCGCTTCAGGGATTCTGGCAGCCAATCCAGATCCACTACGGTTGTTCTTAAACAGAATTCCTTCTCTTCTGCTTTGCTGCAGTGTTTGCAGTCGGAAGGACAAGGTCTCCTAGATAATGCGTCAGCGTTGCCATGTGACTTTCCGGCCCGGTGTTCCACAGAAAAATGATATTCCTGCAGCCTTTCTATCCATCTCGCAACCTGAACTTCTGGGTTCTTGAATTGTAGAAGCCACTTCAGAGGAGCATGATCTGTTCTTAAAAGGAATTCGCGACCGTACAAGTATTTATAAAAATGTTCCATGGACTTGACTGCGGCGAGAAGTTCTCTCCTCGTAACACAATAGTTACGCTCAGGCTTCGAGAGGACCTTGCTGAAATATCCTATAACTTTCTCTTGGCCATTCTGAATTTGAGATAATCTGCCTCCTATGGCCGTGTTGCTTGCGTCCGTGTCCAATATAAACCTTCCACTGGTCTGAGGATAACTTAATATAGGAGCTGTTGTTAGTGCTTGCTTTAGTCGATTGAAAGCATCCTCGCATTCGGTATCCCATTTGAAGTCCCTTCCATCTTCCGTCAGTCTTGTTAGAGGCTTCGCGATGTCAGCAAATCCAAAGACGAACTTTCTGTAGTACGTACACAAGCCAAGAAAACTTCTTACTTGGTGCTTGTCCCGTGGTACTGGCCATTCTCGTACAACCTTGACTTTATCTGGGTCAGCACTGATGCCATCTGCAGATACTACATGTCCTAGATATTTCACTTCTTTCCTGAAGAGGTGGCATTTCTTTGGACTGAGTTTTAAATTTGCAGTGCGTAGCCTCTCAAGGACTTCTCTTAAATTTTCCAGGTGTTCGTCAAATGTCCGGCCAAATACTATGACATCGTTCAAATAAACTAGGCACGACTTCCATGACAATCTTCGAAGAATGGTTTCCATTAATCGGTCGAAAGTTGCAGGTGCGTTACAGAGGCCAAATGGCATTACTGTGAACTGCCACAATCCTGTCCCAATAGTAAAAGCTGTTTTCTCTTTGTCTTTGGGATCTAATTCCACCTGCCAATACCCACTCTTCAAATCCAGCGTGGAGAACCATTTCGAGCCAGAAAGCGTGTCCAAAGTGTCGTCAATCCTTGGAATGGGGTAGCAATCCTTCTTGGTGACGTCGTTCAAACGACGATAGTCGACACAAAATCTGGTGCTGCCATCTTTCTTCTTCACCAAAACCACAGGTGATGACCAAGGACTATCAGATTCTGCTTCTTCTCTCTTTGCTATGGGAAGCCTTCGCGGTTGTTGGCAAATGGGATCTGAACTTCCGGTATTGATAGAATGCTTCACAACATTCGTCCTACCCATCTAAGTGTTGTCCATAGCAATAACGTCACTGTATTCATGAATCAGTTTCTTCACCTTGCTAATATGTTCTGGTGCAAGTTCTGTGCAGGAAGAAGCCAATGTCTCAAATAATTTTTTTGAACTCTTGTCGCTTCTTGGTAGCGGGTTCTTCACATCCTGAACGCTTCCTGTCACACAAAGCACGGAACAGCTTTCTCCCAGGATCGTACCTTTCGTCAAGATCACAGGGTACATGATGGTGCTCAACATTCTCACAGGAACTTCGTTTCCGCCTCTCACCAAAGTTTTTCCGACTAGCAGTCCTTTCCCGAGGTTACTCTCACTGGCTGGTTCGATGAGTCTTATACAGCTATCTCGAAGGTCTCTATCTAAATACCCCTTCACTATGGTTTCCGCCTGTCCACGTAGGTGAACATCTTCGCTGAGTAAGACTCGAGTCGTGATATCTTCACATCCCAGGAATGGAATTTCCAGACTTCCGATCCTCAGAACATCGTTTCTCATATCCATCTGGAAGCCATAACCCTTAATGACATCCATTCCCAAGATGACTTTCTCCATGATATCTGCCACCAGCACCTCATGTTCGAGAGACCTGTCCCCAATGTTGATGACGATCCTCTTCTTTCCATGTATTGGCACGTCTTCTCCAATTGCAGTCCGTAAACGAACCATCGCTGGTAAGGTTTTTCCAATTCCTTTAACTACACTGGGCTTAACTATAGTTCGGGTTGCGCCAGTGTCGACTAACATTTTTACGGACCTCCCATTAATTTTTCCGTCGACATAAATACTTGAAGAGATGGCCTGAATTATAACCTTAGGGGTATTGTCGTGGCGGGTCGGTTTATGCCCCTTCTCGCCAACCTGCTTTAGTTTTTTCTGTTCTTGGCGTTGTGGTTTAACCGTCTTCTTGCAGTTACGCCAAATGTGTCCTCTTTCGCCGCAGTTCCAGCATCTGGGTCCACCATTACGTTTCTCCTGGAGAACTCGGCAAACTACTTCTTCAATTGTCTCGTCGCAGACTGGCGAATCATCAAGCTGTCTCACTTTGCTCTGTCCTCTGTGCGAAGCTTGTTTAGCAGCTTCAAATTCTAGGGCATGGGCCAGGGCGTCATCTAAGGTTTTGGGCCGGACCAACCGCAACGTCTGCTGAGTCTCCGTGTCTCTCAACCCATCGACGAAGGTCTGGACAGCAAGTTGTTCTAGGAAGCTGTCCGGTGCTGAAGGATAGGCCAGCCTTACCAACCTTGCTATGTCTGCTTCGAATTCCTGCAAGGTTTCTGCACTCTTCTGATGGCGACTCTTGATTTGTGCGTGATACACTTGTTGGAGATGTGCATCACCATATCTCATTTGCAGTCTACTTGTCAGAGTCTTATAATCACCTTGTTGACTTACAGGAATGGTCTGAAGGATATTCAGTGCGTCTCCTCTTAATGCAACAATTAAGGCAGTTGCT
Organism: Altica lythri; assembly: GCA_964028335.1. NCBI lineage: Eukaryota > Metazoa > Arthropoda > Insecta > Coleoptera > Chrysomelidae > Altica > Altica lythri. The sequence goes on from OZ034800.1 coordinate 52,067,976, forward strand.
TTCTCTTCATCGTCCCAGCAGTTGGCGTTGGCTGCTGCTTCAAATTGTTTCTGATATGTGCTCCAGGGTGATTTGCCATCAAAAGTTGGAGGTTTGATCTTTGTTCGACCTGGCTCACCCCGTTCTCACAGCTTAACAGAACAATATTTGCTGAAGTTCTTACTCAATCGCTCTTCTATGGTTTTCACCTGTTCTTCCAATTTTACCTGCATTTCTTCCTCTATATTAACCAATCTGCCTTCAATGCTTCCAACCCTGTCTTCAAATTTTCCAATTTCGTCTTTTACGCTTCCAATCTCATTTTCCAGTTGGGAGTAATTATTCTTCAACTCATTTTCAGTGAATGTCAATTTATCTCCCAAATTATCTTCCATTTTCTTCGTGTTTTCTTCCATTTTCTGGGTGTTTTCTTCCATTTTATTCTCCATTTTCTGGGTATTCTCATCCATTTTCAAGCTCATTTTTTCGAGGGCTTGCTTGAAAAATTTCATTGTCGCCTGATCCATTTTCTTCGCTTGTGATCTCGTTACTGGCATACAAAATATTCAATAATGAAGTCCACAGTTTTAAATTAACACAGCAGTTTAATTTACCCCACACCTGACACCAATTGTTACGTTCTAGAGGTTCAAAATAAAATCACTTCTGAACGAAAATGTCTAATTTATTTACACACTACAAACTAAACAAATTATAACTAAATAACTAAACTAACTATAACACACTAATTTATGTACAACAATTAACTTCGATTCATATTCACTATTTATTTCCACTTCGTAGATCGCTCAAATATTTAGACTGTCGCTGTTAACTTTTTTACTTCCCCGTGGGTCGTGGCTCTCTGCTTATATACCTGTTCACTGCTTCCAGAACGTCTTTCGGTAACAATTTCTCGTCGCGCGTAGAAGGAAAGGAATATTCTCGATCGTACGCTGGGTCACTAGACTTCCGGGAATCAGTTGTTTACCTAGCGGTATCAGGGCGACAGGAGCGTACTAGGGAAGTCTCGCTCGTTACAATACTTCAACAACTAAACAGCTTTAAAGAAGTAGAGTACCTTATATGCCTACGTTGTAATATGTTATTACAAACTGGTTATATAAATTACTTTATAACAATTTTAAAAACTTCCTTATTCCCATAACTATACTTATTAAAAATACCCTATTTAAACTACGTTCCTAAACTGGCATTTGAAAATATGTATTTTAAAATATCATTTAAATATAAACAGTTTTATCCCAACACTGTGTTAAAATAACCTATAATAGCCGTTTTACACATTTATGTTTATACTTAAAGTTAATGTTTAAGTACCTACACATTACAAAAATTGATACATTTTTAGTGAAATGTTAAAAAAGCGGTCATTTTCAAAAACAATCGGAACAAAAGCAGTAATCTGAAAACTATAAAATGTAGATGTTGCAGAATATTTTACTTAATTATCTATATTTAAATTTAAAAGTAATTCTACGCCGGTTTAAATTTAAATTCCTATAGAAAACTGAATTATAGAGTTATCTTCTTGCAATGAAGGTTTTGTCTAAACCGAACATAAGGCAGTCTAAACCATACATTCATAACTGATATAAGGGCAAGTAGATACTACGAAACAAAACACAATACAGGCATAATTAAAACATAATAATACAACTTGCCAAATATATTGCCAACACATTCCAAAAAATGTAATTCAAAACAAACAAAATAATTATGCGCGGTTATAAAAAGAATAGCGCGTTTACAGGTGTAGCCTTTTGTTTTAAACGTTGTTACATTTAGTTAACGTTAAACAAGAAATTTTTGGTTTGGTGTTCTAAGGCGAATATTTTCTACTATTTAAAAGTATTAGCTGCTGATAGCTTGATAGTCTGAAACCCAATAATTTAAAGAGGCACCTACAAACATTGCACAATGAATGTAACAGTAAAAAGCATGAATTTTTTGAGGAAAAAGGCGGATCAGATTAAAAAAAAGAAGACAATTTTTAAGAAAATACTCGCAATGAACGAGAAAGCAGATCAACATATTCTACCCGCTACCAAAGAAATTGTTAAAACATTAGCTATGCTAAACAAGTTGGCAATTGTCCTTTGTCAAATAATACAACTTGTCCAAAAATTTTGGATGTATCTGCTGACATTTAGAAGCAGCTTGAATCTCAGCTAATTTGAAAATTATTTGCTATTAAACTTGATAAAGAAACTGACTCCAATACTGAATACCATTTAATTTGTTACATCACATTCTGTAGCAGTATTACAATATGTATAGAATTACGGTTTTGCAAATTTATTAAAGAAAGTGCTACAGCAACGAATTATTTAGGATTACTAATAATGCTCTCATTGTGGCAAATTTGCCATGGAAAAATAGTGTTGAGATTTGCACTGGCGGAGCCCAATCCATATCTGGTAAATACAATAGTTTGCCAGCGCTTGCGAAAAAGAAATCCTCAGATATTATTTGGACATATTGCATGATTCATCGGGAAGCTTTATCGTCCAAGTCTTTAAATCGTTGTCTTAATATTGTTGTTGAGCCCCAATAAGCTCAATAAAACTCTGGTAGTTTATAACATCTCAGCTTTATTTAAAAGCCTTAGAATTAAACCAATATTGCTTTTTAAACTACTTAAAATTAAGAAAATGGACTGTATTTTTTTTGACAACGTAAAACCCTTAACTCTCAAAATTACATATTTTTGTTATTACCTGGGAAACGGTTGGTTAGCCAAAAGGTGATTACTTAAGTATTAATTCTCGGTACAAAGTACATACTAAAGCACGGCTGGAGTAAGAATTTATAATTCGTGAATCTAACATTCTCCCCCCTTTGAGGAGTCATCCTCAACAATAGAACTATGTAACTGCAGAGGCAATGGACTTAACTTTGTCACTGGCCTAGTAAATATCCCATTACCTGTTTTGATTTTAACCACACGCACTTTATTATCTCGACCAGGCATTACCTCTAAAACTCTTGCAAGACACCACTCCAAAGGAGATAGATTATCCTCCCTCACGATAACCAAATCACCAACCTTTAAATTGGTTTCTGAAACCTTCCATTTTGGACGATGTTGCAGTAAATTTAAATACTCCGTAGACCAGAGTTTCCAAAAATCTTGCCTCAATTTGGAACAGTGTTGCCAAATGTTCAGACGATTATTCGCCAAATTAGAAACATCTTTTTCTGGAAAGGAAGTTAGCGGTTGCCCTATTAAAAAATGTGCTGGAGTTAAACATGTGAGATCAGAAATTGAATCTGACATTGGTTGTAACGGCCTTGAATTAAGTATCGCTTCAATTTGCGTTAATACCGTATATAAACATTCATATGATAGAACCGCTTTACCAACTACCCTTCGCAGATGATATTTAGTGCTCTTAATCCCCGCCTCCCATAGACCACCCCAGTGCGGACTATTAGGAGGAATAAATTTCCATTGAATCTCCCTAGTAGATAAAAAATCCTGAATTTGACAAACATGTCCCTTAAAAAATGTATATAATTCATGCAAAGTATTATTCGCACCTTTAAAATTAGTTGCATTATCGCTGCTTATTGAAATAGGATTACCACGACGAGATATAAATCGTTTTAATGCTAGCAGAAAGTCCTCTGTATTTAAACTAGTTACCAACTCAATGTAAATGGCCTTTGTTGCCATACACACAAAAAGCGCAATATATGCTTTTGACACCCGAGCCTTGCGTAACCTCGACTCTTTAATCATGATTGGTCCCCCGAAATCAAGACCTGTGTGCAAAAATGCACGAATCAGTTGTGTTCTTTCAACAGGCAAACTTCCCATAAGTTGTTTTGACCCAGCAGCTCTAAATCTGTGACACCTTACACATTTAAGCAAAATCGCCTTTATTCTTCGTACAGATTGTATTAGCCAAATAGATTGCCGTAGACTGTTAAGAACTGCTCGAGGACCAGCATGTCCCAACCTTAAATATTCACTTTCAATAATTATGTCAGTAACATGACAACTGCTCGAAAGAATAACCGGATGTTTGGCATCAAAAGACAAAGGCGCATTTTCTAAACGTCCCCCTATTCGTAATAAACCATTAGAATCTAAAAAAGGAACCAAAGACAAAATTTTACTATTTTGTGGTAACGGTTTGTTTTCCCTTAAACATATAATTTCTTTCGAGAAATATTTCTCTTGGACCATTCTAAAAATGCAATTGCGAGCCCTAGATATCTCATCTACACAAAGAGGACCGTAAATTTTTAAATTATTCGTCTTAGTATTCCCTATAAACCTTAACACATAAGCAATACATCGTTGCATCCTATTAAAAGAAGAAAACCTTGATAAAATGTCCAAATCAATAATTGTTGTAGCTTGAAAATGAGATACTTGCCTTTGTTCAGGCAATGAAGATGTGTCCAAATCGATTTGTTCTGAAATTAAAAAACAACCGGGGTCACTTAAAAAATCAGGACCTTGAAACCATACTCTACATTCTAACAATGCTTCAGGCTGAATACCGCGAGATATGTAATCTGCTGGATTTAAATCGGATGAAATATGTCTAAGCTCAACATCCAGTGTTAAATCCTGAATTTCCGAGACCCGATTAGCGACAAATGTCGTCCATCGTGATGGAGATGATTGCATCCAAGATAGCACAATTTTTGAGTCGCTATATAAAATAGTTTTGTTAAATTTAAATTTCATGCATGATTTAAACTTATCATACATCCGAGCTAAAAGCAAAAGTGCACAAAGTTCTAGTCTTGGTAAAGAAACCGTTTTAAGTGGCGCGACTCTTGATTTTGAGTAAACGAGATGACAAGAAACAGAATTATCATCGTACAAAGCTCTAACATATAAGCAAGCGCCATAAGCCATCATGCTTGCATCCGCAAACCCTATTAATTCTACCGATTTAAAGTTCCCAGAGAATATCCATCGTTTAACGTTTAGTTCTTTTAACCTTGGAAATTGTCTATAAAATGTCAACCATTCAGTTAATAAATCAGAAGGTAAAATATCGTCCCATTGAAGTTTTTTGGCCCATCGTTTTTGCATAAAAACCTTGGCTAAAATTATAACAACGCCCACGAAGCCCATTGGATCGAATATTTGACCTATAATTCCTAAAACCTCACGTTTAGTAAATCTATCTTTTTGAATCACACTTGGTACCGATACGCGAAATGAGTCTAAAACTGGGTCCCATAAAACACCTAAAACCTTGAATGATTTTTCCTCTTGAAACGAGACCAATTCCATGTTATTTGAGTTCCATTTATGTAACAAAAATCCTGCAGACTCTAAGAGAACACTTAATTCATTTTGAAGGTTATGTTAAACATCCAATGTATTCGCCCCACCCAAAATATCATCCACGTACGTTTGTTCCAATAACGTTTCCGCAGCTAACGGATATGACTCTTTACCTTGTTTAGCTAACTCCATTAACGTCCGAGTTGCTAGAAAAGAACTGCAGCTACATCCGTACGTAACTATTTGTAATTCTAAATGACGTATGGGAAGTGAAGGATCATCTCTCCAAATAATATTTTGTAAGACCCTATTGTCTGAATGAACTCTGACACACCTAAACATTTTTTGAATGTCACTTGTTAATACAAATTTAAATGTTCGAAATCTAGCAATAATGTCAAACAAATCAGATTGAACTAAACTACCTGCTAATAATATATCATTCAAACTTAAACCCGAACTAGTCTTCATTGATCCATCGAAAACTACCCTGTATTTTGTAGTCAATTTGTCTTCTCGAACTACACAATGATGCGGAAAATAGTACCTGTGTTGCTGTAAAAGTTTAGCATCATTAGTAATGTCCAGTGCATGACCCATGTCTAAATATTCCTTAATAAAAGCCGCGTATTCCCTTTTTAAATTTGGATCCTTTTGAAACCTTTTCTCTAGTGACAAAAATCTCTTTGTAGCCATAGGAAGAGACTCGCCTAGAGAAAGAGCAGTATATTTTTGTTTTATAGGTAACCTAACCTCAAAAACACCAGATTGTAATCTTTTAGTAGTTGAAGAATAAATATCTTCACATATCTTGTCCTCAGGACACATATGTCTTTTATTTGTGACCTCCTCTAACCTCCAAAACTGTGGGATCAATTCGTTTAAATCCGGACCTTGTGAATATAAAGAAACCATAACATTCGAGCAAATATTATTTGCATTGGGAATACTCCCCCCTATGACCCAACCAAACAAAGTATTTTGGAGAATGGGCAAGTCATCACCTAACCTTAAAATACCACCACTCATTACATCGAAATAAATATCAGCTGCTAGTTGTAAGTCTATCTTTGCTGGAACACCAAATGAAGGATCAGCCAAATCCAAACCCTTAGGTATATTTAAAGAATCGTTATCAACGTAAGAGTGGGGCAATGGACAAGTAATTTCCCTTGGCATTATACCACAAACTGCCGAAATTCTTTTTGTTGAATTATATTGAGATTCCATCTCAATATTAACCACGCTTGTGACTTGAACATCACATTTTCCAATTCCAGAAATATGAATATTAGCCGAAGTTTTTGGCAACCCTAGTTTATCTGCCATGCGTGATGTAATGACTGAACACATAGAGGCCGAATCCAAAAGTGCTCTAGCCTGAACCCTTGAACCGTCATGGCAAACTAAATTGACCATTGCTGTGGCCAAAAGAATTTGTTTATTTACCCTTGATATTAAACATGGAGAAAAATTTGTTTCATCCGCAGTGGATACCAATGACGTAGACGCAGAAGGTGCTCTATCAATATTTTCCTGAACCCTAGAACTATTCTCCTCATTGTCCCTTTGTTGTCCCTTAAATGTATTTTGATTTGGATTTAAAACCAAATTGCTATTTCTTTTTCCATATTTGTCCTCGTGCAATGAAGAATGATGTCTTCCCTTACAAATCCTGCAACCATCTGACTTGCAGTAATTTGCTGTATGTCTAAAACCCAAACAATTGTAGCAAAGTCGATTTTTATTAATAAACTCACGCTTTTGTACTAAGTCAAACCTTTGAAATTTGTTACATTTATGCATTGGATGTGCATCCAAATGACAACAAATGCATTTACCCTTTGCCGTATTTGTTGATTCAGTCATTGAATAACAACCCGCCTTTACAAATTTTTGCTTGTACTCTGGTTTTGTTAAAGATTCTAAAGCTAAACACCGCTTATCTAAAAAGTTTAAAAAATCCGAAAAAGTTGGCAATTTTGTACAATCACGCTCGAGTTCATAAGCCTTGTGTGTGTTAAAATCCAATTTAGATGCCAATATGTAAACCAAAATTAAGTCCCATGTCTCTACAGCTACCCCAAGAGCAGAAAGAGCATTATAATTTTGTTTAATTTTTGTTATAAAATCCCGCAAAGCTGATAAATCACCTTTTAAGACTTGTGCTTCCATTAAAACCCTGATATGACAATTAATTGTTATTAATTTATTGTCATATCTTTTATTTAAAATATCAAGTGCCACATCATAGTTTGACTCTGTAATTTGCAAATCCTTAATCATTAAAAGTGTTTCATCCCTTAAAACCGTTTTGAGATAAATAAATTTTTGTGTTTTATTAAGATGTTGATCACAATTAATAAGAGAATTAAATAATTCAATAAAAGACCTGTAATCTTCACACTTGCCAGAAAAAATAGGTATATTAATGCTTGGCAGTTTGATTTGAGTAGGGGGTAATGCCGAGTATAAAATTTCAGAAGAATTTGTACGTAAATTATTCGCAGACCCACTTGACTCCCCACTAGTCGCACTTTGCAGTACTTGTGACCGATTGGAAATTATTTTTTTAATTTTACTATACAGTGAAAAGTATTGAGATTCAACTTCTACCCTATCACTCTCTTGGCAACCCTCCATTTCCTCAAGTTGTTCTTGTACATATTCATAATCACTATAAGTTTTTACAAGCATCGATTCCCTAACTACAAAATCATTTACATCTATTGACATGTTATTTCTATTTGAATTTACATAGTTCTCCAACCTAGTTATTTTTGATTTAATTCTGCCTCTTTTTTGTATTAACAATGTTTTATCTTCCTCTCCCATTTTGTTTAATGCTCAGAAAAAATTATAAATAAATTGAAATCACACAAATACTTAATTAATTAAACACAGTTCCGTTTTTTTATCAACTAGATAAAACTCGGCCAAATACCTAAACTTTAGCGCACAAATGTTAATTGAAAATCACCATTAGATGTATTTTAAATGTTCCAAACGTTATTGCTTTTTTTTTCTTTTAAAAATCCATGTGTTTTTTTTGTAAAAATCAGATAGAAAAAATCCAAAAAAGTCTGTCAAATTCCCTGGCAAAACGTATTCACAATATCCCTTATGCCGTGTAATAATAATAAAGAAAGATCTGACCTTGTTTCAGCAGTTTTCTTTACTCCTTCTTAGTATAATACCATGTAAAATTTCCATGTAACAGTAGTCCGCTTACTACCAGTTCCATATACCATTTATCAACAATCTACCATGTACTAGTCCAGTAACCAACCTTGTATGAATCGGCTTCACATTTGTAAAAATACCTTGCATAAATTGCTAATGCAGTAGCCAATTCGAATCCCGTAACAGTGCCAATTCACTGTGTTCTTCAGCAAAATCCGGCTCGAAGATGACCAAATGTTGAGCCCCAATAAGCTCAATAAAACTCTGGTAGTTTATAACAACTCAGCTTTATTTAAAAGCCTTAGAATTAAACCAATATTGCTTTTTAAACTACTTAAAATTAAGAAAATGGACTGTATTTGTTTTGACAACGTAAAACCCTTAACTCTCAAAATTACATATTTTTGTTATTACCTGGGAAACGGTTGGTTAGCCAAAAGGTGATTACTTAAGTATTAATTCTCGGTACAAAGTACATACTAAAGCACGGCTGGAGTAAGAATTTATAATTCGTGAATATAACAATTGTTTTGACAATAGTTAACTACATAAAATCTAGGCCATTAAAATTAAGGATTTTCTCTAAGCTTTGCACAGATATGGGAACTGAACATAAATCTTTGTTGTTTTATTCTTTATCCAGATGGTTATCACGTGGTGAGGTTTTCAAGCGTATCTACTAAGAAGTAAGTATTTTTAAAAGAAGAAATTCACAAGCGTATAATAGGGCAGATTTCTGCGACAAGTTATTTGTAATGAAGCTTTTTTAATTGGCAAATCTCTTAAAAAAAACTTAATAATCTTAATTTTTAACTCTAGAAAAACAACTTGAATGTATTTAATTTGAGTGATAAGATTGAATGTTTTTTTTTTTAAATACTTTGATAGAAAAACAAGTTAACACAAAACTGCTTTGATACATTTCTTACATTGTGCAGAAGTATCTTACGATTTTACACTAGAAAAAAATCATAAAATTGTAATATTTAGAAAACCTAAGTACGAATTTCCGACGATACTTTTTTGCAGCAGAAGATATCGATTTGTCCAACTGGAATTGGGTTTGTAATCCATTTTACAGTAAACCTATTGGCCTATCACTGGACAAAGAACAGCTTATAGACATTTTGTCCAGCATTATACTAAAAATGGATTCCAGTACCAAATCTTTAACAAATTTCTGAATCAAGTCACTTCTTAGTATAAAAAGATACGGATTTTGTTAGTTTTTCCCACGTCCTATCTTTGTAAAACAGAATTTTCTGCTGTTGCTTCGTTAAAATCTAAATATCGAAATAACCTTCGAAATATTGTTCAAAATATTACAATCAAATTTTATAAATTTGTGTTAATAATTTTGTTTTAATTTACTGCGCCCTACCTAAACAATTTAACACACAGTTTAAGAACTGCTGTTGTAGTCTATTTTATTAAAAACTAGCTGACCCGGCGTACTTCCTATCGCATAAAACTAATGTCTTATTTTGGATTTTTAAAAATTTCACGATTTTATTTTGTTTTCAATTTTTTTTTATTTTATCGTTTTTATCATATTTTCTCGTAAGTTATCAAGTGTAGGTATACTATTTTTTTATTATATCTTGTAATTTATCGATTAAATATATCAGGTAGCATATTATTTAATTTGGCAAGAATTTGTTGAAATATGTGAGATATAAACTGCGCCACCTTCCGGTGGCGTCATAAACCTTAAGTAAGAATTGCTCGTTTAAATGTGATATTAATTGCGCCACCTTCCGGTGGTCTACTCAGAGTTAGAACTTCATTACTGAACCGCTAGATGGCGTTGAATTTATTGACAAACAATTTTTTTAGTTTTCGTAAAAAATAAAAAATAATTTTTTTAAATAAAAAGTATCCTATGTTACTTCTAATACCTCCAAGAATATGTGTACAAAGTTTCATGATGATCGGTTGAGTAGTTTTCGCGTGAAAGCGTAACAAACAAACTTACATTCACATTTATAATATTAGTAGGGATAGGGATGGCTACAAAACAAATAGATGGCAACAATTATTTTTCGAGATTTTATTAATAATTTATTAATCAATAATTTCTTTTTTATAATTTGACTAATTTGAATAAATTGTATTGACCCTTACTGTTTGAAAGTCCATTTTATTAAGAATAATAAAAATAATAAAAAACCTTAGTTTTTTATATAAAACTTTCACTTTTAATGTTTTTTAAAAAATGACATATGTTTCGCTTTACTTAGCATCGTCAGATTGACATATAAGGTTACATTTTGTTTTGAAGCTAACTATCTGCTGTTGAATCGGTAATATTAAGGCTAGATTAAGTATGGAAGTAATAAGATATAACAATATTAAAGCCTAGATGTTATTAGCCCTAAGGGATTATCCTGGATGTATCTCCCTCTAAGATCAGTATAACTGTGCAATGATATAGAAAAACCAGGAAAAAACTATATCTGCTGATCTTTACAATAACTTAATATACATCCAGGATAATCCCTTAGGGCTAATAACATCTAGGCTTTAATATTGTTATATCTTATTACTTCCATACTTAATCTAGCCTTAATATTACCGATTCAACAGCAGATAGTTAGCTTCAAAACAAAATGTAACCTTATATGTCAATCTGACGATGCTTAGTAAAGCGAAACATATGTCATTTTTTAAAAAACATTAAAAGTGAAAGTTTTATATAAAAAACTAAGGTTTTTTATTATTTTTATTATTAAAAACGTATTATTACAGAAAACTGTATCATTGTCATATTTAATAAAACGCGTTTGTCAATAGATGGCAAAAAATAATATAATATCGGTCTATAAGTTATGTTGTCCCTTCTAACTGCAAACTAGAATGGTTGGTTTAAGTTATCTTGTAGATATTCCAACCCCGTTTGACTTTGAAGTATAATCCAATATCCGTTGGGGCATATAGCCCAGGAGGTAGTTGTTTCTTCTTAGTTGAACGGTCATTGTCTTTGAAAATGTTTTTTCAAAAACTTGTAAAGCGTTAGAATGATATTATATTATTTTTTGCCATCTATTTTTATTATTGACTAATTTGACTACATTTTGCCTTAATAGCTGAGAATATATAATCTATAATGTGATAATACTATATGTCCTTAAGAGTCAATAAGCAAAAACATTTTAAAACTAAATTATGGTATAATTAAGTTTTAAAGATATCTTTTTATGGTATATTTATAAAATTTTATGCAATTTTAAAACCTAAACATTTTAATTTAGATTTAACAAGGTTTTATAAAGAATTTAATCACAGTTTTAAAACTAGTGTTTATATAACTTCTTTTAAACAGTTGCTTAATTCATAACTCTCCGGTCAGGTTTTAAGAAAGATTTAAAAAATATTCATGATAATTTTGATAAATTTATGCATTTTAGATTTAAGATAGGTTCAGTAGAGTTGTTAAAAGAATCTACCGATAAAAAGAGTTTATGATTGGTTCATTAGAAAGGTTTTTTAGATATTCTTATAACTACATAAAACCAAGAATGTTTGCTGTACAAAACAAATAATAATATTTCATCTTCAAATAACTTTAGGTATAAATCGATAACTTCGTAAGTGGAGTTTAATACAATAAAACAGCATTTGAACTTATCGAAAGTTTGTTAGTTTCAATTCAGTCGACAATTCTATTCAATAACAGCCAAACTCCAAGCAACATTTGTGATTTTCAATCTGTTCGATGCATTTTTAATTAAACTTTCATTAAAAAGTTAAAATTTATTAAACTTACTCCCTTATTTGATTTTCTCATTTGACTGGGACGAAGGTTTTCGTTACAAAAGTGAACTTTGTCAGTTTCTCACAAAATTAACTTTTCGTATTGTTGCATTTCTGCTTCCACCTACTTATAAAAGGTAGAAAAGAGAACCTTCATAATTTCGTGTTTTCTTTTTTAACAAAAATCATACTTAAAGGCAAGTTTACGTTGTTTAAGCTCTACCATGCAAATTACTTTATTATTCCAAGAATATATTTTTTAATTTTCTTCTATTATTTAGGGAGTTTAAAGAGTTCTCTCACTAGAAACATTAAGATGTATTTTATATTTATGATGTGAATAAAAGCTTTATAAACACAAAATTATTAACAACTAGCTGACCCGGCGGACTTCGTACCGCATAAAACTGATGTCTTTTTTGTTTTTGTTTTTAATTTTTACGATTTTATTTTGTTTTCAATTATTTATTTTGATTTTAATGCTTTTATCATATTTTCTTGTAACTTATCAAGTGTATACTATTTTTTTATTATATTTTGTAATTTATCGATTAAATATATTAGGTAGCAACTGCGACACCTTACGTCATATTATTTAATTTAGCAATAATTTGTTGAAATATGTGAGATATAAACTGCGCCACTTTCCGGCGGCGTCATAAACCTTAAGTAAGAATTGCTCGTTTAAATATATGTAATATTAACTGCTCCACCTTACGGTGGCGCCATAGTACTTTATTAAGTCGTAATTGCTAGTTTAAATATATAAGATCTTAACTGCGCCACCTTACGGTGGCCTACTCAGGTTTGGAACATCATTACTAAACCGCTAGATGGCATTGAAGAACCTAGTTTTTTAGATTTTTTGACAAACAATTTTTTTATTTTTTTTTAAAACAACAAATAATTTTTTTTAATAAAAAGTATCCTATGTTACTTCTAATACCTCCAAGAATATGTGTACAAAGTTTCATGATGATCGGATGAGTAGTTTTCGCGTGAAAGCGTAACAAACAAACTTATATTCACATTTATAATATTAGTAATTATTAAAATTATAACCATATATTTAAAAAACACCCATTTCTATTAGAAAAAAATCAATTACTTAACCTGCTTGTATGTATGATGTATGAGCAAATTAGGGGTAACAGATACACCTGCGACCTATAAGATCTATTATGTCCCCCTTTTCTTGCTATATTTTCTATAATTTAGTATTCCTGTTATAATACAGAGGTTCTTCTTACTAAGGTTAAGACAGCTGAGAGATCTCTTCTGACTTAAGTTTCCCAGGAGCGTCTTCGATTCTCTTAGTGCTTCCAGATTGTTCCAGTACTTGGATTTGTCGCAATTTTTTTTTTAGTTTTTTTTAAGATTGTACTACTGCTGATTCCACAGGATGGTTCTGGTCCCAGGTATGGGGTTTCAGTTCCTTCTTTTGCCAGCGTCTCTGCTGTTTTGTTACCTTCTATTCCTATGTGTCCGGTAACCCATAGGAGGGCAACAGTATTATTCTGTCCTAGTTCATTTAATTTGCAAGAAATGACTAAGCAATTTGAATTAATAAGGTCAGATTTACATGGAGTTAAAGAAGAAATGAACAAAAATCAAGAAGAATTAAAAGATGAGATTAAGAAGCAAATGGAAATGTATAGAAAAACATTGGAACAAACAAAAACAGAAATAAGAACGGAAATGATAGTGAGAAAAACAGAATTAGAGGAGTTACAAGAAGTAAAAATTAAAATAATTATTAACAAGGAATGCAAAGATTTTTTTATTATTATCAAGGATGTCCTCGTAGGCATAGACCTAAATACGAATGTACCGAGAACGTCTATTGGGGCAGAAGAGACAATTTATTAATTTGGGATTTAAAGGCCTGCAAGTTAGGACGAGTGGGGAAGACGTGGGAAGGTAAGTAGTTCCACAATCTGGAGACCCTGGAAGATGAACTAAAGGAAATCAATACTTATACAAATAAAAAATTAAATAACTTAGAAAAGATTATAAAACAAGAAACAGTAAATAAGATAAGTGAGATGGAAGAAAAAGTAGAAGAAATAAAGGTAAACGAACGTGAAATGATATTAGACGAAGTGACAAAAAGAAATATAAATATAAATCAAAATAATATGGGAATAATTAAAATTGAACATAAATTTAATGGGAATATTAATAAGAATAATCCAAAAATTTTCATAAGAATGGTGAAAAATAAATTAAAATGGTGTAGAGACCATGAAGAAATAAAAGAATACGTGCGTGAGATGCCAGATGGGCAGGCACTGATATGGTTTGGCATTAAAAAAAGAAGAAATATTTGTGCTGGAAGGATTTGAGATGTTATTGAGTTATTTCTGGGGTGATTTTGCTCAATCTAAATTTAGGGAAAAATTATATTTTGATAAATCTTAAGAACGGGGAATGAATTTTATAAAAAATAATAATGAAAATTTGAATAAAAAAAAGTTAAAAGTAGATATAGTGATGGGGACTGATATGTCAGGTAGTGTATTGGGTTAAAATTAAAATATTCTAAATTAAAAGCTTGGCAACTGATGGTGAGCAAAAATTTCCTACTGAAAAAAAATTTGATTTGGCAAGGTGAAGTGATTCACCAAGTCAAAACAAATTTGGGGGAAATTGATATGGATTTTTCTTCATGGTATACGTTCCTACAATGGAATTTTGGAACGTAGTCCATTATTTGTAAATTGGTTGTCTAGATTAAGTATTTTTGTATTTAGATTGTTTTTGTTTAAATTGTGATGTTTTTTGTTGTTATTGATTGGATTGTCATTGAATTTTGAGAAAAGAAATAGAATTTTTTTTTTAATTTATTACAATAATTGAATTTGATTTTTAAAAAGTTATGAACAAATAAAAAATATATAATCAAAGAAAAGAATAATTAAGTTATAGAAAAGAGTAAAAAGTAATCAAACATTATATAAAAGAAAAGTATTTGAGATTGAACCCAAAGCAGAGCAGTGAAGACAATTAGAAGTAAAGGAAAGAACTGTAAAGTGGAGGAGTTGGAAAGTAGTAGGAAGAGGAAGGTATAAAGAAAGAGTTGAACAACGGAAGAAAAAAGATTTAGAAAGAAGAGAAGGAATTTTTTTATATATTTATAATTTTTGTGTGTAAAGACAATTAATTTGGAAATATTGGAATCCACGACGAATAAATGCATTAAAGGAGGGTGTTCCAGCAGGAAGATTCGTATCAATATATATATATATATATATATATATATATATATATATATACAATTGAAATACCTAGTGGGTGATGCAGCAATGAAACAGAGACTTGCAGATTTACTTTTTTATGTATCCAAGCTTTTGACTGCAGTTCGCAATCATCTTCAGGGATCTACAATGTTTTTACAAATATTTTATAGATGTTAGTACAATATAAAGGAGAACTTACAAATACTTGAGGTTGTGAGGTT
Source organism: Altica lythri (assembly GCA_964028335.1). NCBI lineage: Eukaryota > Metazoa > Arthropoda > Insecta > Coleoptera > Chrysomelidae > Altica > Altica lythri. Next base: position 52,083,629 of record OZ034800.1, read on the forward strand.
GTATCTAATGGTGTTCTTCAGTACACATGTATGGTAGTAAGTACGTGATCACGACAAAAAAGCGACAAATTATGCACCAGATAAGACATTTGTCCGATCATTGAAAGATCGTTTTCAAGAGGCGGTAGTGCTAACTTGATATCAAGTTAGCACTACTAATAAAATTTAAAAAAAATTGCAACAATTATAATTTCGCACAACAAAACCACGATAAAAAAAACGTTAAATTATGCACGAGAGGAGACATTCGTCCGAATATTACAAGATGGGTGGAAGTGCAACTAGATATTAAGGCCGCACTACTATAAAGATGAAAAAAATTTCGCGACACAATTTTTGTTGCATGGTGAAATCACGACAAAAAAGCGACAAATTATGCGCTAGCCGAGATTTTTATCGGAATATTAGAAGATGAATAAACTGTGAAAGGCTTTCGCGGCCATTGTCTATGGTATCAATGGTTTTTGGGCTATTAGGCCGGCGTCGATTGTCTTGCTGACTTGACGTTTCGCCAACACGAGCGGTTGGCATCTTCAGAAGTTGCTTCCTGGTTGACAGTCTGCGACTTACTAAGCTTTGCGTGAACGCAGCTCGTGTTTATACGTCGGGAAGAAAGTGGGCGGGGCCACAGTTGCTTTCGATTCCAATCGGTTCTGGTCGGTGTTGTTCGTTAAGGGTAGAGTTTTCGCACTCTTTAGTATCGGGACCCATGTTTTGTTAATCTTGACTGCTTCCTCTTTTTTATTAAAGTTGTTGGGGTGCTTCTCTATCTCTATGGCTTCTCTATAGAGTCTGGAATGGTATGCTGATGTAGTAGTGAGGACTTGGGTCTCCTCAAACTTAATCCGATGGTCCATAGTGAGGGAATGTTCCGCTACGGCGGATTTGTCTGTCTGCCCCAGACGACAATTGGCCTTGTGCTCTTTAATCCTGGTGTTGATCGAGCGTTTGGTGGTTCCTATGTACACGCTTCCACATGTGCACGGAATGCGGTAAATTCCCGAAGCCGACAGTGGATCTCTTCTGTCTTTTGCCGATCGAAGACATTCTTTGATTTTTCTTGTTGGTTTGAAAATAGTCTTCACATTTTTCTTTCTTAGCAATCGACCAATTCTGTCTGTCACTCCCGGAATAAAAGGCAGAAATATAAAAGCATGGAAAATGAACTGCAAAGAAACACCGACCACCAAAAAGACAAATTTGAAAGATTAACGAGAAACTTTGAATGAAAGCAAACGCTAGACACTCAGAGAACAGTGATTAATGTTAGCAATCGGAACTTGTCTCCAGATGAGGTTTCCGTACTTGCTAAGGGCGGAAACTTTGCTATAACGCCAAAAGATGTGCCAAAGGAAGACATTATCGCAAATCTAGAATCCGCACTAAGATGTCTGCCAGAAGAAACAGCTCAGGAATTACGCACCGAATCAGCAAGAATTGTACAAAAGGCCAAACCACCCAAAAGTAACCTAAAGCCTAGGGAGTTAAGAGCAATTCAAGATCTAAACAAGGATGAGAGTATACTGGTGTTAGCAGCCGACAAGGGAAATGAGACTGTCGTAATAAATACCGCAGATTATAAGGAAAAGATTAATGATTTACTAGATCCTAGCAGTTACAAGGAGATACGCAATGATCCAACACAACGCGTGATTAGAACAACAAAGACCTTAGTGAAGAAGTCAAGTCTAGAAGAACAGACAAAGAAATTAATTTGTAAAAGTAAAGCTGCTATACCAAGACTCTATGGTTTGCCAAAGATACACAAAGCCAACATTCCGCTGCGTCCCATTGTAAGCACCATTGGTTCACCGACATATGATTTGGCTAAACACCTGTCATCACTCCTGAAACCATACATCGGACTTACTGATTCGTATGTCAAAGATTCCACCCATTTTATTTCAAAAATTAAAGACTTAGTTCTTGAAGAGAATGATATATTAGTAAGTTTTGATGTAGTATTTCTTTTTACAAAAGTGCCCCTAAGCAATGCAATGGAACATATAGATGATAAATTCCCAGAGGACATCTCCAATTTGTTTAAACATTGCCTCACCACCACTTATTTTTTATGGGACAATAAGATTTACGAACAGATCGAAGAAGTAGCAATGGGAAGCCCTCTCAGCCCGGTAATAGCAAATTTCTTTATGAAAAAGTTCGAACAACTTGCGTTGGACAGTTCCCCATACAAGCCAAAATTTTGGTATAGATATGTAGATGACACATTTGTAATATGGAGCCATGGGCAGGATAAATTGCAAGAATTTCTGACACACATTAACAGCATCCATGAAAAGATACAGTTTTCGATGGAAATCGAAGACAGCAACAAGCTGGCGTTCCTTGATGTGTTATTATCACGAAAAGGAAGATCATTGAGCCACACAGTCTACAGAAAACCTACACATACGGATCGGTATTAACATAGGGATTCCAACCACCACCCATGTCAGAAATATGGAGTCATCAAAACCTTAGCAGAAAGGGCAAGAAGAATTTGCGAACCCGAGGCACTAAACGCAGAGCTAACTCATATTCATGATGCTTTAAGGGCCAATGGTTATGCAGAACGGGAAATCAAAAGATCGATTGGACCAACAAATCGTAGACCCAAGGAAAATGGGTTAATCCAACAAATGGCAAAAGCATTTCTGCCTTTTATTCCGGGAGTGACAGACAGAATTGGTCGATTGCTAAGAAAGAAAAATGTGAACACTATTTTCAAACCAACAAGAAAAATCAAAGAATGTCTTCGATCGGCTAAAGACAGAAGAGATCCACTGTCGGCTTCGGGAATTTACCGCATTCCGTGCACATGTGGAAGCGTGTACATAGAAACCACCAAACGCTCGATCAACACTAGGATTAAAGAGCACAAGGCCAATTGTCGTCTGGGGCAGACAGACAAATCCGCCGTAGCGGAACATTCCCTCACTATGGACCATCGGATTAAGTTTGAGGAGACCCAAGTCCTTGCTACTACATCAGCATACCATTCCAGACTCAATAGAGAAGCCATAGAGATAGAGAAGCACCCCAACAACTTTAATAAAAAAGAGGAAGCAGTCAAGATTAACAAAACATGGGTCCCGATAATAAAAAATGCGAAAACTTTACCCTTAACGAACAACACCGACCAGAACCGATTGGAATCGAAAGCAACTGTGGCCCCGCCCACTTCCTTCCCGACGTATAAATACGAGCTGCGTTCACGCAAAGCTTAGTAAGTCGCAGACTGTCAACCAGGAAGCAACTTCTGAAGATGCCAACCGCTCGTGTTGGCGAAACGTCAAGTCAGCAAGACAATCGACGCCGGCCTAATAGCCCAAAAACCATTGATACTATTAGAAGATGGTTGGTAGTGCTAACTTGATACCATGTTAGCACTATCATCGATTTAAAGCAAAAAAATTTCCCGACAAATTTTATTTTTGCACGACAAAAAAACGACAAATTATGCACTACATAAGATATTTGTCCCATCATTGGAAGATCGTTTTCAAGAGGTGGTAGTGCTAACTTGATATCAAGTTAGCACTACCATTGATTTAAAAAAAAACGCGACAAATTTTTTGTTTGCACGACAAAAAAGCGACAAATTAATCACATAATGCCATCTTTTATTTTGCATGTGTTAGTGCTAACTTTATAGAGGTGTCGTCACGAGTCACGAGACGAAACAGCAAAGCGACTAGCGATTCCCCGCAAAAATTTGAAATCGTACCTAATTAAAATCTAAAATTTATAATATTTTTCACCGACTCAACATTAATATAAATTCTTCTGTTTCATTACCACCTCAGGATTAACTTAAAACAGTTTTTAGAACTTTGTGTTATACCCTATTAAATAAAAAAATAATTAAAAAATAACAAAAAACCCGCCTGCATGGATAGCTACAACTAAAGTCGGAGGCATGAAAGTGTATGCTATGTTAAATTATCCTTTTGTGCATGCCTCCGACTGTAATTCTGTTTATAATGTTGTAAAAAATTGAATGACTACCGTGCTGATATTTCTATTTGTACAATACGTAGGTACGTAGGTGTGGTACTGTTTCAATTTATGTTTCTGGTTCTAAGTACCTAATCATTGATTTTTTTTAAATACCTAGTCATTAAATTTTCGTCTTGTTTCAGTCTTTTCAGTTGATTTTTAGTTGTAGCTATCCATGCAGGCGGGTTTTTTGTTATTTTTTAATTATTTTTTATTTATGTCTTTTTAGTTTAGAGTGCTTATTTTAAAATCGCTAAAGAGTTCATAAGAAATCATTATTTTTTGAATGGTCCTACAGGACCTCTGTGTCGGATTTTTAAAATATTTATGTGTTTTTGAATCAAATATTCTTATTTACAATGTGCGTTGGTCACCGGGATTCGAACCCGGAACCTCCGTAACTTGAGCCGAACGCTCAACCACTGCGCTACAGAGGCCGTTATGGCTTAATGACTATTTTCAACAAAAACAACCGGGACCAACGGTTTTATACGTGGTGTTACTTTACAACAATCAGTATGGAAATATTCAAATATTCCCCAATTTACTACCCTAATGGGTTGGACTTTTCCTTTGAAATTGATATGGAACCGCCCACGCGGTATGCTCTTTTCAATAAAAAATATATTATCAATATCGGATGGCTCTGTAAAAAGTTGTGCGTGATTTGTGAGTTATGAGTTCTGAATTATTTTTATTAGTAAAGCTAATTTTTTTAGCGTTCCAGTTGTTAGGAAAAGTATTAACTTAATTTAACTCACGTGTTCTATTCATGAAATTGAACAACTTTCCCTAAGAAACATAGATCGAAAAATGGAAAAAAAATGATTTTCCATAGTAAATGAGAAATCAGCTGTAGCATTTTGTATGTTCAATTATTATTATGTTTTTCATTTTCATACCACGTGTTCTACTCATGAAACTAAACAACTTTCGCCAAGGAACTTAGATCGAAATACAAAAAAATATCCGATTTGCTTTGCAGAAAATATATTCATTTCTTTTTTATGGTTCTATTTAATATTAAAACTAAAAGTTATATGCATATTTAGAATTTGTGTTTAAAATCCTTCATTTTGATACCCCACTCGATATGCTTGGTACAATTAATTTTTTTATTACCTCACAATGTGGCGTCAAACATCCGCCATTTTGATTTTTTTTAAATGTCACCTATCTAAGGACACTTGGGCTATTAAGACAAATCCAACGATACCTCAAATGTGAAAATCCGTTTAGCGGTTCTGGAGATACAAGGTAAGGAAGAATATTACATAGATACAAGATACGCGCTGAAAACATAACCCTCCGGCAGTCGGGTAATAACAGTGTTTTGTAATTATTATATTTGTTTTTGTCATCCATAATAATCGTTTGTGTTTCATACAATTTTTAGTTTAATTGTTATTTGTTGATACAAAGTAAAGCTTCTTTTCATTTATTTGTTTTTTTTTTCAGAAAACTGCCTATTGTTCTGCCCCCATCATTTAATTGGTTTGAATTTACCTCATTTTTAATTTCCAAATAATTCGTGTGAAGCTTTGATTACTTTGACGCTGTTTAATGAATTCAATTTTAAAAATTTCAAAGCATTCTAAAAATGCCTTTGTCAAGTATAATAAATATAAGAAGATATTTAAATACGAGATTTTCAACATAATATAAAATCGAAACCACAATTTCCAGTTAGGTGGGGCGTGGATCGCTAAATCCCTTAAATGCTTTTCATCAAACTGGAGAAATGTAAATAGTGGCATTGTGCTTCCTAATTCTACATTGTTGAGTTAATATTGCTTGTTCCAAACAATGATATTAATATATGCTGACATTTGGAAATTGTATCTAGCCGAAATTTTGTATCAACGTTCAATATTAATATTAACCATATACATAGGTGGGTACCTTCTCTTCCTATTCTTTTAAAATATTTGATAATTTCATTTAATAATCAGTCTCTTATTTTTTTGTGTTTATCAAGATCCTACTAAAATTAAAAATAAATTCTTTTACTTTTTATCCACTCTGTATAAAGTTGACAAATACAGTCTCTTCAATTGTTAGTAACTTACTAGTTTATTAAGTTCAGTTGGAAACTGTGAACGTTTGCATCGATTGCATTGCTGCTCCAAACGTCACGTTAGAAATTTATGTCTTGTGGGAATAATTCGAGGATACTTGGGACAATTGAGAGAGAAAACATGAGAAAAGTGGAAGGTCCAGATAACTGAAACGATTTCGATGGCCGTGTGCAATTGATTAAGGTTTACTTTAATGATCTAATTGTGTTGTCTTTTTCATTTTATTTTAGATATAACAATATTTGATCGATACGCTTCAGACTTACAAGGAAAATGATTTTACCTATTAATAAAATAAAGGTTTCTTGGTAAAAACCGATAATGTAATTTAGTTTAAAAGTGGTCTGATTAAAATGATAAAATCCAAGATAATAAAAGTTACAGAATCATTAATATTAAGTATACCTACGTAAATATAAGAAGATAAATAACTTAAAGGTATTTTTGCAAATTCTTTACTGCAGTATTAAGACCCAAATTTGTCATAAATACCCGATTTTACTAAAGATACGGAGAACAGTTAAATAGAATAATAGCTTTTCTCTTAGATCTCTAAGATTACTTCTTATTTACGTCACTTCAGTGTAGGATAACGACAAAATTTTATTTTGCTTTTTATTGCCCATCAACTTTAATTGTATAAGTAAGACTCTTATCTACTACATCAGAATACTTTAATTTACCCTTTAATTTAACCCTTTCGTACTTTTTACTATTCCAGTGGTTTTTTAAGGAAATTAACGGAACGGAACTTAACGCTTTAACTTTTAATATTAAATTTAAAGTTCTTAATTAATTAATGTAACTTTCTTTGCAATTTGTTTGTAAATAATGGTACTTGATAGATTTACAAAAGTAATCTAGAAGCAACATATTGTTAAAAGTAATGTTTACTAGGTAAACATATTTACTATGATAAAATTGTCATTTTTTATTCACTGTTACTGATTATTTCTAATATTAAAATAAGACATTATATGGGCAAAAAATTAAAAGTCCAAAATTGTATTTATTTCGTGTGCGGACTTGGTTTACAAATATAGTGAAAATTAAACAAATGTATTGTGATTTTAAATCAAATGAGCTCAGTTCATATAACAACTCATAAGGAACCTTCTTGCTAATGACAATATTAATCCAATTACCGAAACTAAAGGAACTTACTTAGGAGAACAGAAGAGTTAGTCAAGGAAATAATAGTGTAAATAGAAATACCTAACAGTCTTCTTCCATACAATAACTATTATACACAGTATGAAAGCCTCTTTGTTGGGTTTCCATTTCTGATATATGTATGTAACAAAACTCCTCCTATATGGCTGGACCGACTTTAATGAAATTATTAAGGGGAAATCGTTTTTAGCTACGTTGTACTCTTACTAACAACCATAATATATTTTTATTTTTTTATTTCATTCGCCGTTGTATACATTCTGTAGTCAATTTTATATTTTTTTAATTTTAGTATTTGTGGCACATCTAAAGTCTTATGCGTTCTCAAGAATTGTTGAAAAATTTGCAAAAGTTTTAAAATAAAAAAGTTTTAAATTACAATTGTCAGTAACTTTTATATGTAAATACACTAATCGATATTTTTTCTTCGAGTTACCTCAGATAAAACAGGTTGTACGACATTTAGAAGACGGGAAAAAGCAGTTTTTCCGACCGACTCCTGAAGATTCATTCAATTTCAATTTCGAAGCGCAGCGAGAAATATTTCAGTTTTTCCCCCACCACCATCCTTGAGTTCTGATTAGAAAAGTATTGCCTTTTTAAACATTTACAAAACCGTTTGTTAAAAAAATCTCCAAACGATCGGTTATTGTAAAGTGATTCTTCATTAAATAACTGTACTTTTACCTTGTAATGTTTATCAACAACCGGGTTAAGGAAGTTTTTTTAATGATGTATTTATAATTAGTTTAATATGGGAAAAGGAAGAAATGCCAGAGCAATGGAAAGAAGGGGTACTAATCCCCATTCATAACAGAGGTGACAAATCTGTATGAAAGAATTACAGGGGAATAGCGCTATTGAACATAGCCTACAAAGTCCTTGCTTCGTATATAAAAAAGTTACTGATTCCGAAAATGGAGGAAGTAGTAGGAGAATATTAATGTGGATTTCGGCAGGGAAGATCAGTGATAGAACAAATTTTGACACTTAGGGAAATACAGGCGGAGAGCTACGAATATGAAAAGGATACTCATGTAATTTTTATTGACTTGAAACAAGCCTTCGATAAGATAAGAAGAAGTAAACTGTTTAAAGCACTAAAAGAATTGGGTGTGAGCAACAAACTAATTAAGATGGTAAAGTTAACTATGGAGAGATCTAAATGCTGCGTAAGGGTAGGAAATGAGAGTACCGAAAGTTTTGAAGTGAGGGAAGGAGTTAAGCAAGGTGACCCCCTATCATGCATACTGTTTACATATGTACTTGAATACATAGTTCGAAAAGCGGAAATAAATAGGTCAGGGATAATATATCACAGAAGACATCAATGCCTAGCATTTGCCGACGACATAACGATAATTACAAGAAGCAAGCAAGAACTACAAAAGGTTATTGTACGACTCGAGCAAATAGCATTAGAAATGGGATTGGAAATAAATGAGGAAAAAACTAAGTACATGAAATGGACAAAAACTGAGTAAAGGAATAATGGGAAATTGGAAATAAAAACGTTGAAAAACAGAACATATAGTTTTAAAGAAGTGGATACATTTACCTATTTAGGAGCAGAATTTGCCAAAAAGCCTGATCAAAGAAAAGAGATCCAGAACATAATAAACAAAGGAAACAAATGTTTATATACACTAAAAAATATATTAAACAGTAAAGTGCTAGCTAGAAGTGCCAAAATAAGAATATATAAAACGGTACTAAGACCTATAGTGCTATTCGGAAACGAAACGTGGACACTGGGTAAAAGTGAACAAAATATGCTGGCGATTTGGGAAAGGAAATGTCTACGCAAAATTTTTAGACGGAAGAAAATAGACGACATATAGCAGAGAAGAAGCAATAAAGAACTGAGAGAACTATTTGGTCAACCAGACATTATAGGTACTGCAAAGGGAAATGGATTGAGATGAATTGGCCACATACAGAGAATGAAAAATGAAAGGGTACCCCAAAAAATAGTAGAAAGCGGGATAGGAGGAAAGAGGACGACCCAACGCAAGATGAATGGAAGAGGTGTTAAAAGACCTTAGAACACTAAAGATAACCAACTGGAAAAGAAAAGCAGAGAACAGGAAAGAATGGAGAAAGGAAGTCAACAAAGCCATGGGCCTTCTAGGCCTGCAGAGCTGATTATATATATATATAAATAGATATATATATATATATATATATATATATATATATATATATATATATATATATAATTAGTTATTGCAATTTGTTTATAAAAATACGTTTCTTAAAAAAATTTGAAATAATTGTTTTCATGATTGTATTAAAAACTGAGAAACTAACGAAAAAATATAATAAAAATAACGAAACCAAAAAAAGATCATTAGACAGTAAAAAAACAAGACACAATCCTGAAAAAATAAAAATGCGAAAAAGACATCAGTGTTAGGTGGTACAAAGTCCGCCGGCTCAACTATTATTTGATAACATCTGGAAATGTTTTTATTTTGTAACAGAACTAATCTTTTTCTGGTTTATTATTAAAATAAACCTTTTGTTTATTAATATGTTGGTATGTTGTCTAACGTTTTGTTTGTTATTGTTATAGTAGTGCGGACTGATTACTTTTTAAATACAAGCCTGACAAAAACCATTATCAACTTGAAATAAAACATCACAGTCTGTTAGATAATCCTTTTAAACAATGAAATTAAAAATATAGGTAATTTTCAACTTGGACTAGTTTTAGAAGTTCTAAATATCCTGGAAAAATTTTTACATTATTGAAAAAGCAGTTAATGAGTAGTTTTATTAAAAGCTAATAGACAACCACAAAACTGTAATTTTAAATAAAGACAATCCAGTTACCAACTGGTTTTCAATTTTTTTTAGACAGTCTATTATTTTTTAAATTTATTCTACTTTTTTTTCTCAGTTACAAAAAACTACTGCAAATAGTAAAATATCTTTTAAATTATAACAAAAACATTAAAGGACCTATAACAGTTACAAGGGTTTTTTTATTTAGAAAATGAACAAACAAGAAAATGACATTGAGAAGAAATTAAAAAAATCTCGTATCTGGCTGGTCTCAAATCTGAAATATCTACTTATCGCGGGTAACGACTCTAACGACTTGTGCTACAGATACATTACTTGTTTTGATTGTCTTGATTCAATTCATGCCACGTATGACACTTACTCGCTTGCTCCTGAAGCAAATGTATGTATGAGTGTCAAATCGACAACTGAAAGATCAAACTGTAAGTAACTTTTTCTGTTTGTCGTATATTTTTATTTGGAACCAGGAATTTAAAGTTACTGATTATTTTGAGAAATTCCTTATGACATGTTTAAAATTTAGATATAAAACAAACAAGAAATAACATTACGAAAGCATTAAAAAAATATCGCATGTTAAATCAAGATGTTTAAAAAGCCGAGTAATTACTATTGCACCTGCAGCTGGAAAGGTTAGAAGCTCTACCCGCGAAAGGTAGTATTACAGGATCGACTCTTGCCCGAAACGACATTTTTTTTTTATTTCTCCTTAAAGTCATTGTTTACTGTTTTATTAAGTGTTTTAAGTACATTTTTTAAGAATAAAGCACTTTAAAAAACGTTTAATTGGCTCACTATCGCGAATGTATCTAAAAATTAATACTAATTGATAGTAAGGAATTATACATTTCCCCTATTATTTGTTTAAGCATACACTGTAACAGATCATTTTGTATTTTTTTGGAAATGTCCTTAAATATTAAAGAATTTTGCAGGTGCTCACTTAGAATTGCATCTACTTTAGCCGAAAAGTTTATAAGTATACAAATTGTCCTTGGATTCTCGGAAATATAACCCCTAACAGCCAATGCTTTAACTTTACAAAATTTAATACAATTTATATTTTTCGATTTTAATACATTATCAATATGTCTCTCTATCTTTAATCAATAAGCAAAATCTAATATTATGTGATCATGGAAACGCAAATTTCATACAATTATACATAACTTTTCGAAATGTCGTGTCTTTTTATTACCAAGGCAGGTTGCTCTAGGTAAGCACTATTTCCGTCCAAGCTTTATTACCACCAAAAAGTTAGAAAAGAAAGTATCCACAGATCCATTTATTTTTTAATAATTATTGTCTGCAATACACAAATACAGAATCATACGTAATCTCTTTATAAATATTAAGTTTATTTGCCGTTAGCAAAGAATCGTACCTCTAATTCGCTTTAACCTATTTAAACCGGTGTTATTAAGACGACTAAGGACGTCCAGAAGGTTCGTACAAGCGCACAGAAGACTAGCGTGTAACACATATAAAATATAATTGAGCGATCGCATAAATTAGTAGGTTTATTTTACTGGCTAACTGGTCAACATTATTTATACGGAATGTTTGCGTCAGTATTTATATTATTAGATCATTGTGCTATTTCTGACTATTAGGTTATATTATATTAGGTTATATATCGTATTACGTAATAAAATATATTTCAGTTAAATTATATAATTATATTTTTTTTTAATTTATTATCTTTTGATAACACTGCGGCACTGTAGCCTGTAGCGCTCAAGCCACTGGGCAATCGTTTATTAAGCGTGTATGTTAACTACCAAAACAATCCGTGCGGAATAGTCTTTAACTTAAGTATTCACTTTCGAGAATTCATTCGTAGCCATTACAGTAAAAAATCGTCATTAAGATATTTTGTCGAACCTAGGGTAAGAACCGACTGTAAAACGTTTACAGGGGATATTAGTATATATATATATAAAAGTTCTTTTTAGTTAACCTTCGGGAAGCGCCCCAGGAATAGGAGGTTAGGCAATGGATGAAAAGAGCCAGACGTGAGAGAAACTTTATTCCAAATATGCGAAATTTTCGGCGCCTTTTTCGCCCTCATCAGCGCCTAAAATGTTCAAAGTGAGGCCTTTAAGATTGAATTTATTTGCCCCAAAAAGCAAAATACAAGATGTATTAAATTAAGAGTTAAGCCAGATTTCTATCTACAAATAACAAACCAAAGAAGATTATACAGGGTGTCCCAGAATTAACTACGGAAACTTCGTATACGTATTCCTTAATGACAAATAAGTAGGGTCTTTCCTATAAAAAAAATTTTTTTAGAGACTCCTGTCAGAGTTATAACCCTTTAAAGAGGGGTGGTAAAATACGGTTTTAATTTAATATCTTCTGATTGGTCCAAGATAAAAAATTAAAAATTTGGGTGAAATTCATTTTTATAAAGACGCATTTCTCCTGCCACTTTTCACCTGCCCTACCCCATTCTAAGGGTGCAAATCAAGGAACCCCTCTTAATATTTGGTTTGTAACTTTCTTAGCGATTAATATTTGCAATACCAAAAAATTATTTTAGGAAGTTTTGATTGTTTAGAAACTTTTTTGTTCCTTGTCGTTTTTTGCGAAATCGTTTCGGTTTGGAGTAAAAAAATAAAAAGTAGGACCATGTCAATTGCGTATCGTGTATCGCGATCAAGTAGCGCACATTTTACCACCCCTCTTTAAAGGGTTATAACTCTGACAGGAGTCTCTAAAAAAATTTTTTTTATAGGAAAGACCCTACTTATTTGTCATCAAGGAATACGTATACGAAGTTTCCGTAGTTAATTCTGGGACACCCTGTATATTGTGTACCAAAAATGCAATTTTAAAAATGATTTCAACCTTAATAGTTGCAAAGTGTCAAGGTTACAATCATAACATGAAACACAAAAGTGCAATAATAAAATTGATAAAAAATGTATAAATTGCATAAAATCAAACCAATTTTTAAAAAATAAAAGAAAAATAAATCATGAGGCCTCTGACAAGAGCAATTGTACTACTTATAAAAAAATATGGACCAAGATTTTTAATAATATTAAATATCCATTGAGACCAGTATTTAATATAAATAAAGAAAAAAAAATTATCTACTTTATCAACCAATGACTAATATAATTTTTTTTACATTATCAACTATAAATCACGATCAAAATTTTGAATTACTAGAAACTCTACAAAGACAGCTGATTCAACGAGAAGTTTTATACGATAACGTCAAGGAACTCAATTATTATCTCCAAAAATCCAACAAAGAATATATTCTTTATTTAAATATTAAAAGTATTAGCGCGAATTACGTGAATTTACAGGTATTTATTGAAAATTTTTGAAATAAAACCTAGTATTATTATATGTTCTGAGACGTGGAACATAGAGTATCCAAAATATTTCATACTTCCAGGATATAAAATGTATTATAATGCAAGTAAAATAAATCAAGCTGATGGAGTTGTAATCTTTTTTAAAAATTATATTAACGAAGTCACTGAAAAAATAAAAATATTAATATTTTACATTCTACTATAAATTTAAATAATACTAATACTCTTGAAATTTATTCATTATATAATAGTTAGTTCTCACCAGGAAAAAAACTCTTACATTTTAAAATTTCACGATTTAGAAAAGGTGTCCTCGGTCCTTTTAAGGTTGTTAATAACCAAAAGCATCTTGTTTAAAATTACTTGATAATCAAAGAAGAAAACTGTAAATTTCAGTCTTAGAATTTTTAGTTTTTATTTAAGTTCAAATGTAGGTATTTAGCCAAAAATCAGATTGCGTTTTTTTATTAAGACTCTATTAATACATATTTTAAAGGTACTATAGTATATTGTAATACAAGTGTTACAATGACAGGTTTCGTAGTACGAGTGAAGTTTGTGAAACGAACCGCGAAGCGGTGAGTTTCGCAAAGAACGAGTACTACAAACCGTCATTGTAATTCGAGTTTTACATACTATTTTTTATAATGAACTTTTAAAAGTATAAAAAAAGAAATAAAATGAGAGTTTTTCGAAATATTTATTTATGTTGGCGATCTTGACACTTTTGACACTTGACAGTTTTAATGATATTAAATTTGAATGTTTGTCAAATTTGAATAAAATATTCTGAATTTCGCAATATCGCTGATAAATGTAGTTAATACAACATAATTCTTGATTTACTACCTGAACTCTTTCATCTTTCGTTGATAATCAGTGCAGTGCAACCAATTGTGTAAAACAAAAAGTTACCAGTTATTTCGATACTGTTTTTAGTGTCGAAATAGAAACTTTACGAACGTGAATTATAAAAAAATACTTTTACCATAATCCTAAATTAAAATAAATGATTTGGTTTGATGAGAGATCTTAATCTTTTAAACGATGTCGATAAATTAATTGGATTAAGATTAAAAAAAAACTTTTATTGGATTTCTTTAAAATAAAAAAAAAACAAAACTTATTGATTGTGGCGAGATACCTGGTTTATTAAACTTGTTTAATTTAAATGGTTTAAGACTTTGAAAAACTTTTCGGAGTTTTTACAAAGCAGAATTTCTGCTAAATGTAAATAAATATGTTTTTTTAGGAGCCAGTTTATTTAAATTAGAAAGAATTTGTATCAATAAAAATGAAAAATATGGATCATGGTTAAATATATATAATATATAATATATATAATAAATATATATATATAATAAAAAAAAAAGATAAAAATGTATGTATGCCATGCTGTCAGAATATTCCAGATACACAACCTGGATTTGTCCTGGTTAGAATTCCTAACTCTAGGACACATCATGCTGCGATAAAGATATAAAAATTAATCAGTCTATACAAGGGCAAAACCAAACTGCAGATACGTGTTTTGATCTATTAGATCTCGTCAGTATATACAGTTGTCAGTTGTCTCTTCAGTCACTAATAAAGAGACATCCCTGGTATCGACTGGTCAAAATTTGTGATATAAGTTTACGAAAGTATAAAACCATCAAAACTGGCGCCATCTCTACTCCAAAAATGGCTCTCAATTGGTCGCTTTGCATGTCATATAAAATCTTAGGCAAGGTAAGTAAATAAACGAACGGAGCGTTTTTGACAGTCTTATACAAAATGATAAAAAAAAATGATACAAAATGTATCCAGTGTCATGCTGGATACAATTTCTGACTTACTTCGTATGCTTTAAATGATGACGCACGGGTAAAGAACCACGGACACAACTGTAATTGGCTTTTTCAAGTTGACGCGACGCTACGTCGTTCTGGTATCACTCATGACGCCACAAAGTTTGACTATTTAGTCATGGCTCTGGATGATGATACCATGTCATGCATTAGTCATATTATATCGGCTACAACTTTACCAGCCAATGCGTTTGAGCAGGCAAAGGCGTGTCTCATTAAAGATTATTCTTTTTCCGATGACGGAAACTTACAAAAATTGTTGAAAGCGCAGGTAAATACCAACTGCAAACCGACTCAGATATTGAGGCAACTAAAGGAACTCAATTCTGTAAGTAAACTTGATGAAAAAGTTCTAAAATCAATATTTTTTGAGCAGTTTACTGATCATCAAAAAGAAATTCTTACGTTAATGTATGATAAAGATTTAAATACTCTGGCTGAAACAGCTGATAAGCTGGTTGCAAATACGACTTCTTCAAATAATCATATTTATGCAATCACTTTAAATGATTCTGAACCTAAAGCTTCTTCTTCAAACTTTGATGATCCAATTTCTCGTTTGGAAAAGAAAATTGATTTATTGATTGAAACAATCAAAAAGAGTAATTTAAGTAACGACCGTTATCGTAGTCGTTCACAAAGTAAAAATAGATCAGGATTGTGTTATGCGCATTCAAAATGTCCTGATGATCCTCGTACTTGCAGAGATTGGTGTTCTAGATATGCAGAATGGTCTTCTCTTAATAAAAATAAAAACTCTGCTCGTACCGATTGTATAGCTCATTTTGTTAAAGAATCTAAACGTTTATTTATTGCGGATCGTAAAACGAATCAATTCCTTCTTATAGATTCAGGAACTGTTGTATCGCTTATTTCTGTTTCTTCGAAATTGACTTAAAGTCCTGATCAAACAAGAATTTATGCCGCTAATAATACTATTATAAACACTTACGGTGAATCTTCCCGAACGATAGATTTAGGTCTTAGACGTCCTTTTCCTTGGAATTTCTGCATAGCAGATATACCTTATTTCATTTTAGGTGCAAATTTTCTCTATCATTATGGTCTATTGATAGATATTCGCAATAGCTGTCTCATTGATAATAAGTCTAGTCTTTCGACTACCTGTATTGTAAAAGAGGCATCGATTCATTCGGTTTTAGCTATCCCCCCCGATTCCAAATGCGCTGAAATTCTTGCAAAATTTCCAAAAATTACAAGTACCAGTCCTATTGTTCCACCTGAAAAATCAAAAAGTCGACATCATATAATTACCAAAGGTCCTCCTGTCTCAGCTCGTTCTAGACGACTAGATCTGGCTAAATTGAAAGCCGCAAAAGAGGAATTTGCTACTTGGTGTCAAGCAGGTGTTTGTCGTCCGTCCAGTAGTCCATGGGCCAGCCCCATACACATGACTTTAAAAAAAGATGGGACTTGGAGAGTATGTGGTGATTACAGACAACTTAATGTTGTCACCATTCCGGATAACTATCCGACTGGGCATATTTATGATTGCACTGCCAATCTTCATGGTAAAAAATATTTTTCCTTTCTCGACTTGCTTAAGGCGTTTGATCAGATCCCGGTAGCAGAGGAGGATATTGAAAAGACTGCGATTATTACTCCTTCTGGTCTTTTTGAATTTTTATATATGACTTTTGGACTGTGAAATGCTAGCCAAAGCTTTCAGAGATATATTAACAGCGTTTTAGGCGATTTAGACCGTGTTTTCATTTATATATGTAGATGATATACTGATCGCTTCCACTACGCTTGAAGAGCATTATAATCACTTTCGCATTGTTTCCGCGAGACTTCGGGATGCTCATCTTCGATTAAATATCAACAATTGTATTTTTGCTGTTGAAGAACTTGAATTTCTGGGTTATATTATAAACAGTAAAGGAATTCTTCCAACCACGGCGAAAGTTAATGCAGTTTTAAATTTTCCTAAACCGGAAACTGTTGCCGAATTGCGAAGATTTATAGGAATGGTAAATTTCTACCATCTAAATCTTCCCAATGCTGCCAAAAAACAAGCATCTTTAAATGCTTACTTTAAAAATTCTCGTAAAAATGACAAATCTCAAATTATATGGTCATTAGAAGCTGAAGAAGCATTTGAAACCGTAAAGTTTGACTTTGTAAATGCTGCTCTTCTTGTTCATCTCCGTGTCGACTCATACAGTTAGTCACGGATGCTTCGGATGTAGCTGCTGGTGCTATTTTAGAGCAAAATTCAGCTGATGACGAACACAAATGGGAACCTCTTGCTGTCCTTTCCCAAAAATATACTCCTGCTCAACGAAATTATATTACTTACGATCGTAAATTGACAGCAATGTATCTAGCAGTAAAATATTTTTCTTATTTGTTAGAAGGTCGTGATTTTAAAATTCTTACAGATCACAAACCTCTTATTTATTTATGCAGTTTCGCAAAGTCCCGAAAAAGCATCACCGCGACAACAGCAACAATTGTCATTTACTTCAAAAAGAAGATAAAGATTAACAAAATTTGCTCAAATCTGAAAATACTTCTCTTAAATTAAAACTTGTACCATTTAATAAAGATCACTTCATTATTTGTGATATTTCTGGTGATACTATTACGCCTTACATCCCACCAGCTTTAAGACGAGATGTATTTGATATTTTCCATTGTCCTTCACATCCAAGTGAAAAAGCCACAGATAGGTTAATTCGTAAAAGTTATGTATGGATGAATATGCATCGTGATATTTCACTTCGGCGCAAAACATGTCCAGATTGTCAACAATCAAAAATTTCACGACATGTCAAGCTTTTACTTGAGCATTTTGTTTCTCCTAAAGGTCGATTGGATCATATTCACATTGATATTGTTGGTCCAGTGCCACCGGCAGATGGATATACTTATTTGGTAACAATAATTGATTGATTTTCTCGTTGGATCAAAGCAGTTCCAATCAAGAAAATTGAAGCTTCATCCGTTACCAAAGCATTTTATGACACTTGGATCTCTAGATTGGGTGCCCCTAAAACACTTTCAAGTCACCGAGGCACACAATTCAAATCGCAACTTTTTACCTCACTACGTTCTATTTCTGGTTGTGAGAGGATACGTACTACTCCTTACCATCCTAAGTCAAACGGACTAATTGAGCGTGTACATCGCCCATTAAAAGCTGCCTTAATGTGTAACAAAAACACGAATTGGGTCCACTGTTTTGTTAGGTTTAAGATGCTATGTGCGAGAGGATACCGAAACGTCACCAGCCGAGTTTCTTTTTGGAAAAGCACTACGTTTACCAGGTGAATTTTTCGCAGAAGACGAATCATCCCCTGATCCGACGGCATTTGTTGACGAATTTAGAGAATATATGCGTCAAGTTCGACCAATTCGGGTATCGCACAAATATGCTAAAAATAAACGCGCATTTTATTTTAAAAACTTTTACGCACGTTTTCAAACGAGTGATGACTAAAAAATCAATTGAAAACCGTATGTTGGTCCATACAAAGTCATTAAAAGAGTGACAGATCGTGTTTTTCAAATTGACATTAATGTTGTTTCTCATTCTGTTTCGGTAGAATTGCTAAAACCGGCATATTTTGAGTGAATTAAACATTATAGATAGTTCATTAACCTTACCTTAGTCGATCAAACTCGTGATTTTAATGAAAATTGTCATAGTAATGATAATGCACATTCGTCGGAACATGTAATTCGTCGGAACATCTACCAGTTAGTCAACCCATATTAAAAACATATGTTAATAAAAAGAAACTGTTATCTAAGAATAAAACTTCCGTTACAAATACTGTGCAGTGCGTGCAACCAGCATCAATTCTAAACAAGAATTCTAACAATAGTGATACTTACCCACGTAGTGCGTAAGAAAAGTGTCACGTTTAGTTAAAAAACAAGTACCTACCTATTTGGTGTAAACAAACAAAATTTCACAGTAAAAAGCTTTTTATTATTGTTAGTTGTATACACATATGTATTACAAATATTTTGTTGTTGTTCATAAGTTTATACATTAATATACGGTGTAAAACCAACATTTGTAGTTAAGTTGTATCACACTTGTGTTTTAAAAATTTTATGTTCAAAAGTAACATTAATTTTGATAATTTAGTGTAATTATTTTTTTGTTAACGCTTCTGCTAGGAGGGAGTATGTAGGGAATGCCTAATTCAAATAAAGAGTATATATATATATATATATATATATATATATATATATATATATATATATAAGGAAGTAACATAAAATATTCTTGCTTTTTTGGTAAAAAAGATGGTCATGAATCAATCAAATTTCTTGCTACCTACACTTCATATTAAATTAGGTATTATGCTATTATGAAGCAATTTTTTAAAAGAAACCTAAAGATAAGTCATGTTTTAAGTACCTATTTAATAAATTTTAGCATTTATCAGATGCAAAGATCAAAACCGGCATTTTTGAGAACCCTGGTATATGAAAATTAATATAACACTGTCATCTTAAAAAAATAAATAAAACAAAAGAGAGCGCTTTTATATCATTTAAAGCGGCTGTAAAACATATTCCAGATTATAAAAATATTAAAAGTAAATTGGTTAGAAGTTTTATTAAAATTGGTTTCAATGTGAGTATAAAGTCATATTCTTTTTGTTTTTTTTTATTAAAAAAAAAAATAGTTGCATCCACCAAAAGGTTATTATCGACGGCACAGTAAAATATTTACAATAAAATAATTTAACGTACAATTTAAATTTGAAATAATAAGTCTATTTCTTTGAGGAAACTAATTAGATTTTTTACGTGGCATTCTTTTCCAAGTAGAGCTGCAATATTTTTCGGGATCATATTACATTGTTGTGTATTTAATGTAGGACATTCAACTAAAATGTGGTTTACATTTTGAACTAAAATACGGTGTTTGCATTTAGGGGATCACTATTTGTCATATGGTAAGAATGCGTAACTCTTGTGTGACCAAGACGGAGGCGCTTAAGAGTTAATTGCGTTCTTCTGTTACTAGAAGTCGGTTTCCAGCCCACTATACCATTTTTAATTCGACGCAGTTGTAAGAGTTACTTGCGTTCTTCTGTTACTAGAAGTCGGTTTCCAGCCCACTATACCATTTTTAATTCGACGCAGTTTCGATCCAGAATTTTCGCACTCTTGATCTCATAGGCACAACAAAGACTTTTTGAAAAATAACTTAGCATCACTTAGAGTACTCACACGTACCACTTCTGACTCGGCACTTATTATCGCGAGTCGCGCACATAGTTTCGCTTTTTCATATTCCTCTATTTCATATGATGCTAATCTTCAAAAAGTTCTTTTCTGCCTTTAATAGCTCCGATTTCATCGTTTTGGCTATAGGGTTAATGGGATAAACTTGCTGTGATATTTCTACAGCACTAAAGAAGTCTGTAAAAATTAGACCAAGAGAAGAATTTAGTAATTAATGTATTGGATTGCTTTGTATAATAGATATAGTTCTGCAGAAAAGACATTAGTGTTGGATGGAAATTTATATTTAAGGACGTCGGCAAAATTTACTACTGCTCCGCGAACGCCGTTGTCAGTTTTTGAGGCGTCGGTATATATTTTGACAAAGTTTTGGTAGCGCTAATTTAAAATGGAGTTTAAAGTTGTTTTAATAATAGTAGGGTTTGTGTCAAATTTATTATACTGAAGTAAATCGGTGTTAATTTCAGGAATACTAATAATCCAAGGAGGTGGATGGTCAAGATCTTATGGATAGACATCCGGGAATTCAATGTTTAAGTGCTGCAGATATGTTCGGATTCTTTCGTAGTAAGGCTTAGATGTACGTGTTTTCCCATCGAAATAACGCTGATATTTAATGGTAAATGTATTATTGTACAAAGGCTTATTTTGGTCTGCAGCTACGAATGTTGCATGTGATAATGTTAAATACATTCGTAGCTGTTGCAAAGACGGTTCACCAGTTTCGGAATAAATTATTTCTATAAGGGTCGCTCGAAAAGCACTCAAAGCTATTCTGAATAGTGTCAAGCGTCAAACCACATTTCTAAGAATTTAATTGATGATTTAAATATTAATCTCTTATTATACGGTAGTAACGAGGATGAAGTCTATGGACGATAATTGGAAAAACAGCATATCATTAGTTTTAGTAACTGAGAAATTAAAACCTGTTTCTAAGGACCAGTGTTCTAGCTGCGTCAGAAAGTTTTGCAAAATAGTTGTCATTACTTTACCTTTTATGTAAATTACTAAGTCGTCGGTATATTAGTTTGCTAAAAGTTTCTTTTAGTTTTTAATGATATCATTTATTGCGATTAGAAATAATGTTGGACTGATTATGGATCCTTAAACGCTGGTATCGAATTACTTGGACAGTGACCTGTTTCCTTACATTTAGAACAGCTTAGATCGGTGGAAAGGAAAATTCGATAGGAAGTATTTTTGAAGTCTAAAATTTTGGATTTGAAAATATTAATACTAACATTTGGCGATAAATATGTTTGTCTACAAAAACTACGTATGTGGCTATCAGCTTGGTCCAATATACCAACTTTTCAAAAAGTTATGGGGCAGAGTAGCTTGAGTCCCATGTCTTGAAGTTTTCTTTCCAAGAGATCGTTTTATATGGTTGGGCAGACGTTGGAGAGAAGTAAATGTGTCGATGGGGTGACCAGTTTTCGTGCATTAATAATCGTTTCATTAATGTTAATTGATCAATGGTTTTAGGAATTCGTCTACACATTCTCTGTTGGTTAGGTAGGCACAAATTCTTCTAATGCTCTAATGCTCCAAGTGCGAGTATACATTCTTGGATATTAATATTTTTAATAGATGGAAACAATATAGCTTGTTCTTTTGTTGGTTGAGAAACAAGTGACAATGCTAGAGTAGGGAGTGATTGATGTAGGAGTGTTTTGGTTGACCCTGCTTTCTGAAGTAGCCATATTAATTGATTCCGTTGATATGTAATATTTTAACCAGTGCACATATTTGTAACTATGATCATAATTTAGCCTGCTTGTACGGCCCTGCCTTTCGAATGTAGATGAATGAAATCAACGTAAAAACTTATTGATAGAAAAAGGTTTAAAAAACTTACAGTATCTATAAATTTTACTAATTTACTTATTCTAATAACTGGTTTTGTATATGTGTCAATTGTCGATTTCACAAAATCTGTCTTTCATAAACGTCATGCTTTATGTGCTTAGGAAGAAAGTAAGTAAGTGTAACAATCGACATAAGTTGAATATAACGACTAATAAAACGATTTGATATCATAGCTTAGTTGTTAGAGCGTTAGCGTGTAGAGCTAAAGGTTGCGGGTTCAAGTTTTGCTGAATTCGACATTTGGTCAATTTCTCCTTAATTTCATTTAATATAATCTTGTTTCTATACTCTCTAAAAATTTCAAAAATATACTATTGTATGTTAAGAAGCGATGAACTGGATATAATTCATAACAGAAAACAAATGAATAGGAGTTTGGGGAAAGTATAAAAAGGTATTAATTAACTTATCACTCAACAAATATCCTTGTTTTTTTTTGTAAAAAAAAATATTTGCAGTTTTTTTGTGTGTTTGTGTAAATCGTTAAAAAAATAGGCATGTCAACAGTACCTAAATAAATTTCAATGCGCTAGAGAAAATCATTGATCTAATTGGATTTAATATAACTAAATATTTTAAAAAATAACGTTATTATTTAAATGGAAAAAGGTCAAATTTTGTAGGTTGTGTTATGTATCCTTATAATCATTTTTTTTGTGTGTTATTATTTAGTGGGTATTTAAGTAGAATTCTTATTATGAAGCATAATGAGTTTAGTTTAATTTTTTTCTTTAATATAAAAATAGCTAGAAGACGAACTATCTATACATTGAAAACAACTAACTATATTTAAAGGAAGTACGGAGCCACATACAACACAGTTTGCAAAAACTTTTGGCTTCCATAACCACTTAATGTAAGCACTCCACGGTCTGTTGTCTGCTGAATACGGATAAGAAATTAGATTGTTTCAAAAGCCTAGTCGGATTACAAAACGAATTGTTGGTTTGTGTGCGTTTACTCAAGTGGCTGTAAAATTAAGTTAATTAAAGCTATAAAAGAAGATGTCTGTGACAGTTTGCTGAACATATACTCATTTAATTCTTCTGGTTACAAGTTTATAAAAGAGCGTTTAAATTAAGTTGTCTTTGTTGTTTCAAATATAGATTAACCAGTTTACTAAGTTTAAACTATTTATTTCCCTTTAGTGTTTTGTGTGAATGTTTATTTTTTTTAGCGTCTGGTTAAAAACAATGGGTTTTCTGTTTTCAACCACTTAAATAAATTAAGAAACAAATATTTTTCTAAGATTTATAGCAAACGATGCAATGACAAGCTGAAACTTAGTTAATCAAACTAAATGTTGTGTATAGTAATTACATGAATGAAAAATATTATATTTTTTAATAAATCAAAAGTTCTATTTAATAATTAACAATAATTTAAAATTTCAAGTTAAAAGAAGTAAGTTAATGTCTTCAAAATTAGAGTTGTCCGTATCAAAAGAGTGTCAGCATCCGTAGATGTTATCTGTAAGATGAGGCAAGCGGGAAGGCCCTTAAGAACTTCGTCAGGATCTTTCAGCTCTGTCTCATTATCCTGGCCATTGAGGGTGCTCCTTCTAGTTAAATGCTTCTCGTTAAGAGATCCCGGATAAGAATATATATACCCGAGTTGAGTTTTTATTAACTCCTTTCCTCAATCCTAACCGGTTGTCTAACGTTATTTTCTCGCTTCAACATCCTTTTAGTTCCTTCTTTATTTTCGATGGGATTTCAAATTAGCACAATAAATTTTAAACTCTTACTAGTCAAAGTTATTCATATAGATATATATTTTTATTTTTAACTTCCCGCTAAAAAAAATTAAAATTTTTTTTAAAATCGGGAAGTTATTGGTTTCACCCCGTTTTTCGAAAATCGAGTTTTCATCGGATCTCAACGTTTTGAGGTCTGAGGAACCTCCCCTGACTATTTTTACGAGGGTGTCTGTATGTCTGTATGTACGTGTAAATGTGTGTGTGTGTGGATGTATGTAAACCTCTTATAACTTTTGAACGGCTTGACCGATCGGAATGAAATAAAAAGCATTACAAAGAGTTTCATCTAACTTAAATACCCTGTAAGTTTGAACCGATTCGCGCTGGTAGATTTCGAGAAATTTCAAAATAACTGAAAAAAACAATTGGTAAAAATGATGTTTTTTGGGCGTATCTTTTTTGCTATTACATCGATTAATTTCAAAATCTAATCAGCTCTTAAACTTAAAAAACCACGTCGAATGCCGTTTTGCAAATTAAAATCGGTTGATTCGTTCGTGAGATATCGTTGTCGAAAAATTTCAAAAAATTGTTTTTTTTTAATTTTTGAGATTTTTTTACTAATTGAATTTGCACTTCAAATAACATTTTAATGTCTTAAAAAACTGCGTCGAATGCCGTCTTTAACATTAAAAAAAAAACTCAAAAACGTCAAAATAGCTTTGCGATTAAAATTAGCGGGAAGTTGCAAGGATGGCCTTTACGGTCAACCTCTTTTCGAATTTTTTTTTTAATATTTAAATATCTTATAAGGGCTTTTATAAATCCGACAAACAAGAAATGCCATTAAAGAGAAATTAAAAAAAGCCACATTCGGTGTGATTTGAACCTGCGATAACCGGTAGCAACAACTCGGTTAGTGGTTAGCTGGCGTCTATAAAAATAATAACAGGTTTAAGTACAGCTGGAGGTGACATATTTTTGATTTCTCCTTAATGCCATTTTTACTTTGTCTAATTTTTTAATTTAAAAATTCGATGAAAGATATCTCAACATAATTATAAATTTTACACGTACCACTTAACATAGCCACAGAACTACATAAAATTTACTTCATATACTTTAACATAGAGAAAAATGCCCTTAATTTTTTATTCATCTTCCTTTTTACTCTCTGGAGATTAAAATTAATTAATACCAAAGTTAGGGTCGACTTAAGAAGAAAATTTTTAAGTTAGAAATAACTCCTATTACCAGATGTTCTCGAAAAGAAAATCTGGAATTAAATTCCATTGTTTGGATTAAAAAAAGAATTAAAAACAAATTATGCGCGCGGAGAGAGGATGTACTCAATCTACTTTTTGATTTAAAGGTGGTTCGGTTGTCTGAAAATCCAGGTCTGCCGTTTTTAAATAGTTCGTATTTAATTGTACGACGTAGTTTGTTTCTTTCTACCCAAAAAATCGTTATTGATTAAGTAAAATATGTTACGGTTAAACAAAATTTTTTGTAGAGTATGGTTTTATGATAAAAATATTTACCAAAAGCGGTTGTTAGATTATTTATATTCATGCATAAATAATGTAATAACATCTATTTGATTAATAAACGGAGTAACTTAATTACTAAATAACAGTTAAACCAATCAATAAACAATTGAAATTGTAGATGACAATCTTTATAAGATTATAAGATATATTATGTTTATAAGATCGGTTCCTGAATATCGCTGGAAATCTGAAGCTTTTTTTTTAATTATATGATATTAATGAGGTCTCTGGATTATTTTTTTGATGCTTACAATTTGGCTCACAAGTGACTTTTTGCTTAGCTATAAAAAACAAAATTCAATTAATATTCAATATACCTGGATGAACTCAAAGCTTTTACAACGGTAAATTGCATTTGTAATAAATCTTTAACAGAGTACAATTGCTTTATAACGTAAAAAAATTATATCTTATTTAAATCTATAGATAAATTTATCTGTATCTTTAAATAGGAACCAGATTAAAAAAATGTTTTTAACAAATTTATTATTTTAAACATGTTTTTTTAAAAGTTTTAAAATTCAGAAATCAGCAATCAAAAAACAAAATTAAAATATGTCACACTCAGTAGGACTCGAACCTGCAATCTTTATAATCTTTTTCTTTAACGTAATATATGTGCTAAAGAAGGAATTGCGTAAGTGTCTTATCCTATATGAGTTAAATTATGATGATATTAAACATGCAAACTACCACAGAAGCCAAATATCTAGGTGCGGTGTTTGACCAGAGGCTAACATGGAAGCAGCACATTCAAAAGGTTATTCGCAATGCTACAATCGCTCTTGTTAGGTGTAGGCAAATGTGTGACAAGAACTAGGGCCTGAACCCCAAAATCAACCTCTGGTTGTACAGACAGATCATTAGTAGTTTCGTGAAGTAAAACAAAACAGTTGGGGCGTTCAGGCAACTGAAAAGCATTTAAAGGCATGCCTGAATGTCACAGGGGCCATGGAGACCGCTCCAAAGGACTCAATATAGGTTCTGCTCAACCTACCACCATTGTATATCTATATACAGGGAGAGTCTATGGCAACTGCTCACAGGCTGCTTCAAGGCCCGGCTTCCATAATAAGGTTATAACCTTATTGAGCGGACAAGAGCAAGCAGAGTAATATGACAATGTAAAAGCAAATCAAATAATAAGTATGCCTCAGTATAGGATATTCCCCGTTTATAACTTTTCTAGAAATTTTCGAGTAAAATTACTGGACAGGCATTCATGGAACAATGGCCCCCCAATTGAACGGGAATCAATCTAGTGTAACGATGGCTCAACGACTGAGAAAGACTTAGGGTTGAGTATATATAGTAGGTGTCACAGAATACAAGTTCAATTAATTCTGGGTGAGTATGCTTTAGTGTTATAGGCTGAAGTAATGGACATAAAACACTAGGGCAACGAAGACCATAAGTCAGGGTATAACAGGTAAAACTGTAGTCATATACTAAGACAGCCAAGCAGCTCTAATGACGGTAGTTTCAGCACAAATAAGCTTACGGTTGGTGCGGGACTGCGTTAGGGTCCTGACACATGTCGCAAGTCAAAATTTTCTGACACTGGTATGGGTACCAGCACACTCAGGGTTTCAAAGCAATAATAATTGGCCCAGCGGGAGCTAGTATCCCAATGATTGGTCCGAAACCATTTGGCGGAGTTGCTGACGCGTTCAGAAATGCAGCCATTGAGAAATGAACATTAGAGAACACCCAGGAGTGGTAAGAAAAATTACCGGGTAACAGACATGCCAAAGTATTTATAAAAGGACAATCGACGAAATTTACTGCAAAGCTGATATTACAAAGGCACAACGATGTCACAATGATTGTCAGTCTTTTAACAGGACATTTTGGGCTCAGAAAAGACTTAAGTCAACTAAAATTGACCGTTGTCAATTTTTTTAACAAAAGGAGAAAACCGCATTTTACGTCCTATGCCGATGTGAAGGCCCTGCAAGGACGCGGTATCTCGTATTACTGCGAAGCTGATATCAGAATGATTGTCAGTCTCTTAACAGGACATTTATCGGCTCAGATAAGACTTAAGTCAACTGAAATTGACCGACGTCATTTTTTTTAACAAAAGGAGAAAACCGCATTTTACGTCCTATGCCGATGTGGAGGCCCTGCAAGCACGCGGTATCTCGTCTTTACTGCAAAGCTGATATCACAAAGGCACAACGATATCAGCATAATTGTCAATCTCAACAGGACATTTATCGGCTCAGACAAGACTTAAGTCAACTGAAATTGACCGACGTCAATTTTTTTAACAAAAGGAGAAAACCGCATTTTACGTCCTCTGCCGATGTGGAGGCCCTGCAAGCACGCGGTATCTCGTCTTTACTGCAAAGCTGATATCACAAAGGCACAACGATATCAGCATAATTGTCAATCTCTTAACAGGACATTTTCGGCTCAGAAAAGACTTAAGTGAACTGAAATTGGCCGATGTCAATTTTTTTAACAGGAGGAGAAAACCGCATTTTAAGTCCTATGCCGATGTAGAGGCCCTGCAAGGACGCGGTATCTCGTATTACAAGAGGAGAAACCGACTGTGTAGAGGTCATGTCTATTAACTCTGATTAAGAGGGCAGGGATAAAAAAAGTGCTCTAATCCTATCCAAGAGATGATGGGTGTAAACAGTAGATCTGTATAGGTTGCAGGCTAACAGCCAACCCTATCTAACAAGCAAACTAACTACTGGTTTGCAGATTTAAGTGCTACTGAACGTCACTTTTTCAATTTTTCTTTACCGTCATTTCTTGTTAGTCTAATTCCTAAATTTGTAAGGAAAAATGTATGAAATAGGTAATTTGCTCCAGCTTTCTAACATAAAAAAATATAAGAGAGAGTTCAAAATAGTTATTTATGATATGAGTGTTAAAAGTGAGGTTTTGAACAATTTCACGAACAAAATAAAATCACTTTTAACACAAATACCATACAATGTTTTTTGTACAACTTCCCTATTTTGATAATGAAACGAGCGAATTTGCAATGACAATAAACCAAACCGTGTTAAAAATAAACTAAACCGTGTTAAAAGTAAACTTGTTTACATGGCAACGTGTTAAAAGTATTTTTAACACGCTGTTATGTAAACAATCGTTTTTAACATTGTTTGCTACCATTAAAAGTGTAACTTTTAATGACAGTTGTACAAAAAAACTTTTATATCGATGTAACAAATAATCTCTTTCTTTCATAAACGCCATACCGTACTATCCAATAGTCCCTTCCCCCCTCGTATCATGAAACGGTTATACTTCTAATAGTTAACTTTATAGTCCGGCAGCTAGGGGGTTTTACGTGGCCCATTCTCCTCCTGTTGATCAAGAATGTATACGTATTTTTTCCCGCTGAATCCAAATCTAAATCCCGGTTTTCCAAAAAATGGTTGGGTAAATTGTTATTAAGAATTTAATTGTTTAAACAGTTATAACTATAAAACTAAGAGAGAAACGACATTTTTTTCAAATATTTTTTGGTCCTTATAAAAAAATAAAAAGAGAGGTCGTAAAATAGGATAACTTTATTAGAAAAAAATGTAGTAAGTTATATACTGAAAAGTTGATCAGCCTATATTTTTTATCATTTTGCATTGTAATCATTTTTAACTTATATATAGAAGTATAGAAATTGTTGTAGTTTTTGAAAATAAAACAAAAATAATTTTTAAAAAAGGATTTTCAACAAAAATCTTTATAATTAGTATCTCTCTTAGTTTTCTAGTATGTATGAATCATTAAATTGTTAATAATAATTTATTCGACAATACTTGGAAAAACAGTTTTCAGATTCGGTTTCAGCGAGAAAAAATACGTAAGAAAAACATTCTTGATCAGCAGGAGAAAAATGGGCCACGGAAACTTACCTTGCTGCCGGATTATTAAAGGGAGGCAATAAACGGACGTAGGCTTCTTAACTATGAATAACAGGTAACGTTATAGTCATAGATGACGTTACAGACCCACTGCCACCGATAATTTTAAACGGGACGGTATGGCAAGGGATATATCGTTTGACAGGTACTGAAAATACCTCTTTAATCATACTTATTTTACTTGGGTTTAACCTGATGTTGATGAATAAATTAAATAAATACTAAAATTTAATTAAGTTTTAAAAACCAGTTCTTATATTAAGTGTTTAAAATGTGCTCTATGTACTTCCTGAGAGTATTGCTAAACTCATGTCAAACTTTTAGTAAACTATTATTTTTGAGATAACTCTCAACGTATTTTTGAAATTTAGAAATTAAACAAACAAGAAATTATTAAACTGACATTAAGGAGAAATTGAAAAAATGTCACATCCAGTGGGACTCGAACCCACCATCACTGCCTTATACGCAGGCACGCTTTAACCACTTAAGCTATTGGATGATCAAGTGGTTAGGAAGCGAAACGTTATAATAAATTCAAATCCCATCAGATATGACATTCACTCACTTCCTCCTTAAGCACATGTTACATGACGTTAATGAGAGAGAAGTTTTGTCAAATCAACAATTGATACATCAAACTTTCAACAGTATAAGACCATTTGGTTCATAAGTATAAAATTTTTTATATTTTACATACAAAAGTATATAATTAATCTAATTTAAACATTGAATTCTGCTCGTGAGAAAAGAGTCATTGTCGGGAAATATAAAATAAATTTATAATATTTAGAATTCTACAAAACCAATTTGCCTTTATAAAAATTTTAAATAAAATTTTATTTTCTGGAATTATAAATTTAAAGGCAAAGTTTATTTATAGCATATTAACTTATAATAAATATTCATAGCAAGTTATATATATATATATATATATATATATATATATATAAACGTTTAAATTTTATTGGGTTTGCAGCAATAAATGATGAGATGTAGGCTCTTATAAATTTATTCCAAGCTATATCAAGTTAGTTTTTTTGAAACTTGACCTTCTAACGGTAGGTGACAAGAACTGAAATTAATTTTGAATATTGGCATTGACACTTTGAACCCCACTACTCAAGCATCATGGGACGTGGAAGGAAGATGCAACCTGGCGACTGGCTAATGAGACCATAGAACGTTTATGTTGCCTCCACACCTGTCAGCAAGAGAGGGAAATTCAAAATCCCAACAGCAAAACACAAAATTATTTATTAACAATTAATTCTGAAAATTGATAATTTGGATATTTCAAAATAATGCAAATTGTAACAAAATTATACTGTGAATTATTATAAATATTAGAAATTTTTAAATTTTGAAAATCTTTTAATTTTGAATTGATTTTTTATTTACATAAATTGTTAAAGTTATTTTTATTATTATGAAACTATTATAATTAATTAACTATCTATTGAAGAAATGTTAATATTATTTTTTATATCATTGTCTAAAAACAGTAAATAAGAGAACATTTCGTTTAAGTGACCAATATCTGATCTATGATTCATTGCGTTCTTATTTTGGGAAATATAAGCCATTTCTAGAAAAAGCCTTTTGGCTGTATTGTTTTCACGGTCTAACACTTTGATGTTATTGTAATCAATTAGGTGATCATTATTTAATACATGTAGACCAAATGCACTCCTTTCCGGATATTTCCTATTATCAGACCTATGGGATGTGAGACGGTCTTTTAGTCGTCTAGAGGTTTCACCAATGTATACCTTCTCACAACCCCCACAAGGAATGACATAGACTACATCCGTCAAGGATAAAATTGGGGTCTTGTCTTTAATTTTTGAGTAAACCTTATTAACTGTGAAAGCAGTTTTATATGCAATTTTGATGTTGTTAACACTACTAAAAATTCTGTTTAATTTGTAAGCGATATCGTTAATGTATGGAAAAGATACATAGTTGACTATAGGTGCAATAGGGGGATTATCAGTAGACACCACAGTATTACGCTGCATTTGCACATCCTCCACATTACTGACTTGATCATTTAAACAGTGAGATGTATTAAATAATATTTTCTTTAGAAGGGTACTCGGATATGAATTTTCCATGAACAGTTTGTATAAGATTTTTAGGTTTTTATTATGGAAGGACTTGTCACTTATCTTAAGGACTCTGTTTTTCATTCCTTTTACTAAATTTAACTGTATTGAGTGCTTGTGGTATGAATGGTAATTTAAGTATCTACCAGAGCTGAGAGGTTTTCTGTACCAGTCGACAACTAATAGTGAACCCTTACGTATCACTTTAGTGTCCAAAAAAGGAACAGAACCTTTAGCATCCTCACACTCCAAAGTAAATTTGATGTATGGGTTATAACTATTAAAATACCACAATACCTCGTGAAGTTCACTACCAGGAAGTGCAACAAATATGTCATCAACATATTTTTTTAAAAAATGTAGTTTATAAGGTAGGACAGGGATGATTGTGTCAAGTATATGATCCATAACATAGTTAGCTAGGATAGGTGAAATAGGACTGCCCATGGGGGTACCAAAAGTTTGTTTGTAAAATTTGTTGTTAAATGCAAAGTCATTATTATCAAATAAAAAACTCAATAAAGTGAAAAATGTGTCAACATCAATACTGCAATGTCTAGAGATACTCTCCCATTGTTTCGAAATCGCTTGTATAGAGACCTCAAGATACACATTGCTAAATAAGAACACTACATCTAAACTGGCAATGACGTACCCTTCAGGTGACTGCATGTTATTAAATTCAGTATTCACTTGGAAAGAATCTTTGATGTAATATTCATTTCCAAAATCATATGCATCAGTTAGTATTTTAGTTAGAAACTTAGCAATGTTCTCTGTAGGTGTACCAATAGAAGCTAATATCGGTCTCACACTTAACGGGTTTTTGTGTATTTTAGGTAATGAGTAGAATTTTCCAGAAACACCCTTATAGCAAGATCAATTCTTTTTAGTATTATCATTTATAATTTTTTTATCAAGTAAGGACTTTAACAGTTTATTGCATTTGTTTTCAATAGATGTAGTTGGATCATTATTTAATTCAATGTATGATGTGTCACTGTCAATTATATTCGACGAGAGCTCTAAATAATGTTGTTTATTCATAATAACTGTGACATTGCCCTTATCTGATCTTGTTACTATCAAATTTGGGTGGTCTTTTAAGAATTTTTTAGTTTTAGTTAATAAAGTATGGAAAACTGAATTTGATAGTTTTGAATTATTGAGAGAATTAGTAATGTAGTAATGCAATTAACTGATCTTGCTGTAAGCATGATTCTGGTATCATTATCTGTAACCTGTGATAAGATGCTATCAATATCAGCTAAAATTCTCTTTATAGAAATATCTTTCCCTATTTGAGGTTCGATATATATATATATATATATATATATATATATATATATATATATATTCTTAAAAGGAAATAAATCAAAAACTTTCACCAAGTACTATGTATCTGAATGGCTAAAAGCGCTATCGGCTATACTTAGAGAACGCATGTTTGAGTACTGCCGGATCACACATTTTTTTCGTTTACCTCTTAATTTTAGAATTTTTAAAAACTAATCCTTGTCTGGATCATAAAAATTAATATATCTAAACCTTAGCTAATATGTAGATATACTAAACAGATTAGGTAATGGCTATAATTATGATCGATCATGTTAGACGTACATATTTACATATTATAGATAAATAATATCCACTTAATTTTGGTGTTAGTATATATATTTAATAAGCTACCATAGTAAATATATCTCTAGAACTGTGCTTCTTTTAAAATAGGTCAGCTGGTGGAAAATGCTGCCTCTAGATGACAATAACGATTATATATGCAAAGTACTGTGTGTGTCCACGTCTGGCCATTTTAGCACATTAGCAGAATAACCAATTCGGACTTTCCAATCCTGTAATTATGCGGATTACTCAATTAAATATGCAGGGAAGAACAAATTGATGTTAATCCACATGATGATTAGGTACCTACAAAAGCATACTGCACGATTATGTGTTTAAAAGGTTTTTTTTATTTTAAAACAATGTTTTTTATATTTAAAAAATTATTATAGTTCTTACTTTGTTCCTTATTAATTTGTTAATTATTTGTTATTTATAATTTAAACTCCATCTCATTTTAATTAAAATAACATTATTAGTCATGTGTTTCCGCACTGATATATAAATAACGCAATCCGAAATAACCACAAATTGTAGGTTATAAAATATCTGTGGCCTGTGGCACTAATTAAGATTTAAGTGATGGTTATACTGTTCATGTGCTCCAAATGAATACAAACAATAGTAATAGAAATATATCAGTACATATACTTGTACACTCGTAATTTATTAAATAAGTTTTGTTTTTAACTTTTCACAGCATGATTATTTTAAAGTATTGAATGTATTTAAATGAAATTATTAGAATAAAAGTACCGAATACACAATGAACCCACTTGTTTGACAAGCATTTTCAGCCATCAGTGCACTGCAAGAACAGTGCGGAAACATCCAACCTGGATAACAGAAGAAATTAATTACTGTTGCAATGAATATTCAATGTCTGGTTTCGTCTGTAACGTTTGGGTTTCAGGACCACTTACTCGAAGGTTTTATGACTAGGGAGCCGAGTGACGACAGGTGGTTTATGAAATGCGAGATGGGAACATAATGAATTTTACGTTTATATACACTGAATACAGTTATTTGATTTATGTGGGATTTCACAAGATGTTTTTTGCATACTAAATATGTTGCTAGAAAATATTGGGATATATTAACATAAATTGAGTTCGAGTTATACAGTTACCAATAAAACAATAGTTGTTCCTTGTCAGAGTTTAGATAAATTTTACTTTTGATACTGACTTAAAAGATTTATATAGTATTGCTCATCTAGCAGCGTTTTTAGTCTATGATATTATTATTTTGGTTTTAAACTGCTTAAGATTTCTGCAACAGTTTCTAAAATACAATGTATTTCATCTCCCAGCTCGTTGAAAACTTGGGAGTATGCAGTTAAGACATTAAATCTTGGAAAATAATGGTAATACAACAGACGTACCTAACAGAAATTAAACTTCAAAATTTTATGAAATATGTTCAAGCATAAAATGCAAAGCTTCAGTTCAACAAATATTAAAACTGAATTACTCGGAATAACTTCAACAAAATCGCACGTGATTTCAGGATCAAACAACTGCTCACACACTGACAAATATGATATGTGGCAGATACTTTAAATATTTTTTAAGTTATTTTAACTTTTTAAATGCAGGCGAAAACTTTGGTTAAATCTAATTAAAATATTCAAATTGTTAAAGGTTTAATCTTATTTCGATAATATAATGACTACATAACAATTACTGTTTGTTTTTTTAATATTTTATAACTTTTATTCTTTTTTATTTTTATAGGCAATTTGCAAACCCTTAGTTAATGGCTTGAAAATTAAAAAAGCGCTCACGTTAGATAAAAGAACAATTTTGTTTATTCTCTACAAACTACTCAAAACAAAAAAGGAGCCACTTAAAAAAAATTAAATCACTTTTTGTGTAATAGTTTTTTGAAAAATTTGATGTTTTTTTAGTTGATTTGTAAAAGATTACTGTTAAAATTGTAAATGTCTTAAATCTATCAATTGTGTTATTTAGGAATAAAAAATTTTAATTGCAATAAGTCAATAAATAATAATTTTATTTTTTTCATCTTTAAATAAGGCAGTATCTTTTGGCTCTAATAACATCAGCACAACGACTGGGCATACTCTCAATCAAGTTTCTGATCAACTCCTTTAATTCTTGAGTAAGAAGTTGTTCAAATTGGTGGATGGTTTGTATAG
This sequence comes from Altica lythri, assembly GCA_964028335.1. Taxonomy (NCBI): domain Eukaryota; kingdom Metazoa; phylum Arthropoda; class Insecta; order Coleoptera; family Chrysomelidae; genus Altica; species Altica lythri. The sequence goes on from OZ034800.1 coordinate 52,119,010, forward strand.
GCTGCCGCTCCAATAAACGTTGTCCCAATGTATCCAACAGATGTTTAATGGGATTGAGATCTGGACTGTTAGCTGGCCATTCCATAACTTCAATATTACGGTCATTTAAAGTTCCAACTATCCTAGCCACGTGTGACTTAGCATTATCGTGCTGTGAAATGAAATCTGCTCCCATATTATCCACAGAAGGAATCACGTGTGGTGTTAAAATTTCTTCCATATAACGTCATGCTGTTAGAGAACCGTTTCGAATTACCACTAAGTCGGTGTGCGCATTTAAAAATATACCAGCCCATACCATAATAGACCCTTCTCCAAACCGTACAGTTTCTTGCACAGCTGAGTCCAAATACCGCTCACCTGTTCGTGGCCATACCCAAACTCGTTGTTGTGATGTAAACAGAATCTGGGCTTATCCGTAAACAAAACATTACTTCAATGTAGTATTATCCAATGACGATGTGCTTCGTAAAAATTCTTCGAGCTCTCGATGCTCTGCTGTTAAACGAGGCACTCTAACCGGTCTTCTAGCACGCAACTGAGACTGATGAAGTCTATTGCTGTTTGATCAGAAATTCTGGTCCCCGTTGTGGCTGCTAACCGATTTTGAAGAGCTCCCTTATCGCCCACATACTTAATGAACGGTCTTCTCGAGCTGTTGTGGCCCTTTGACGTTGACGTTCTGATAATGGCATAAATTAAATACCGAGTCCATGCTCTGTTTATAGCGGCCTGACTCACATTCAGAATTTCTGCGACTCTTCTTCTGGAATAACCTTCCAAAATTAACGTTACCGCCCTAGCGATTTATGTAGGTACACTCTACGGTGTATTCTTCTACCTAGCACATCAATATTCATGTTTTTACTGAAAAATTTAAACTATACTAATAAAAAAAGGCGCAAATTTAATGCCCTGATAGGAAATTCTTAACATTAAAATGTTTACTTTTTTTTCTGAGAATACCAATACAAAAAAAGTAATTCCATTGTTGAACCTTTAGTCAGACCGATCTTAAAATGAAAAGTCATTGGGCATGTTGAAATAGTACAGACTATAGTACACTTAGAAGAATAAGGTAGATGCAGGTAATAAGACGTGTCCGATAAGACTATCAAAAATACAACTTAAAGTGTTTAATTTGGCTCAAGGAATCACTTGTAGGTAGGTACACTCTTATATGGCTCTTCAAACATTCAGGGACTTATTGTTTATTTTGTGGTGTGATTCATTTGTGAGAAGCAGTTGTTCAGCAAGAATAATAAAAAAATTGTCCTACTGAATCATAAGTAATTTTTGTAATATGAGACATTTAAGTATAATTTTGCGCTACAGTTGTTTGTATTTTAACCTGTTATATCAAAGCAATTGATTACGAATCAATTATTGTACTTTTCTGTGTTTTTGTATACAGTGCTAGCCGTTAATAAGGACAATCAGATTTAACTGAAGAAAAAAAAAACGATTTTAGTTTGTATTTGCACGCTTTTGAGAATACTGAGATGAGGAAAATAAAACAATGTTTAAAAGGCGACAAGTAGTGTCCTGAAGAATGTGTTCTTTTGACAGAGGATAACCTAGATCATTTTGATGTCTGTACAAAGGAATATGTTATAATTTTAAAAAATACGCAAAATTAATGAAAATATTAGTTTTGATCTTAATTACAATGTATGAGACGCCCATATTGATTATTTATGATTGTAAAAATATTCGGCTTTATTACCCTGGATAATAAGGTTTTATAAAATGTATAATTTTATCTTTCTTTAGAGCAACATATTTCAAATATTTAATAGTAGTTCATTTTTATGTAAAATTGGTATTTAAATTTGTTGCTTCAGATAACTATATATATATTATTATGGATTCTTTATTCTTTCGCTCCGGCTATTGGGTCTGGGTTGTAATTATATTTCTTCTATATTTCTGTTTATTTAATTTAAACCAATATTTAATTAATTCAATTTTTATATTAATATTTAATTTGAATACAATTATTTCAAATTAATTCACTTTCATCTCTTTTAATAAAATTCTAAATTTCCAAATTGTCTTAACTATACTTCAACAAATATAAAGTCAAAATTCAAATTCAAAATTGAAGTATTTTCTCCCCCTCGGCCCTAGGTAACCTTCCATATCAACCCAAAACAAAGCAAAATAAAACATAACAACTCTATAAACAATTTCTAAAATAAAAATTTTAAATGACCTATATACAGACAGTTACCTATTATTAAATACATATTTTTTTTTTATATTTTGCACCTATAATATTTTTCATTATGACACCCAAATGAGTACCTACTATAATGTTTTATTAAAGCACTCAACTTTGGAAACTTTTCCTGTATGCGGTTGGTAGCATTGGATAGTATGATACGTCAAATAAATAAACATCACGAAACTAACCTCGTAACAAACAAGGAAAAGTTTGTTCACGGGGTTTGTTAATCTGAATATTGCTCAGAAATTACATAATATTATTGGTAATTCTTCATAATGTAAGTAATTGTATTACTTCTATCATTATTTTTATTAATACGTTATCCACTTATTTTTAGACGATCTCCATACGACAGTTGTTAGTTGCAAGTAATGATTGAAATATAAGAAAAATATGCTAAAATGAATAGTAAAACAACACAGAAACCTTTACTTAATTATATCTTATATTCTAATACAAATTATAACTGTCAAACCTGAATGATGCTTAAATTATTGAGTAACAAATAAGATTATAACTTCAAAGAGTACAGATTTCTAAACAGAGTAACTGTGATAGTTTACAGTGACAGTACTTGAATCATGTGCATTTATTGTAATATTTGGTGCAGAGTTACTGGTTAAAGATCGGTTAATTGCAGATGTGTTTGTTCCTGTTACTGTTACTTTCTCAGTGTTCAACAGTTTGGAAACTTCAATTGTTTTGCTCATTGAAGTTTCTATGTAGCCTTCTGCCACTGCACTAGATCGCCATCTCCCATGACGTTTAATTGTGATTAAGTCACCTCCCTGGTTAGCTAGGTGGGTGACTGATGATCTCCGAAAACAGTGTCCAGTGTAGTTTTGGGGGTTTTCCAATTTTAAAAATTTGGCAATTATTTGTGGCATTTTCCCAATTGTATTAATTCCAATTGGACTTCTTATGCAGCGGCCATTACGATAGGTTAAAAAGAAACGGTTGTGAGTGACATCATTAGGCCTTAAAATTCTGTATTTATTTATTAAAACCAATCAAACGTTTCTCACTTATTACGAAAACTCGTGAAACATTGGTTTTAGTTTTTGGTTTTATTGATCGGTTTTAAGTTCAATATTATCGGTTAATATATTAGTAATTTCTTCCCTTCGGCATGCTCCATTAAACCCAATTATTAATACAACCTAAGGTAAAAATGAATTTAAGTAAAATAGGAAATATAAAACGATAAAATCAGTACTTACTTTGATAGCTAAAAATATGGCATCATCAGCCGTTTCTAAAAATTTATTTATTTGATCAAAATCTAAAATAAGAGACTTTTTTGGTTGATACCCATCAGAGTGCCGTTTTAATAAAGCTTGTAATCTAGCGAATCTGAATGAACACAAAAATTATCTAAACAAAGGAGATATAGATAAATCTAAGATTTGTGAACATGCTGTGAATTTTCTGAATCACGAAATAAAATGGAATGACACAAAAATTTTATGTAAAGAAGAAAATTCTACAAAAAGAAAATTAAAAAAAAAACAGTACAAATTTTATTAAATCCAAATGAATGTATTTCAAATTTTACTTTGGATTTATCTAGATCTTGGCTAACCACCTTAAAAAAAGAATGAGTTTATAATCTATATATCTATAGAAACCAAAAAAACAAATCAAAAAATTTAAAACACAACTTGCATTAAGAAGTATGCAGTAATTTTTTTTTATCATCTTTGAAAACGACAACCGATCTGGTTGTCGAAAGCTTAGATTCATTTAAAAAAAATTATTTTCATTTTTGTTAGGCATTTAGTTTTAAAAAACGACCCTTGACAAATTTGACATATCCATCAAGAATAATAAGCAAGGGTCATTTTTAAAATATTGATTTACATTTTTTATCAGTTTGTTTTAGTGGCAAAAAGATCCCCAGCTAAAGAAGTAAATAGTAATAGACATTGTTTCTTTATGGAAAATTTTAAAGATACAGTCTCAGTTATTATTTTTTCCAAAAATATTTAAGTCGAGAAACAACCTTTTTTAAAATTTGCATCCTAAAAACATACTTTAAGAGTTTGTTGGCAGAAAATCAAATGGAATCAAACTAAAATAGCAAATCTTATTTCTAAAAATTTGCCGGAATCAGAGTGGTTTAACTTTCTCGATGGTTGTGTGGCAAAGGTACATAAATAATTCTCTTCATGAAAAGGAAAAATTTATGTGAATTTAAGATGTAAAAGTACAAAAATAAAACATTACTTGAGCAATAAGTGCAAAAAGGCGCTAATTTCTTCCCAGTTTAAAAAATTGCAACGCGAGTGAGCGACAAATTACCTTTCTGCACGTGAAACACAACTTTTACTACAAGCACGTTTAATGATAAAAACGAAAATTTACTTAAGTTAATTTCAATATTTATAGTAATAACAAATTATAGATTTTTAAATTTTTTTAAAAAATTTTAATAAATTAAAATTACTTATAAACTAATTATTAAAAAATTAATGCATAGAAATATTTGTAGTTATAATTTAGTGTTAAATTGATATAACTTTGAATTAAAATTCTAGGAGAATTGGTTTTATTTTCTGTAATATTTAATTCAGCTACAGAAGTAGAAAGTGCACCATTTTTGTGTAATTGTTAAAAATGTTTTAGTTTGTTGTATAGGGTTTACATCTGGAGACACTGCAGTTGAAATTTATTGAACAATTAATTGTAGGATTTTGTTAAATATGAGCATAAAATCATCAACATAATCTTTTGCGACTCTTTTGGAACGAAGTTCCCTTTCGCGCGTTACGAACAGTTACGCTGACGCTAGGAGCTAGCCTAAAAAAATTCATACCAAAATTTGTCACGACACTATGCACCGACAGACGCATGTTTCTCTCTCTCACAGACCAAAAAATAAATAACTCTCTCTCCCTCCCTCTCTCTCATAGATAGATATAATACAATGCATAGAAAAGTGTGACGTCAGCTATGGGAGGAGCTAACAAATCTTTCTATTTCTAAACAAAACACAAAACTACAAAACATATTTGCATTGAAAATGCCATAAAAGATTTTTCTATTACTTGTAGTGGTTTCTAATCAAAAATCTTAACGTTTTCCGGACACTTTTCATACGACCTATTGTATCCAATTTGTGATAGTGAATAAACATTGAAAGTTAGTGTAAGTGTTTAAATTTTATATGCATTTTAGTGGAATTGAGGTTATGTTTTGTTTCAAAGTTTATAAATTTTATTATGGTAATCTTGTAAAAAATTATGTATTCTTTAACTATTAAATAGTATTCTGTTGCAGTAAAAATGGTGATGTGTTTCGTCCCCAATTTTAAACATTATAGCGAGCAGAAAAACTGCAATTTTTTTACTTTTTTTTTCTAATTTGCTATGAACAGTGTAGTAATGTCGCGACTTTGTTAATACAGGTTTTTTGTAGATAATAAATGTTAAAATAATAGAAAATAAAAACAATAATGTATCCTGACAATGTTTCTGCACAAGTTCCGGATATTGTTGATAGAGTTAGGTAAGTAGAGATTTTATACAGACGATAATAAATGCTTATGTATATACAAACTCTCTGTTGTGTTTACAAATTACAATTCCTTCACTAATTAATCGAAAGGAACTTCGTTCCATCCGGGTGTCCTTTGACACCTCTCACTTTTTTTATTTGACAGGGATGAAGTTTTGGTATTACCTAAGTTTAGCAGATCAGTTCCTATATTTGCTTAAATTGTGGCCGATTATCACAGAAATGTGTGCCCTATACCTATAAAATTCTGGTTCCGATAGTTTAAAAAAAGCAATTTTAATGCAATTAATTTATTGAATTAACTTATATCAAAACTTTTCTTCGTAGATTATGTGCCTTATAGCATTGAGAAAATCGAACAAAGTTATGAAGATTTCAATGTTTTTTCCTTTTCAAAAAAAAAAATAGGCAATTAATACGTTTTCAGAACATTTGCATGTTACGAAGTAATGATTTTTGTACGCAGCCTTTGCTTTCTCTGGTAACAGATTTGAAGTTACTGTTTTTGCCAGATTTTTTATTTCAGGAGGTGTAGTTTGTACATCCCTATCACAGAACAATTCCCGGACGACAATGTAATTGGAGTCCAGGAATGTGCTTTTACTACGAGATACACATACTTTTTTTCTGAAATCGTATTAAATATAATCGTAAACTAAGAAAGTTTTATATATGCATAACTGTTTTTGATTATCATCGTATTTTCTATGAAACCGTTTCGTTGACATTGTTTGTTAATAATTGTTTATTAGTGTCACGAAAGTTTCAGTTCGGTTAGTTACATATTGCTAAAAATATTTTAAATTATATTTAAAATGCACAGTGACGATGATGTCCAGAGGTGCAAAACGTCTCCAGACCTACTAAACACTGCTACAAATGTGGTTTTAAATTTATTGCCAAATAAAATCAAGGCGCAAAATATGAATTTGCTTATAAACGTTTTATGGATTATTCCTGTACACAGGTACGGAAAAAATATACCCGTACAGTACGGAAAAGTTCGTTGCCCTGCAACGGACTAAAATACAAGAATAGTGTATTTTGCGCCTTGAATTTGATCCAAGAAGCTAGACATTTCCAAGCGATTTCAGAAAAAAATACATTTCCCGAATTCAAAAATCTGACAAAAGTTACTTCAAATTTGTTAGCAGGGAAATCAAAGGCTGCATACGAAATAGTACATTACGTAACGAGTGCGGAAAGCAGGTGATCCCATCACGAGTGCGTTTGTCGCGTGAGCCGAAGGCGAACGCAATAAAAAGCACGAGTGATGGGATTACCTGCGCACCGCACGAGTTGCGTATTCTATTTTTCATCACTCCGTGAGGAAAGCTCTTGAGTTTGTCTAAAATAAAAGGAAACAAGGTAATAAAAGTAGTATTAGTTCTGATCCGCCTGCACGGCGAAGGCGCTAAAGGAGGGTTGGGGGAGGCGGATCCCCCCATTAAAACAAAAATTTTTGGAGTTAAGAAATTATAACATTTTTATTAAAAAAAATTTTTAGTACAAAATTATGTATAGTTATGATTCGTTGTTAAATACGTTAAATGTAATATTTGAACAGTTGCTTAATTTTATAGACATATTTTTTTTTATTCAACTTAAATATATTAGATAATAATTGAGAATCAACAAAATCTTTATTTAGTAATGAAACGTTTGATTGATTATATCGTGGTGCATCTACTACTGCCTTATCAAAAGCAAAACTATTAGAAAATTCATCCTCAATTCACTTTCTATCTCATTTATTTTTGATTGGGAAACACTTATCAACTCTGTTTCGGTCATTCATTGCTTTCCGCACGGTCCTACATGGTCGAAAGCAGTGCTTTCCGCACGGATTGATGATAAGTTTTATATTTCGTAACGTTGAAGGAAGCATTGCTTTCCGCACGGTCCTGCATGGTCAAAAGCAGTGCTTTCCGCACGAAGTGATGAAAAGAATATAATTGCTTGCAACGTGGTAAATGCAAAATCAATAGGAAAAGGCAAATATTTTGAAAACGTATTGAAATCTTTATCAATCTAATTGATTTATCTACTTAATGCTAAAAGTCACATTGTCTACAAAGTACGATAAATTAATTGTGTTAAAAAAAAACAAAGACTCGCTATAATGCTAAGAAATCCAAAACTTCTTCAGAAAGCGAAATAATTTAATTTTATGTAAAGCACCCAATCAAACACATTTGCTAAGACAGTTAAGGTGGGATATTGAAAAATATGTGATATAATTGTACATAGTTGCTTTATGACAGTTTGTTTTAATAATAGAAATTGCAGTTGCCTCTATACGCAACGAATTGGTAAAAAATAAACCAAAAAGACATTTAAGATAAAGAGTATCTTTCAGAAGCTAACATTTTTTATTCGAAGCAAGAAGAAGTAGAATTTTTACGACCACAAATAATATTCAAAACAATTGTATTGTTTATTTATAGTTATACAGAAAATATGTTTCTACAGGACCTACCAATAAAAATATACCATTGCGAATATTTTTAAAATATAATCACGAAAAGTGTTGCAATTAAGTAGTAGGTATGAATTTTATTGCTAAGATTCTAAGCAAAATTGCTACGTATCTTAACCTACCAAAACGGCTATTGCTTCCGACGAACTTTAGTTGTTAATGGTGGATGTGAAATTATACAATAGGGAACCAGACAACCTTTCAAATACTGTTTAAAAATAATATTTATTCATATATATAGCCATAAAAAATAATATTTTAATTAAATAAATCCTTTGGAGTACTTGAAAACGTCAAAAACATAATATATTTAAAATTGCCGCGAAAACAGCACTTCATGTCAATTCAGATCGCGTGACGTCATATGTGAGGTAAACAAACTACGAGCCATATTACAAGTGATCAGTGCTTGGATAAATAAAGTATTTTGTGTTTCTTAATCATCATGGACCGAAAAAGATATCGTTGGTGTGTTGTACCTCGATGTGAAAATACATCAGTAACTACTCCAAATAAAATTTTTATTGATGTACCTCGAAAACCAGACATACGAAAGAAATGGTTAGACCTAGCAAGACGAAAGTGCGATGGAATGTCTGTTACTTCACCAATTTACTTTTGTGAAGATCACTTTGATGTAAGTACTGTACCTAGAGTGTTATTACACAGCTCATAATACAAATAATCATATTTAGTGTGTATGTAATGTAGGTGTTATAGGTTATGTTTTACTTATTTCTTCAATCATTTCTATGGTTAAGATAAACAAAAATATATTGAAATACTTACACAAATGTTTTCACATTTCTAAATTCGGCAGAACAAAAGTCGGAATTAGTGGCAAAGAAACTGCTGACCATGAAAACATCAACTTTTGGGAGATTTCTATTTTAGGCTTCTGCATAACCTTGTTCCATAATAAAAAATTAACAGAGGGCTTCAAACACTTGCTTCTGTTATGACTATAGTACTTCAATTCGTAACTAATTACAATCAAATATTTTTAGAAAAATGCAAATAAATTATAGAAAAACGCGAAATAACATACAAAGCAGTGTTGTTTACTTATGGCAACTCACATATGACGTTACAGACTATGATTGGCGTTTGGGTTCTTACGGTGCACAGATAATTTACGCAACTTCATTTATTGATTTAAAATTATAAATCATTGTTATTTCTTAAAAATCTTTATTGAGTAATATTTTTGTATAACAAACCATTTTAAAACACATCTTGGATTTTTTACTGTCCGGTACCCTATTAAAGCTACAGAAAGGTCGGAAAAATTCTACAGTCGCCGACGGTTATATTAATGATAGTATTAATAACAAAATTGAAAGATTGCAAGTATTCTACTTTTAACTTGAGTATTACCAATAATAAGTAAATTATCTTCGTTTAGTGTGTTATTTGTTTTTCTTTAGTTAATTTCCTAATCGAAAATTGTTTCATTATAAGTATTTATTGATTCTGAAAAAAGAGTGTCACTATTGATCTTAAGTAACACATTCTCGAAAAATAATGTATCACTTTTCGATATTAATACTTAAATACCTGTTTAATATATTACTATGTTAATTATAATTAAAAATACAAACCTTTGTAGCTTAAGTTTTTTCAACATACGTAAAACTAATGAAATCTAACAAAATGTTAAAATGATAACGTTTTATTTGGCAACATGTATAAAAATATTGAGAAAATCTAATTTTCACTGGAATATTTCAAATATAGTCCAATATAATTCAGAAAAGAAAACATTTACAAAGTTATTAAAAAATTGATTTCACATCTCTGCTTAAAACGTATAGCGTTATTTTAGGGGTAAGATGCTGCTTGTCTATTATTATTAGTAATATGTAACAAAGTGTCTTTTAGTTTTTAATAATAGATCATATCTTATTAATTAATTTTTACATGGTGTTTATTGTTCGACAAGATATTCAGCAAATTTTGTATCTTTTCAACATACATCAGATGTTATCGTTGAAAATGTTCAACACAGTTTAGATCATAATTAACTATATGCACGTTATATCTACAACATTAATAATCAACTGTATTGCAGCTATCGCAAAATGGTCACTGTAATTATAATACATGGTCGAATCTCAGCTTGGCTAACATTAGGATGAAGTATTGGGATGACCCATTTCACACTCTGTCCTTATTGAATTTTACTAATTGAGCAGATTGTTGGTGAAACAACCATTGGCGTAATGCACTGGCTAATGCATTTTGAATGAAGGCTATTTGGGCATATTTGAGGGGAATATCCGGTCCCGTGTGTATTTCTGTAAACTGTTTCCACAGCCGGATTTTGACGTTAACAGGTGTAATGTACGTATTACGACACCACTCTATGAAATTTGTTTATATATAAAATTCTATTAATTATTACTAAGTTTATAGTGAATTTTATATTCATTAAAATAAATTAAAAAAATATATAAATTAATTTGAAGCATTTTTAAAAGAACTTACATTGATTTCTTTCAAATAAATTCTTTTTTTTTGTAAAATAATTGTGCCTATTGCTTCAAATTTATCATAACGTCTTAAAATTATGCAGTAACGATGTCTCTGTTGTAACGACCTGGTGGATCGTTTTAGTTCAGAAATCCACCTGACTATTTGTAGAGATTTATTTTATTGTTTTGTGCCGCGATTATAAGTGTGAGACAAGAGTCTTCGATAACCGAAGTTTTCTTTTCGCTTCGATAGAAATGTTGCGTTCATTTTAATTTCTGTCGTCTTCCTAATAAGTTCTCCTCAATAAAAGTAAGTAATTCTATAGTTTCAATTATTAATTTTATTCGTATAAATTGCACAGATTGAGGTGAATTATGCTTTTTTAAATATAATTTACACCTAATTTCAACTACACTCGCTATCATCAAACATCAGTTTTTTATTTGATCATTGATTGAATAATACACGTGTATTGAAAATTAATTATTTCCCAATAATATGGAAAAACCAGATAGTAATTCTACTTGATTGTAATTCATTGAGGAATTAAGTTTGTAAGATTGTTGATTTCACTATTAGGGTTTATGCCACATCTGGAGGAGTCCTACGTAGGAGTTATAAATTTAAATTAAAGACGTGTCGAGCCGACAGCCATTTTGTGGGAAGTTAACTGGCTTTAATTATTGTTTGAATTTATCGAAGCCTCGTCAATTCCTTCCCTGGAAGAAACTTTATTTGATAATAAACCGAAGAATATTCAGTCCATCCTAAGGAGAAATTCATTTATGGAAATCCTTTGAAGAAAATATAAGATAAAAAATTTAATTAATTTTCGAATAACAGTTAATTTTATTGTTGAATGATTAATTAAATAAATCGTTTAAAACTGGTGTTTGAGTGTTATTTGCTTTGTTTTGTACTCTGGCGCCCTGTAATTTTGGTTTGGGAAAAATTGATAAACTCTTAAAAGAAGCCACGAAATCGGTTAAGCTAGTTAAGGGTAGTAATCCCTTAAAAGGGAATTTTATTAAGCTACAAATTGGCGCCCAACGTGCCAATGTAACTTGTTAAGGGATTATTAGGGTTAAAAATTGGCGCCCAACAAATTTTGAAAAAAGATACAAAGAAAAGGTATGCCAAAATAAGTAAAACAAAATCGAGTAAACTAGTTCTTTGTAATAATAAAGCAGTTAAAAGAAATAAAGAAAATCAAAAATAAAAATTGTACACAAATTGGTTGTGCGGTACAGAGGAACAGCCTCAGCATGTACCCACAAATAAATGTGATCCCAAAGGTACAGTACTGACCTGAGCTCACCAACCAATTTATAAACCCAAAAACAAAGAAAACTAAATTTAAAGTTCACTTCGATTTTGATACTGATAAAAAATTGAAATGATTTTAAAAAAATTACAGTGTTTACCAAAAGTTAAGAAACAATATGAATGAAAAAACAATGCCGAATTAATGATGAATGCTTTCAGTGTGGTGACTCCAGTGTAAGGAAAGCAAAAAAGTATACAGATATCAAAATTACAGAAGGTAAAAATAACGAGAGAAGATAAAATATAAACGATATCTTAATATTTTCCAAAAAAAGTTACTACAAAAATATTACAAACATAACGAGACACATAGGAAAAAAAATCACAAATTATATCAAAAAGTCCTAGGTGTGTGAAGAATACAGTCCAAGCTATTAAAAAGAATTTCTGTATTTGGTGTATAACAAAATCAATACAGAAAAAAAAATGAGAAAATGGTATTTGGAAAACAAAAAATCCCGAGTAGGTACAAAACACATGGTAAATTTATTTGTTTCACAAAAGTAACCCTAATGGTTGAAAAAGAAACAAAATAGAACATAATCCCACAAGATAAATAAATTCCTATTGTGTTCCATCCATACGGTACACCAACAAAACCAAAAAGCAGTCACATTTAACTGCTACAAGATAATGAGGTCTCACAGACCCCTACAAGATAATAAGATAATAAGGTCACACAGACTCCTACACAAGATGCCCACGGCAAACTACAATAGATACCTACTCAAAATACAAAAATTCCTCATGACCATCTTCCAAATTTTTAACCGAAATTCATGAAATGCAAAGAGAGAGATAAAAAGAAAATAACAAAATACAGAAAGTAAAGGAATACAAAAAAAAATAGACTGCAACTCTCACAACCACAAAATAAAGTCATATAGAAACAGACAATAAAGCTCAAATATCGAAAAAGAATAATGAATAATTAATTATATTAGAAATCACAATCATAAAAAAAATCTTACACACTCGTAATACAAAAGTAAAAACGAAAAAGGACATATTGATACAACGCTACAAACAGGAAGCCAATATCAGCTAAAAAATTCCGCCATAAAACCAGAAAGAAATGCTCCAACAATAAATTCAAAATTTAGAAATATTAATTTTAAATGTGGAGGAAACAGCTCAAGAGACATTCTGTATAGCAAAACTACTAATAAGTTGAAAATTCAGAAATATATTTATCAATAGAATTAAATCAATCATAAATAGAAAGTTAACCTTGAGCAATAAAGATATATTTGACTAAATATATGTATAATAGAACAAATTAAATGTTAGTAAAAAAAACCGGTTTGACAAATATTTTACATGTCTGTACTATTGATGTTAAAATTTAAAAAAAAAATGTGTATAAATGGAAAAAAACCAGCAATAACTCAGAAAGACCCACGTTGGACGCCAATTTGTAACCCTAATAATCCCTTAATAAGTAAAATTGGCCGGTTGGGCGCCAATTTGTAGCTTATTAATTTTCCCTTTTATGGGATTATAACCCTTAGCTAGTTCAATTGAGTTCGTGGCTTCTTTTTTGAGTTTTATCAATTTTTCCCAAACAAAAATTATAGGGCGCCAGAGTACAAAACAAAGCAAATATCACTCAAACACCAGTTTTAAATAATTTATTAAAAATAATCATTCAATAATAATATAATCAATTAATGCGAAAATTAATTAAATCTCTTATCTTTTGTTTTCTTCAAAGGATTTCCATAAAGGAATTTCTCCTTGGGATGGAAGGAATATTCTTCGGAATATTATCAAATAAAGTATCTTCCAGAAATGGTATTGATTAGGCTTCGGTAAATTTCAACAATCATCGAAGTCAGATGGCTTCCCACAAAATGGCTGTCGGCCCGTCTTTAATTTAAAATTTCTAATTCCTACTTGGTACTCCTCCTGATGTGGCATAAACCCTAATAATGAAAACAACAATCAAAACTCCATCCGTTTATGAATTACAATCAAGTAGGATCACTTTCTGGTTTCTCCATATTATCGAGAAATAATTAATTTAAATACACGTGTATTATTCAATCTATGATCAAATAAAAAACTAATGTTTGAAATTAGGTGTTAGTAATATTTAAAAAACAAAATTTACCACAATTTGAACAATTTAATACAAATAAAATTAATAACTAAAACGATATAATTACTTACTTGTATACTGATGAATTGTTCGAACGGAAACAGATATTAAAATAAACGCGAAATAATCTATTGAAGCGAAGAGAAAGCTTCGGTTATCGGAGAGGCTTGACTCCCACTTAAATCGCAGCAAAAAAAATTAAAATAAATCTCTTCGAATAGTCAGGTGGCTTTCTGAACTAAAACGATCCACTAGGTCGTTACACTGTGCAAATAGACACATAAATATATCACGTGCTTTTCAGCTCTATGATAGATAAACCAGAGTCAGTTGTCGCAACGTCATTACCCCTGGAAGGTAAGTGATAATTATTCTCTTAAATACCCCAACTACTAATTTTTGTTTTACTTTTGATTTGGTTTGCCCAGAAATCGATAGTTATTTTTTTTCGTTTTACCTGCTTTTTACCTTACGTGATAGTTTGTGCTCCGAGTGTTAGAGGGAAGGGTTGTGGTAATTTTCCTGATGTGGTTATTAACATTTCCTCCTTTAAATATTTATTAATTGTGACTGGTGATTAGTCGAATTATCGTTTCATCTTTTCTTTTTATCTACGAAATCTGGGGTTGTGATACTGTTCTTATAAAATAATCTAAATAGCTAATAGTATGTTTTCACCTTTATGACTACCTATTTCTGATTATCAGGAAATTACAACGTATGAAAGTGCAAGTTTGATTATATGTCTAAGAAAAGAAAGAAGCACTCATTTATTTCTATAAATTTTAAATTTTGTTTTATTTTAAACAATGAATAACTGCGTTTTTACCAGTCTTCTTGCTGAATATAATTTTGTACAGTGCCGTCTCTATCTTTAAAAAATCTGTTATTTTTATTAAAACAGTCATTGTATTTAGTAAACTATTATTTTTGAGATAACTCTCAACGTATTTTTGAAATTTAGAAATTAAACAAACAAGAAATTATTAAACTGACATTAAGGAGAAATTGAAAAAATGTCACATCCAGTGGGACTCGAACCCACCATCACTGCCTTATACGCAGGCACGCTTTAACCACTTAAGCTATTGGATGATCAAGTGGTTAGGAAGCGAAACGTTATAATGAATTCAAATCCCATCAGATATGACATTCACTCACTTCCTCCTTAAGCACATGTTACATGACGTTAATGAGAGAGAAGTTTTGTCAAATCGACAATTGATACTTCAAACTCTAAGTCACTTTATTTGTGCCCTGTCTTATATTTTTATTCGGTTAGGAGACCGGAACCATTGATTTTTAGTAAACTATTATTTTTGAGATAACTCTCAACGTATTTTTGAAATTTAGAAATTAAACAAACAAGAAATTATTAAACTGACATTAAGGAGAAATTGAAAAAATGTCACATCCAGTGGGACTCGAACCCACCATCACTGCCTTATACGCAGGCACGCTTTAACCACTTAAGCTATTGGATGATCAAGTGGTTAGGAAGCGAAACGTTATAATGAATTCAAATCCCATCAGATATGACATTCACTCACTTCCTCCTTAAGCACATGTTACATGACGTTAATGAGAGAGAAGTTTTGTCAAATCGACAATTGATACTTCAAACTCTAAGTCACATGGTGGGTTCGAGAGTTATCTCAAAAATAATAGTTTACTAAAAATCAATGGTTCCGGTCTCCTAACCGAATAAAAATATAAGACAGGGCACAAATAAAGTGACTTAGAGTTTGAAGTATCAATTGTCGATTTGACAAAACTTCTCTCTCATTAACGTCATGTAACATGTGCTTAAGGAGGAAGTGAGTGAATGTCATATCTGATGGGATTTGAATTCATTATAACGTTTCGCTTCCTAACCACTTGATCATCCAATAGCTTAAGTGGTTAAAGCGTGCCTGCGTATAAGGCAGTGATGGTGGGTTCGAGTCCCACTGGATGTGACATTTTTTCAATTTCTCCTTAATGTCAGTTTAATAATTTCTTGTTTGTTTAATTTCTAAATTTCAAAAATACGTTGAGAGTTATCTCAAAAATAATAGTTTACTAAAAATCAATGGTTCCGGTCTCCTAACCGAATAAAAATATAAGACAGGGCACAAATAAAGTGACTTAGAGTTTGAAGTATCAATTGTCGATTTGACAAAACTTCTCTCTCATTAACGTCATGTAACATGTGCTTAAGGAGGAAGTGAGTGAATGTCATATCTGATGGGATTTGAATTCATTATAACGTTTCGCTTCCTAACCACTTGATCATCCAATAGCTTAAGTGGTTAAAGCGTGCCTGCGTATAAGGCAGTGATGGTGGGTTCGAGTCCCACTGGATGTGACATTTTTTCAATTTCTCCTTAATGTCAGTTTAATAATTTCTTGTTTGTTTAATTTCTAAATTTCAAAAATACGTTGAGAGTTATCTCAAAAATAATAGTTTACTAAAAATCAATGGTTCCGGTCTCCTAACCGAATAAAAATATAAGACAGGGCACAAATAAAGTGACTTAGAGTTTGAAGTATCAATTGTCGATTTGACAAAACTTCTCTCTCATTAACGTCATGTAACATGTGCTTAAGGAGGAAGTGAGTGAATGTCATATCTGATGGGATTTGAATTCATTATAACGTTTCGCTTCCTAACCACTTGATCATCCAATAGCTTAAGTGGTTAAAGCGTGCCTGCGTATAAGGCAGTGATGGTGGGTTCGAGTCCCACTGGATGTGACATTTTTTCAATTTCTCCTTAATGTCAGTTTAATAATTTCTTGTTTGTTTAATTTCTAAATTTCAAAAATACGTTGAGAGTTATCTCAAAAATAATAGTTTACTAAAAATCAATGGTTCCGGTCTCCTAACCGAATAAAAATATAAGACAGGGCACAAATAAAGTGACTTAGAGTTTGAAGTATCAATTGTCGATTTGACAAAACTGCTCTCTCATTAACGTCATGTAACATGTGCTTAAGGAGGAAGTGAGTGAATGTCATATCTGATGGGATTTGAATTCATTATAACGTTTCGCTTCCTAACCACTTGATCATCCAATAGCTTAAGTGGTTAAAGCGTGCCTGCGTATAAGGCAGTGATGGTGGGTTCGAGTCCCACTGGATGTGACATTTTTTCAATTTCTCCTTAATGTCAGTTTAATAATTTCTTGTTTGTTTAATTTCTAAATTTCAAAAATACGTTGAGAGTTATCTCAAAAATAATAGTTTACTAAAAATCAATGGTTCCGGTCTCCTAACCGAATAAAAATATAAGACAGGGCACAAATAAAGTGACTTAGAGTTTGAAGTATCAATTGTCGATTTGACAAAACTTCTCTCTCATTAACGTCATGTAACATGTGCTTAAGGAGGAAGTGAGTGAATGTCATATCTGATGGGATTTGAATTCATTATAACGTTTCGCTTCCTAACCACTTGATCATCCAATAGCTTAAGTGGTTAAAGCGTGCCTGCGTATAAGGCAGTGATGGTGGGTTCGAGTCCCACTGGATGTGACATTTTTTCAATTTCTCCTTAATGTCAGTTTAATAATTTCTTGTTTGTTTAATTTCTAAATTTCAAAAATACGTTGAGAGTTATCTCAAAAATAATAGTTTACTAAAAATCAATGGTTCCGGTCTCCTAACCGAATAAAAATATAAGACAGGGCACAAATAAAGTGACTTAGAGTTTGAAGTATCAATTGTCGATTTGACAAAACTTCTCTCTCATTAACGTCATGTAACATGTGCTTAAGGAGGAAGTGAGTGAATGTCATATCTGATGGGATTTGAATTCATTATAACGTTTCGCTTCCTAACCACTTGATCATCCAATAGCTTAAGTGGTTAAAGCGTGCCTGCGTATAAGGCAGTGATGGTGGGTTCGAGTCCCACTGGATGTGACATTTTTTCAATTTCTCCTTAATGTCAGTTTAATAATTTCTTGTTTGTTTAATTTCTAAATTTCAAAAATACGTTGAGAGTTATCTCAAAAATAATAGTTTACTAAAAATCAATGGTTCCGGTCTCCTAACCGAATAAAAATATAAGACAGGGCACAAATAAAGTGACTTAGAGTTTGAAGTATCAATTGTCGATTTGACAAAACTTCTCTCTCATTAACGTCATGTAACATGTGCTTAAGGAGGAAGTGAGTAAATGTCATATCTGATGGGATTTGAATTCATTATAACGTTTCGCTTCCTAACCACTTGATCATCCAATAGCTTAAGTGGTTAAAGCGTGCCTGCGTATAAGGCAGTGATGGTGGGTTCGAGTCCCACTGGATGTGACATTTTTTCAATTTCTCCTTAATGTCAGTTTAATAATTTCTTGTTTGTTTAATTTCTAAATTTCAAAAATACGTTGAGAGTTATCTCAAAAATAATAGTTTACTAAAAATCAATGGTTCCGGTCTCCTAACCGAATAAAAATATAAGACAGGGCACAAATAAAGTGACTTAGAGTTTGAAGTATCAATTGTCGATTTGACAAAACTTCTCTCTCATTAACGTCATGTAACATGTGCTTAAGGAGGAAGTGAGTGAATGTCATATCTGATGGGATTTGAATTCATTATAACGTTTCGCTTCCTAACCACTTGATCATCCAATAGCTTAAGTGGTTAAAGCGTGCCTGCGTATAAGGCAGTGATGGTGGGTTCGAGTCCCACTGGATGTGACATTTTTTCAATTTCTCCTTAATGTCAGTTTAATAATTTCTTGTTTGTTTAATTTCTAAATTTCAAAAATACGTTGAGAGTTATCTCAAAAATAATAGTTTACTAAAAATCAATGGTTCCGGTCTCCTAACCGAATAAAAATATAAGACAGGGCACAAATAAAGTGACTTAGAGTTTGAAGTATCAATTGTCGATTTGACAAAACTTCTCTCTCATTAACGTCATGTAACATGTGCTTAAGGAGGAAGTGAGTGAATGTCATATCTGATGGGATTTGAATTCATTATAACGTTTCGCTTCCTAACCACTTGATCATCCAATAGCTTAAGTGGTTAAAGCGTGCCTGCGTATAAGGCAGTGATGGTGGGTTCGAGTCCCACTGGATGTGACATTTTTTCAATTTCTCCTTAATGTCAGTTTAATAATTTCTTGTTTGTTTAATTTCTAAATTTCAAAAATACGTTGAGAGTTATCTCAAAAATAATAGTTTACTAAAAATCAATGGTTCCGGTCTCCTAACCGAATAAAAATATAAGACAGGGCACAAATAAAGTGACTTAGAGTTTGAAGTATCAATTGTCGATTTGACAAAACTTCTCTCTCATTAACGTCATGTAACATGTGCTTAAGGAGGAAGTGAGTGAATGTCATATCTGATGGGATTTGAATTCATTATAACGTTTCGCTTCCTAACCACTTGATCATCCAATAGCTTAAGTGGTTAAAGCGTGCCTGCGTATAAGGCAGTGATGGTGGGTTCGAGTCCCACTGGATGTGACATTTTTTCAATTTCTCCTTAATGTCAGTTTAATAATTTCTTGTTTGTTTAATTTCTAAATTTCAAAAATACGTTGAGAGTTATCTCAAAAATAATAGTTTACTAAAAATCAATGGTTCCGGTCTCCTAACCGAATAAAAATATAAGACAGGGCACAAATAAAGTGACTTAGAGTTTGAAGTATCAATTGTCGGTTTGACAAAACTTCTCTCTCATTAACGTCATGTAACATGTGCTTAAGGAGGAAGTGAGTGAATGTCATATCTGATGGGATTTGAATTCATTATAACGTTTCGCTTCCTAACCACTTGATCATCCAATAGCTTAAGTGGTTAAAGCGTGCCTGCGTATAAGGCAGTGATGGTGGGTTCGAGTCCCACTGGATGTGACATTTTTTCAATTTCTCCTTAATGTCAGTTTAATAATTTCTTGTTTGTTTAATTTCTAAATTTCAAAAATACGTTGAGAGTTATCTCAAAAATAATAGTTTACTAAAAATCAATGGTTCCGGTCTCCTAACCGAATAAAAATATAAGACAGGGCACAAATAAAGTGACTTAGAGTTTGAAGTATCAATTGTCGATTTGACAAAACTTCTCTCTCATTAACGTCATGTAACATGTGCTTAAGGAGGAAGTGAGTGAATGTCATATCTGATGGGATTTGAATTCATTATAACGTTTCGCTTCCTAACCACTTGATCATCCAATAGCTTAAGTGGTTAAAGCGTGCCTGCGTATAAGGCAGTGATGGTGGGTTCGAGTCCCACTGGATGTGACATTTTTTCAATTTCTCCTTAATGTCAGTTTAATAATTTCTTGTTTGTTTAATTTCTAAATTTCAAAAATACGTTGAGAGTTATCTCAAAAATAATAGTTTACTAAAAATCAATGGTTCCGGTCTCCTAACCGAATAAAAATATAAGACAGGGCACAAATAAAGTGACTTAGAGTTTGAAGTATCAATTGTCGATTTGACAAAACTTCTCTCTCATTAACGTCATGTAACATGTGCTTAAGGAGGAAGTGAGTAAATGTCATATCTGATGGGATTTGAATTCATTATAACGTTTCGCTTCCTAACCACTTGATCATCCAATAGCTTAAGTGGTTAAAGCGTGCCTGCGTATAAGGCAGTGATGGTGGGTTCGAGTCCCACTGGATGTGACATTTTTTCAATTTCTCCTTAATGTCAGTTTAATAATTTCTTGTTTGTTTAATTTCTAAATTTCAAAAATACGTTGAGAGTTATCTCAAAAATAATAGTTTACTAAAAATCAATGGTTCCGGTCTCCTAACCGAATAAAAATATAAGACAGGGCACAAATAAAGTGACTTAGAGTTTGAAGTATCAATTGTCGATTTGACAAAACTTCTCTCTCATTAACGTCATGTAACATGTGCTTAAGGAGGAAGTGAGTGAATGTCATATCTGATGGGATTTGAATTCATTATAACGTTTCGCTTCCTAACCACTTGATCATCCAATAGCTTAAGTGGTTAAAGCGTGCCTGCGTATAAGGCAGTGATGGTGGGTTCGAGTCCCACTGGATGTGACATTTTTTCAATTTATCCTTAATGTCAGTTTAATAATTTCTTGTTTGTTTAATTTCTAAATTTCAAAAATACGTTGAGAGTTATCTCAAAAATAATAGTTTACTAAAAATCAATGGTTCCGGTCTCCTAACCGAATAAAAATATAAGACAGGGCACAAATAAAGTGACTTAGAGTTTGAGGTATCAATTGTCGATTTGACAAAACTTCTCTCTCATTAACGTCATGTAACATGTGCTTAAGGAGGAAGTGAGTGAATGTCATATCTGATGGGATTTGAATTCATTATAATGTTTCGCTTCCTAACCACTTGATCATCCAATAGCTTAAGTGGTTAAAGCGTGCCTGCGTATAAGGCAGTGATGGTGGGTTCGAGTCCCACTGGATGTGACATTTTTTCAATTTCTCCTTAATGTCAGTTTAATAATTTCTTGTTTGTTTAATTTCTAAATTTCAAAAGTCATTGTATTTACTCTATGTATGATTAACAATAATAAATTTAAAAATAAGTACTAAATTAACTCGAGTTAAAAGTAAAACCTATATAGTGAAACCAACGAAATTTCAAATAAACTTCTAATTCTTTTAAAAAAATATATTTTTACTTTTTAGTTTTTTAGAGTATACATAGGTTAGGTAGCAATATTTTATACTTAGCTGTTATCATTAAATGTTTATGACATTGTCTATTTTAAGATTCACTTAATGTGAATATTTTATGTATACTTTATTGTGATACTTAATTTTATGTTTTTTATTTATTCATCTAGTAAAGAAACATTGTTAAATTTTACTAGATATTTTCTCACTGAATTGTGTTGTTCAGATCCATATTTTTCTCTTTTTTTATTTAAATAAGAGTATCTAAATTCTAATTAATCTTAAATTTTCTTGTGTAACAAGTTTTGTTTTAAACCACAAAGGATAAGTTAAGGATTGAACGTATCATCTTTATTATTTTTATTTTACTATCACTAGGTAAAGTGTGGAATTTTAAATTTTTTTACAATAACCTACCGGGTTACTTTAACTTAATTATATATATTTTTTTCTTTTTTTCTTTATTTTCTATTTTTCGTCTCTATTAAAAATTAGGTAGCGCCAATTTTTTTTTACATCTTTTATAATTTTTTTTAATTAGCTTAAATGAACCCACGACTCGCTTTACAGAAACAACTAAGTGCCGTTCGCATTAGTAAATCTTTAACGAGCAATTAGATAACATCCATAAAAAAGGTTAAAATTATTCGGGTTTAGCAGCTTTTTTATTAATGTTCTTAATCGCTTCATCCATAATTAAAACTCGGATGAATGTAAAGTATATTCGCAAATTAACTATACACTAGTAAATTAGACAAGTTGTACCTGCACTGTTCCATTACATCAACGAACGGTTAAATAGAATTTGCTCGGAATTAAATAAGTTTTCTGCCAATTTTAATAGAACTATACATTTAGAATTTTGTTGTAATCAGTTTTATAATTTTCTGTTAACTCAAATGGGATTGAATATACATAGTATAGATACCCAATTTTTTTTTATTAAATATTTATACTTATATTTAAAATTGATTTTTGAAAATTTAAAATGGATTAACTTTTATCTAAATGAATTAAATGTATAGAAGAATAAAACTCAGTTCAATAGTATTAAATTTTAAAAATGCTTTACTTTCAGCTTGTTAAATAATTTATTATTTTAATCATTTTTTTTGTTATGTTTTATTATTATTATTAATTAAAAGATATTAAAAAAATGGTAATATTATTTTAAACAAATCAATATTTTATTGACTAGCTACAAGAAAATTTTATCTTAAATACAATATTAGGCCCCTTGCTAGGACTTTATCGAAAGTTGAAGAAATAAATGTGGAAAAATGAAAATTACTATAACTAATATATTCAAACGACAAATCTGATAAAAACTTTAGGAAAGATTTTCCGACAACGTATAAAAAACATAATAATAAAATGAAGTCAGAAAATCAGAAAATGTTCCCATAGACGGATATTTCGCGTGTCTGTAAACAATTGCACACCCCCTAATGAGAAGTTATAGAAGTCTAAGTCCCAAATTAGAATTAGTATTTTGAGAAACAATCAATTTGTCGAGACTAATACCATCAGATAACCGTCGCATATATGAAATTTCATTACTAGTAGTGTGAGTTTAAACATTTTTGTGGATCTAGTACAGCATTAGTTAAAATTGTTATCGGGTTTCTTATCTAAACTATACTGTATAAATCATAAAGCAGCCAGTCAATAGCCATGGGCGTAATAGAACGATAAATTAATTAATTTAGATTACAGAGTCACGCAACATATATGCCGGTGTATGTGCGGCTCAACCCCTTATTAGGTCACAGGTAAACTCAAATTGTAGGTAATAAAATGTTTCAATCCTTAACTGACTTAAAGCCTGATAAATTATATATATATATATATATATATATATAACGTGAAGTCAATAGTGGAGTTGCAGTCAATATTATGGCCAATGTAAATAAAGAAAACTCTTTTATTTTTGTCAAGCTTTCGAATTTATTTAATTCTTTTTCAGGACATCTATAGTGAAGAAAAAATTTTTTATATAATAAAATTTTTTTTATAATGTTTTATATGTGATAACTTACTAATACGTGAGGTTATATTGAACCAGTCACTATACCATTATTCATATATATATATATATATATATATCTATACATATATATATATATATATATATATATATATATATATATATATATATATATATATATATATATATATATATAAAGTTCTTATTAATTCACTTTCGGGAAACGCCACAGGAATAGGTTAGGCAAAAGATGAAAAGAGCCAGACGTGAGAGAAACTTTATTCCAAGTCTGCGAAATTTTCGGCGACTTTTTTCGCCTTCATCAGCGCCTAAAATGGGAATTACAAGATATTTAAGTACATAAAAATTTTTATGATGTAAAAACTTACAAAGGAAAATGTTCTAATATTCCTATTATTTTTTAGGTGTTCAAATACAACATAATTTGTACCAAGCAAAAACAGTAATACAATAAAAATTGTTCTTCTGATATAACAGTGTTTAAATTCCTAGTAATAGTTTTAAACAATTTGAGAGTTCTCACTATTGTAAAATTAAAAACGAAAAACGAAAAACAGTAAGCCACAAACAAGGACATCGAGGAACGCAGAAAACATAAATCCTTTTTCTTTTTATATTGTTGAGACAGAGACAAAACATATTCGGAATACACGGAGTGACTCTGGGTAAACACAGTTGTCAGGATACTCTCTTTGTTAGAGGCCATATGCAGTGACATTTGGATATCCTTCTACAGGTATCAGTCATTTATTGTTTTAAGGTTAGGTAATGGACATAAACAAAACACAAAACACCACTCCAAAATCGATGAAAAATCATTGTTTTCACTCACGAAGCACAGAAACTGCCATTAATTTAGGTAATGTCCCCATGTATGATCTTCTTTGTTAGATCCTGATGTACTAGGTAGGTGTAAATCAAACTCAAACCTTCCACATCTGTTTTAGAGTTCATAGCATTTTTGCAACCATTGATGTAACACATTTCTACGAAATTTCTTTTGAATTGATTAGTAACTGTTTCGAGGATTCTAACATTACTATAATCCATTTGGTGTGAGGTAGAATGTACATGTTGGCTTAACGCAGTTATCGTGGGCTTTTTAACCGTATCGCTTTTGTGTAAGGCGATTCTTTTTGAGAGCTTCTGGCCTGTCTGCCCGATGTATTGTTTGGGGCATTCACTACACTGTATGGAGTAAACCACTTTCGACTTATTCATTTTTGGAGTTTTATCTTTCAAATGGGAGAAATAGGAACCCAATTTCCTATATGTGGCATTTGCGACGATTATATTGTGTTTTCTCAGGCGGTTGGAGATTTGAGACGATAAACCTCTTATGAATGGGAGTCTAGCATAGTGCAATTCACCAGGTTCTGTTACCATAGTGTTTTTTGGTAGTATTGAGCGAGTGGAACAATCTTGGTGCAACAACTTGTTCAGGAGATTCTTGGGGTAATGATTCTTCCGTAATATGTTGAATAATAGATTAATGTTCTTATTAACATATGATGGATGGCAGATCTTCTGGATGCGGTTCTTTAGGCCGATAATGATGTTCACCTTTTGTTCGAATGGATGGTAGGAGTGAAAAGGGACGTACCTCCCTGAATATGTCTTCTTTTTGTACCAATCGAGCCTGATAGAATTGTCATCATGCCTGATCACTGCAGTATCCAAAAAAGGTACCATTCTGTCAGTTTCTGTCTCACACGTGAACTTAAGGTGAGTATTGTAAGCATTAAAAATTCCCAAAGTGCTTACAATACTCACCTTAAGTTCACGTGTGAGACAGAAACTGACAGAATGGTACCTTTTTTGGATACTGCAGTGATCAGGCATGATGACAATTCTATCAGGCTCGATTGGTACAAAAAGAAGACATATTCAGGGAGGTACGTCCCTTTTCACTCCTACCATCCATTCGAACAAAAGGTGAACATCATTATCGGCCTAAAGAACCGCATCCAGAAGATCTGCCATCCATCATATGTTAATAAGAACATTAATCTATTATTCAACATATTACGGAAGAATCATTACCCCAAGAATCTCCTGAACAAGTTGTTGCACCAAGATTGTTCCACTCGCTCAATCCTACCAAAAAACACTATGGTAACAGAACCTGGTGAATTGCACTATGCTAGACTCCCATTCATAAGAGGTTTATCGTCTCAAATCTCCAACCGCCTGAGAAAACACAATATAATCGTCGCAAATGCCACATATAGGAAATTGGGTTCCCATTTCTCCCATTTGAAAGATAAAACTCCAAAAATGAATAAGTCGAAAGTGGTTTACTCCATACAGTGTAGTAAATGCCCCAAACAATACATCGGGCAGACAGGCCAGAAGCTCTCAAAAAGAATCGCCTTACACAAAAGCGATACGGTTAAAAAGCCCACGATAACTGCGTTAAGCCAACATGTACATTCTACCTCACACCAAATGGATTATAGTAATGTTAGAATCCTCGAAACAGTTACTAATCAATTCAAAAGAAATTTCGTAGAAATGTGTTACATCAATGGTTGCAAAAATGCTATGAACTCTAAAAAAGATGTGGAAGGTTTGAGTTTGATTAACACCTACCTAGTACATCAGGATCTAACAAAGAAGATCATACATGGGGACATTACCTAAATTAATGGCAGTTTCTGTGCTTCGTGAGTGAAAACAATGATTTTTCATCGATTTTGGAGTGGTGTTTTGTGTTTTGTTTATGTCCATTACCTAACCTTAAAACAATAAATGACTGATACCTGTAGAAGGATATCCAAATGTCACTGCATATGGCCTCTAACAAAGAGAGTATCCTGACAACTGTGTTTACCCAGAGTCACTCCGTGTATTCCGAATATGTTTTGTCTCTGTCTCAACAATATAAAAAGAAAAAGGATTTATGTTTTCTGCGTTCCTCGATGTCCTTGTTTGTGGCTTACTGTTTTTCGTTTTTCGTTTTTAATTTTACAATAGTGAGAACTGTCAAATTGTTTAAAACTATTACTAGGAATTTAAACACTGTTATATCAGAAGAACAATTTTTGTTGTATTACTGTTTTTGCTTGGTACAAATTATGTTGTATTTGAACACCTAAAAAATAGTAGGAATATTAGAACATTTTCCTTTGTAAGTTTTTACATCATAAAAATTTTTATGTACTTAAATATCTTGTAATTCCCATTTTAGGCGCTGATGAAGGCGAAAAAAGTCGCCGAAAATTTCGCAGACTTGGAATAAAGTTTCTCTCACGTCTGGCTCTTTTCATCTTTTGCCTAACCTATTCCTGTGGCGTTTCCCGAAAGTGAATTAATAAGAACTTTTTTATAAAAAAAACCGCCGTTATCAACCACAATTTATATATATATATATATATATATATATATATATATATATATATATATATATATATATATATATATATATATATATATATATATATATATATATATAAACAAAGTGCCAAGAAAATGCGTATTAATATATAAACAAAAGGGGACAATAATTATTGGGCATGTACGCAAAAGGATCAATAAGGCCACGATTCTGGCTCATTAGCCGTCATCAGTGCGGCATAACCAAGTAGGGTATTGCACTTGGCTAGCAAAAGTGTTGGGTACTTGGGAGCAAGGGATGTTGGGGAAACATGTGTAAAGAAACATAAAAACACAAAAACAACGAAAGCTCACACAGGAGTCCTATCGCCATTTTGTGCTTTCGGCCAGCTGTGCCAATGGGTTTTCGGCTAGCAACCAGCGTCGCAACGTTGGCGAAACGGACTCATTGTGTTTGAGTCGTTCTAAGCCCAGGATATGAAATAAACAAAGTGCCAAGAAAATGCGTATTAATATATAAACAAAAGGGGACAATTATTGGGCATGTACGCAAAAGGATCAATAAGGCCACGAGTAGGAATGGTAACCGCAGACATGCATGTTTCTGGCTCATTAGCCGTCATCAGTGCGGCATAACCAAGTAGGGTATTGCACTTGGCTAGCAAAAGTGTTGGGTACTTGGGAGCAAGGGATGTTGGGGAAACATGTGTAAAGAAACATAAAAACACAAAAACAACGAAAGCTCACACAGGATTCCTATCGCCATTTTGTGCTTTCGGCACTGATGACGGCTAATGAGCCAGAAACATGCATGTCTGCGGTTACCATTCCTACTCGTGGCCTTATTGATCCTTTTGCGTACATGCCCAATAATTGTCCCCTTTTGTTTATATATTAATACGCATTTTCTTGGCACTTTGTTTATTTCATATCCTGGGCTTAGAACGACTCAAACACAATGAGTCCGTTTCGCCAACGTTGCGACGCTAGTTGCTAGCCGAAAACCCATTGGCACAGCTGGCCGAAAGCACAAAATGGCGATAGGACTCCTGTGTGAGCTTTCGTTGTTTTTGTGTTTTTATGTTTCTTTACACATGTTTCCCCAACATCCCTTGCTCCCAAGTACCCAACACTTTTGCTAGCCAAGTGCAATACCCTACTTGGTTATGCCGCACTGATGACGGCTAATGAGCCAGAAACATGCATGTCTGCGGTTACCATTCCTACTCGTGGCCTTATTGATCCTTTTGCGTACATGCCCAATAATTGTCCCCTTTTGTTTATATATTAATACGCATTTTCTTGGCACTTTGTTTATTTCATATCCTGGGCTTAGAACGACTCAAACACAATGAGTCCGTTTCGCCAACGTTGCGACGCTGGTTGCTAGCCGAAAACCCATTGGCACAGCTGGCCGAAAGCACAAAATGGCGATAGGACTCCTGTGTGAGCTTTCGTTGTTTTTGTGTTTTTATGTTTCTTTACACATGTTTCCCCAACATCCCTTGCTCCCAAGTACCCAACACTTTTGCTAGCCAAGTGCAATACCCTACTTGGTTATGCCGCACTGATGACGGCTAATGAGCCAGAAACATGCATGTCTGCGGTTACCATTCCTACTCGTGGCCTTATTGATCCTTTTGCGTACATGCCCAATAATTGTCCCCTTTTGTTTATATATTAATACGCATTTTCTTGGCACTTTGTTTATTTCATATCCTGGGCTTAGAACGACTCAAACACAATGAGTCCGTTTCGCCAACGTTGCGACGCTGGTTGCTAGCCGAAAACCCATTGGCACAGCTGGCCGAAAGCACAAAATGGCGATAGGACTCCTGTGTGAGCTGTCGTTGTTTTTGTGTTTTTATGTTTCTTTACACATGTTTCCTCAACATCCCTTGCTCCCAAGTACCCAACACTTTTGCTAGCCAAGTGCAATACCCTACTTGGTTATGCCGCACTGATGACGGCTAATGAGCCAGAAACATGCATGTCTGCGGTTACCATTCCTACTCGTGCCCTTATTGATCCTTTTGCGTACATGCCCAATAATTGTCCCCTTTTGTTTATATATTAATACGCATTTTCTTGGCACTTTGTTTATTTCATATCCTGGGCTTAGAACGACTCAAACACAATGAGTCCGTTTCGCCAACGTTGCGACGCTGGTTGCTAGCCGAAAACCCATTGGCACAGCTGGCCGAAAGCACAAAATGGCGATAGGGCTCCTGTGTGAGCTTTCGTTGTTTTTGTGTTTTTATGTTTCTTTACACATGTTTCCCCAACATCCCTTGCTCCCAAGTACTTAACACTTTTGCTAGCCAAGTGCAATACCCTACTTGGTTATGCCGCACTGATGACGGCTAATGAGCCAGAAACATGCATGTCTGCGGTTACCATTCCTACTCGTGGCCTTATTGATCCTTTTGCGTACATGCCCAATAATTGTCCCCTTTTGTTTATATATTAATACGCATTTTCTTGGCACTTTGTTTATTTCATATCCTGGGCTTAGAACGACTCAAACACAATGAGTCCGTTTCGCCAACGTTGCGACGCTGGTTGCTAGCCGAAAACCCATTGGCACAGCTGGCCGAAAGCACAAAATGGCGATAGGACTCCTGTGTGAGCTTTCGTTGTTTTTGTGTTTTTATGTTTCTTTACACATGTTTCCCCAACATCCCTTGCTCCCAAGTACCCAACACTTTTGCTAGCCAAGTGCAATACCCTACTTGGTTATGCCGCACTGATGACGGCTAATGAGCCAGAAACATGCATGTCTGCGGTTACCATTCCTACTCGTGGCCTTATTGATCCTTTTGCGTACATGCCCAATAATTGTCCCCTTTTGTTATATATATATATATATATATATATATATATATATATATATATATATATATAATAATAGTAAGAATGACTAGTCAATATAACACTGATAATTCGACAACCAAAGAGATTGCAGAGTTGGGGATGTACATCCCCAACTCTGCAATCTGTTTGGTTGTCGAATTATCAGTAGATATATATATATATATATAGACTACTCAAAACAAAAACAAAAAATTTAAATCATTTTTTGTGTAAGAGTTTTTTGAAAAAGTTATGGATTTCTACTTGATTTGTGAAAAATTACTGTTAAAATTGTAAATGTCTCAAATCTTAAACCTGTCAAATGTGTTATTTGGGAATAAAAATTTTAAGTTGCAATAAGTCAATAAATAACGATTTTATTTTTTTTTATCCTTAAATAAGACAGTATCTAAAAACAATTCTTAGTAGTGAGTATGCCCTCCTCTGGCTCTGACAACTTTAGTACAACGACTGGGCATTCTCTCAATCAAGTTTCTCATCAACCCCTAGGGTAGTTGTTCACATTCTTAAATAAGAAATTGTTCAAGTTGTTGGATGGTTTGTATGGGTTGCTGCTGCAATAAACTTCGTCCCAATGTATACCACATATGTTCGATGGGATTGAGATCTGGACTGAGAGCCGGCCATTCCATAACTTCAATATTACGGTCATTTAAAAAAGTTCTTACTATCCTAGCCACGTGTGATTATCGGGCTGTAAAATGAAATCTGCTCCCATATTATCAACAAAAGGCATTACGTGTGGTGTTAAAATTTCTTCCATATAACGTAATGCCGTTAGGAAAACGTTTTGAATTACCACTAAGTCGGTGTGCCCATTTAAACATATACCAGCCTATACCATAATAGACCCTCCTCCAAACCGAACAGTTTCTTGCACAGATGAGTCCAAATACCGCATACCTGTTCGTTGGAAAAGTAGTTCAAATAACGCCCAGACCTGATTGGTTTTCTGTACCAGTCAATGATGATAACCTATTCAGAACAAGCAGTAAAACAAATTGTATGTCAAACCATTTGAAAAAAAGTATATAATTTTATTAAAAACTATTTTTATTATATTTAACCGGAATTGGGTTTTATGGGAACAGGATCCGAAAAGTATATAATGTTAAAAGTTAAATTAAGATTACCTCTATCTAAAGGGCTGAATGTATCAGATTCAAATTACGAGAATGATAACGAGCTTTATACATCTGCAAATTACTGCCCATACACAGTCACTCAATGGGATATTTCATAAACGAATAAGTAGGTCAGTCAATACTAATCGCATGGTACAAATTCTATTTCCTCATTATTGGGATTCTCATAAACTAACCGGACTTTCACATGATTTCAATAATAGGTCTATTTTAATCTCGACACGGTTTGGCGATGAAACCTATATAATAGATCATTGTCAATAGATTTTACTCTGTTCCTCTAATATGATGTCCTTAATTCAAAATAGGTATGCCGGTTTGTAGCAAGGATGAAAATTCAATGAAATATTATCTTCAAAACAATAATGGTTATATTAGCCCAGTTGTTTATAATAAAAAAGTGGTAGTACTTCTGTAATCTTTATAGATCCATCTTAATCTTTACCGCAAATGTTATATACGCTTTAGGTAAACTTTTTTGTTTAGGTGGTGCAAAGTTCCCTTTATTGAAAAACAAAACAGATTTATTAATTTTATAAATTTAAATCTTGTTTATTCCTACAGAGTTAATATTGTGACGTGTTCTGCCACATGAAAATTAAATATTTATAAAATTTAACCCTTTAAAACTGATACTTCTAAAAATAACAAAAATGTTTACTGATGTAAATAAATTAAAAAATATTTTTTACTAATTAAAACAATTGTTAATTGCATCCATTTTAAACAAAAAAATATTTCTCGTTATTAAATAACTCTATTATAATTGCAGCATTTTAACCCTTATCTACCATAAACCTTTTTAGCAAAAATTATTTAAAATATGTTTTCAACATTTTTAGTACGCAAAAAAAATATATGCATATTAATATTGCATATTTAAATATACTATTAAGTAGAAAAACAAAAAACCGCAAAATTTATTTGGTTTATAGATAGATAGAATCGACTTTATTTTTCACTAGGCGAAATTTAGCTTAGCTGTTGTTTTAACCGAGCGTTCATATACAATACAATATTTAATACAATACAATACATAAACAATATTTAACCTAATATTTATTTAGTAAATACAATTTATATTTGTGCTTAAAGAAGTTTATGCTGCAGTTCAAAAATGAATTATTTCTTATTTCTGAGTTGAATACTTTGGGAGCACAGTACAAGAAACTTCTTTGAAATAGAGCAGTACGATGAGCAGGTATATTTAAAGGAGGCGTTTTTGTGTTAATGAGGCGCAGTAAAAAACAGGAAAAATGTAGTTTTTTTCTATCCTCTAAGTCTAGCCAATTAAGTTCTGCGAATTTATACCTAACATGGTCTCGTGCCCTTAACCCATAGATAAACCTAACACATGAGTTTTGCACACGCTGTAGCCTTTTTTTTTTAATTTGAGATCTAGACAGGGACCGTAAACAAAATTACAATAGTTTGTATGAGAAAGCACTAACGTTTCACATAAAACTTTTTTTAAATTTGGTTTTAGTATATGCCTGCTCTTGTACAAATTACGCAGTGATAGAAAAGATTTCTGAACCACTCTTCCCATATGCGTTCTTAACCTTAACTGTGTGTCAAAAATGACACCAAGATTTTTACATTCTTGTACCACAGGGATTGGAGTATCCATAATTTTTATTTTAAGATTCTCTGACGCCCATATATTATCAGGTCCAGAGAAAACTACTGCAGACTTACTTGGATTTATTTTAAGTCCATTTAAGGTGGAGTAATCATATATAGATTGCAGGCAATTATTGAGAATATTCTGTGCTTCCAAAGCCCTACCTTTTATAAAAGATATACGGATTTGTGTATCATCTTCATATTTTCCAACATCACAGCCGTCAATATAATTGTCCATATCGATAGTATATATTACAAACAACAAAGGGCCCAGGATGGAACCTTGAGGTACACCTTTATTTACTTTAATCTTTTTTGATGGCTTGCCCTCAATTTAAACATACTGATATCTTTCGGAAAGGTAATTATCAAAAATATTAACGCTACGCTCTGAAAATCCAAATGATAATCCAAGCTTAGCACATAGTAACTGATGGTCAATTGTGTCGAAAGCCTTACTGTAGTCCAACAGTACTAAAGCGGAGGTTTCTCGTTTATCAGCTGAGGAAATGATGTCATCTAAAATCCTCAGTAGAAGAGTCGCAGTACTGTAGCCACTACGAAAACCTGTCTGCGAAGAGGGGAACAAGTTGTTTAGGTTAAAGTATTCAATGACTTGTCTCGAAAGGATCTTTTCAAATAATTTAGATAACACAGGCAGTAAACTAATGGGCCGTAAGTCAGAGATGCTCTCAGGATTATTGGTTTTCGGTAGTGGGACTACAACAGCGACCTTCCAGCCAGAAGGAAACACACATTTGTCTACACACGAGTTGAAAATATGGGTTATGAACGGTACTATGAGATGAGAGCACAGTTTTATCATGTATAGCTATTACATTGATTTAAAAAAAAATGTTGCCAACCTAAAATTTCTAAAATCGGTAGATTAATCCAAAAAAGGAGAAATCAGTATATTTGTATAATCCGTTATAATAACAAAAATTGAAGTACTATAACCAAGACCAAGCTCACTTCGTATATGTAACTTTTGTTTTTTAAGTACTTCTTTTTAACACACAAAAATTTTAAATAAATGAATCTAGTTATAAATAATTTTTATGGAAAAAAGTTATTAGAATTTAATAAGTTAAGTGAATAGTGACTTTTTAGGGAGCACAATACTTTTTCATCATTGCAGTTTAAATTTGGGAAACCATCAAAATTGTTTTAAAAGTATCATGGTTAGAAATATCCATAAAAAATAAAACAACTTAACTACCGTATATAAACAAAAATAGTGGGATCACGCGTCACCTTTAAAGTTCTTTATTCCAAATTTTGCTGACGTTTTTTATGTAGAACTGGAAAGCAGCGATTACAAATCTACCAATTTTTGGTATAACGTTATAATTTTTTTTCATAATTATTGAAACTGTTTGTAGCTTAATTTAAACCAATTTTTTTAATGAACAAACACTTTTTAAAAATCTCCACTATTTTTTTAATCTTCCGATTTTTACTTATTTTTTCCTGCATTAATGTATCGATTTTAAAAATTTTAGGGTGCTGATGAGAGACAACGATACAGACCGAAATGCGGACCGAGAACTTCGGTGGCATGGAACCAGTTATAGCGAGAATGATCCTACTATTCTTGACTACATACGGTGACTAAACTTCTTTTGGTGCGCCTGATACCTACAGACTATTATGTAAAAATACAGTAGCAGGTTTTATGCAGAGAAAAACGTCGTGTCATAAACTTGTTACGTAAACTACTATTTTTTAAATAGCACTGATAAACTCGTAAAAATGATTTGCATTTCAAATTCCGGTAAAGAAACAATACGTGTACGTTAATAGAAAAGACCGTTGACAACACTAAAAATGAAACGCAATTTTTAATTTCTGTCGATACTCCCCAGTGCTCTTAACGTCTAAATACAGGTTGGTTGAAAAATTTTGAAAACAAAAATAAACGAATGTCTAATTTTTAATAAAATTTTTTTTTTGTTCAATATTATCTCTCTTAGCTTAAACACACTTAATCCAATGATTCTCAAGTAATTTAATACCATCTTTGTGATAATTTTTTGGTAGCTTTGCAAACTATTATTTCACGGATGCAATAGCTTCTTCATTCGACGAAAAACGTTTTCCACGATGAAATTGTTTTAAGTTTTTGAAGAGGTAATAGTTGCAAAGTGCCAAATCTGGTGAATACGGTGGTTGTTCAAGCAAATCGTATTTTAATTCGTATAATTTAGACATCGTCAACAAACTTGTGTGAAAATATGCATTGTCTTGATGAGTAATTATTGTTTTCTTCTGTAAACCGGCTCTTTTTTACGAATTTTCTTAACCAACTGGTCCAAACGGTTGAAGTTATATTTAGAGTTAATTATTATAAGATTTTAAGTTAATTAATTAACAAAACATCTTTTGCTTTCTAAAAACTAATGCCATAACCTTTTTTACCGATCGTTCTGATTTCAACTGTTTTGGAGCTGAAGAACCAGCTTTCGTCCTCTGTAAACATTTTTGTTTCAAATTATAACCATGATGGAGTAGATCCAAGTCTTAGCCTTATTTATTAAACGATGCTCAAAAACGGTTTTATTCTGTTTAAAACTACGCTGAGAAATTTGTTTTCGATTCAGTTTTTGTTGACTTGTTAACGAATCGAGCACTAACTCATTAAACAGCTTTTTCATATGTAATTCTTCGTGTAAAATATGGAATACTTGTTTATCTGAGATGCCTATAACATCAGCAATTTTACACTTAGTCAAACTTGGATCTTTACAAGCAACATTATAAACTAGTTTAATGATTTCGGTTGTTGTTGCAATTTTTGACGTCCACTACGTGCTTCATCTTCGACACTTGTACGGTCACGTTTAAACTCTAAAACCCAGCGAGTCACGGTTGGAAAGGATCAGATTTTCTTTTTTTACATTTTTCCTATAAATGTCTGTTGCTGATAAACCTTTCAACACAAAGAATTTTATCAGTGCCCGATATTTGTTATTTTCCATTGTAACAAAATACACGAACCCGTCAACTTCAAGTGGCTTGTAAACAAAGAATAAATGGAAAAAATCAAAATAGAATTTTTGTGTTTTTAAATGGACGATAATGGACTTTTCAAACAACCCTTATTATAGTAAAATTTCTTAAATATTAAAGCCGCGCGGTTTATATTGCTTCACAACTTATTACTTTAATACAAATATATATATAATTTACCCCTTTTATATATATATATATAACAAAATGTCAAAGATAATACATAACGTATCTAGTGCCATACTGTCAAAAGTAATAATTCTAGTTTTGAACTGGAATGGTGTCGGTTAGAATTTCTATCACTTTAAAGGACACCTGGATGCTGCGATATAAATAGATATAAATATCATTTAACTCATATCAGGGCAAAACCAAACTACAGACACGTGTTTCGCTCTCATTTTGAGCTCATCAGTGTAGTATAGGCTATGTCTCTCAAGTCACTAATCAAGAGACATCCCTGCTATAAATTGAACGATATCTTTAGATTTCAAATTGCGAAACTGATAAACAGACGCAAGTGGCTCCATCTTCACTCCAAAAATGGTACTTCAGTGGTCGCTTTGCATCTTGTATATAACCTTAGGCAAGGTAAAATGATATATATATATATATATATATATATATATATATATATATATATATATATAGATGATGTTTATTTATTAGTAATTATTGATGTTGTTCCCTTCAAAGCAGCAATCTTCTTCAGATATTAATACACCTGTTCCAGCGCTTGTTCTAATGCTTAAATTACTTTTCACAGACAGTTTCCGATATGTCTCTTATCTTATAAAACCTATAAAGATGTATAAAGTATTGAAATTACACAAAGTCGTAGGATGATAAATCTAGCGAATCTCTTCTTACATTAAAACCTTTTAAAACATTTTTTTACTGCTATTAGATTATCTAAACTGTAATTAGAGTAGAGTATCAATTTTTTTAATATCTATTTTTTATTATAAATACTTTTCAATTCAGATCATGAAATTGTCCCTTACTACTACTCTGCTAAAACAACATCAGGACTAATCTACTATTTCAATGATTGATGGGAGTGGTCAATTTATTTGATTATGTAGTCTATTAAATTATAATTTGTCAATAACTTTATTGTAGAATACAATATTTGTTCTAGCAAGGGCTTTTACAATGTTATTGTGTAAATATGTAGATACATATTATTGTTGCTTTTCAGATAACGGTATAGTTCCTTTATTCTATATTGTGTACAACCAAATTATCGTATTCTTTGATGTCGATAATTTATCATTAATTCGTTAATTATAAAATGTATAATAGATGATTATTAAAACTTTTGTGGGTATCGCATTTTATAAATCGTTTCAAATGTGTCAATCCCCCTAAACACTCTTTACATCAAAAATTGTTTGCACATTTGTTTTGCTCTGGTAATACATCTCAGGCGAAACTACAGGCGCTTTCCTTAAACATTTACGTGCTAAACGGCGAAATTGTTTTAAACCACAGACTTAATTTCTTCACATGGATGCAGATGGTAATGCGGCTAATGCTGCAGACTTTAATTTCTGTAATGGCTTTACCGCCGACAGCATGTCTTAGTATACATTTTTAGGGCGCAATGTATTTAAACAAAGTGATCGAATTTATAATGTGAAAAAATCTACTTAAAACAGTCATCCCTTTTATTAAGCAAAAAGAGTGTCAGTATATTTATGAACAGTTAACCTAACTTTTATAATTTTCACAAAGTTTTGCTGATGCGGATAGTTTGTTCAGACCACCTTATAAAAAATATGATTCCGGGAGCGTTTCCGAGTGTTTTTCTTTCCAATATTCTCGAGGATCAATTTGATTGATGTTAGGCAAACAAGTAGCTCTGTAAATATTTAAGCTTTTAATATTCGGGGTTAAAATATGCAGTATAAAGGGACGTGATTCATTTTCTTCCTCTATTCCTATAAAAAACGTCTTTGAATTTCTTTTAAAATTTAACGAAGATTATTGATCATCGTAGGTTTATGTTTTAACAGTAAGATAAAATTTCATAATCAATTTAAACTATACAAAATACAAAGCAAAAATAGATTTTTGTTTTAAAATGTCGAAAAGCATAAATTAAGTTAATTATTATAATTTGATAATCTTTACATGTTCTAATAAGTAAATGTCACTCAACTTACATATTAGCTTAGAAATTGGATGTCAATTGGCTTTCTAATAATGCCAGCGTGCCAAACCTTGTCGAAGGCCTTTTGGACATCCATAAATACGGCAGAGACGATTTTGCTCTGATTTAGTGCAGAGGAGGTAAAAGATTGTAGTTCTAGAATCGAGTGTTAGGTACAGTGGTTTGGTCTGAATCCATGTTGAAAGCGGGGATAATGGAGTTAGTTTCTAGAAAGTCCCTGATTCTATCTAGGAGCCAATGACATTAAGCAGAGAGATTGGTTTGTAGTTGTGAGGGTTTGTGTGGTTTTTACCAGGTTTGGAAATCAAGATAGTGTTTGAGGACTTCATAATGGTGGGGAAATAGGATTTGCCGAGACAAGAGTTAAAAAGAAAAGAAAAAGAAGGCATAATCGAGGGGGAATTTTTGCCTTTTTGGGATGCAGTAAGGATGTCTTCCTCAGTGAATGGGGTTTGAAATGGGATGTTCTCAGGGGGGAAAGTTTGTTGGTGAAGGAGGCAACGGGTGATGTGCTCCGACTCTGGAAAGAATTGTTGGTCGAAATTTGGGTTTTAAGGAAGGAGTAAACTTGCTGTAAATGATTTTTAAAGATTGAGGATTTATCTTCAGGGG
Source organism: Altica lythri (assembly GCA_964028335.1). Classification (NCBI taxonomy): domain Eukaryota; kingdom Metazoa; phylum Arthropoda; class Insecta; order Coleoptera; family Chrysomelidae; genus Altica; species Altica lythri. Next base: position 52,157,540 of record OZ034800.1, read on the forward strand.
TTTTGATGATTTGGCCGTTTACCTCAAGATGAGCATGTGGTTTGGATTTTTGGCCGGTTAGAATTTTGAATTTGTTCTAGAACTTGGCTCCATCTCGATAATTTAGCGATGCTGTGACCTGTCTTTGAATAGATTCCAATCAGCTCGGTTGTAGTCTCAAGTGGTGAAGAAGTTTGGTTTTGAGCGAGGGGGATTTGTTGGAGTAGTTTAGACTGGCTAAAATTTGTTATTTTTACTTTTTAAAGATAAACACAAGCGTAAGTAACGCCATCTCTACTCCATAAATGGCATTCTTGTGGTCGCTTTGCAGGAATTTTTTAAACTCAAATTTTAAACAAATTTTACATTAAATTTAAAATTCTTTGCGATATTATCTAATGATAAGTTGCTCTTTTGCTGCCAAGTTTCAAATTTTTCGCCAGTATTGTTCTTGAGATATAAAAAAAAATAACTTGAAAAAGTCATCTTTAAAGAGCTCTAGCTCCCTTAGAAAGCAATTTTGTATAAAGATAATTTGGTTTAAATTGGCATAAAATTTAGCATAGTGTATTTTATTTTGACAGGAGATGATTTCTGAATATTTTTTTGTCAATGCTATACTGACTGTAGAATTGTGGAGCTCTAATTTTGATTAATTAACCTCCTATACAGTAATAGCCGTTAGTTTAATTTGTTAAGGAATATGCACTTTTTATTTTTATCTTTACTAGGTCAATTGTTTCCACAGTATAATTAATAATTAATATTCAATTAATGATTAATAATTCCTAATTAAATTGCATATTTCTACTTATTTAACTTATTGTGAAACTTGTTTATTTATATCTTCAAAGGCACTGTCTTTCTTCTTCTTTTCTGGTCCACTTCATTGGGTTGTCAAATTCTTCTTTCCCTACAATCATAGTTCTATAGTTAATTTATTTAGCTAAAAGTTTTTAACTTTTAATTTGTTGCAACTGATAATACGTCACTTCCTTTTTCTCCTTCACAATTTCAACGAGCCTCCATCTTTTCTCGTCATGGTTCTTCCAGGTAGACACGACTCAGTTAGAAGCCGACTGCTTCCACCTTCTTTTATAATATGCACTAATTGGCTTACAACCACTCCAATGCTAAGTGCAAGCTTTCTTTTGTACCTGATGTGGCTATATTCCATCGTAGATGCCTCACAGTAAGTTTTATCTGGCTTCTAATTTTTTATTCATTGATAAAATATAATTTTTTTCTTGCAGCTTCTACAACGACTGTTTTTAATTTTAATTTCCCTTCCTGTCTCTTCTTTAAAGAGCCTGGAAGTTTTAACTTTTTATTATATATGTTTGATGTTGTTTTATCGACCACCCCATGGTAGTTGCTTCTCCTATGGATTGGCTAGTTTATATGAAAGAGAATTCTTTGCTGACTAATTAAATAAAGTAATTTAAATTATTGAACAAGTGTACTCTTATAAATTCTTTAATCCAAGCTTTCGGCTGTGGTTACAGTCATCATCAGGGAAGCTACAATACATTATAATTAAAGATAATAGTACTTAATATGAGAAAATGTACTTACAACTTTTTGAGATTATTGTTAAAAAGGTGATAAACAAAAACATGGAATATTAAAAAATGTAAAACATACGTAAGTATATCAACACATATACTTTGAAATTGATTAAAATTATTAATTAAACACTTATTTCGTATTTTAGGTTTGACGTTAAAAGTTAAAAGATGTTAAATTAACTTTGACATTGACTATATATATCTTAAAGCTTTAAGATATATCTATATATATATATATATATATATATATAAAGGTGCCAAGTATGCGTACTTAAGACAAACAGAAGGGACAAATTATTGAGCATGTACGCAAAACGGATATAGAGTCACGAGTAGGAATGATGATGACGGCTAACGAGCCAGAAACATGCATGTCTGCGGTTACCATTCCTACTCGTGACTCTATATCCTTTTTGTGTACATGCTCCATAATTTGTCCCTTTTATATATATACCAAATCTGTTACTCCAATTTTTGTTGTTTATATGTTTTTTTAATGATGTATGTTTCATTTTTTTTACTTTGCTTATTTTACCATTAGTTTATCTGCTTTTATGCTGAATTATTGCACTGTAGCTATTAAACACATATTAAACGGATTTCCATTATTTGAAGCATAACATTTTGTGGGAATATTTATCTTTGTTCTACTTATCAAAATAGCTGAAACCAATTGGTATGTCATATTACCGCACTACCTGGAAAGCTTCACGAAAAATTCTTTAATATATATCTGCTGTAATACTTATCGACAAAATGAAATATTTTGTATTTTCTCATTTATGGCTGGTCCAATTTAAATGTTTGTTGTAAAACTTATTTTATAATACCGTTATATAGACATAGAAAATTTGTTCTAAATTGCAAATGAAGACTTTTTTGTAAATGTTTTTATTGTTTCCTTTCATTTAATTAAGTACTATTATTTTGTAAATGCATTCATTATATCTAAATATATATTTTTAAATTGACGATTTCCTTTTTTTTGTGAATGTACTAAGTTTTAATGATTTGATGGCGCTGAAATGGAGTACACAATTGTTATTTTATTTATTGTCACTAACAATATGATTTTATTGAGGACGTGACAACAGCGCATTTACAACTAAGAATAAGATTAAATATACAGGGCGAAATTCATCACCCTAACAAGGCCCACTTTAATAAAAATAAGCTTTGAATGATGTATACGATGTATATGTGTACGTTTACATACGGTGTCGGTGTCCCGTAATTGAATTTATTTTTATTTTTAATTTTATTATTATTATCATAATAATATCTATTTTTATATTTATTTCACCTTCATATTTTTTAGTTTCATATTTTGCTTCTTCATTTTTATAATATTTATCTTTATAATTCTTCTTATCATCGTTATATTCATTATTTAATTTTAATTTCATATTTCTTGTATTACATTTATTTCTTTTTCTTTCATCTCATATATCTTCTTTACTGTATTTTGCATTTCTTCTTTTACATTTTTCTTTTCCATATTCTCTTGTTGTATAATAATCTCTAAATCTGTTTTTCTCATTTTCATTTCATTTCTTATTTCTATTTTTGTTTCTTCTAATGTTTCTCTATACATTTCCATTTGCTTCTTCATTTCATCTTTAAATACTTCCATATTCTTGTTCATATCTTCTTTAATTCCATGTAAATCTGATCTTATTAATTCAATTTGCTCAGTCATGTCGTTTTTCATAGAATCCATATTCTTATTCATGTCTCGTTTTATTTCTTCTTTATTTTCTTGTAAATTGTTCTTCAAATCTTCTCTTAAGTTATAATTCGTTTTTTCCTGTTTTTCTTGATCTTCCTTTCTAATTTTTTCCTGTTTTTCTTGATCGTCCTTTCTATTTTTTTCTTGTTTTTCATTATTTTTTCTAAAAATTTAAACATCCTTTCCATATCATTTTCTTCATTTTTGTTACCATTACTTTCAATAATTGCTTCTATCATTGTGGTATTTTCTTTTTCATCTCCCGATTCATTTGTTTCCATAATATGTATGTCATCATCTTTTTGATGATCTCCTTGTTGCATCTGTAAATCCTGTTTCTTGTTTTGTTTTCTTCTTGTTTCCATTTTATTATTATTTATTATTTAATTTATTATTATAATAATTTAAATTTTAATATTAATTAGATTTATAATATAGTAGATATCATATTAATTCATCCCGTATATCAATTTAAATTTTATATGTCTTATTGACACTGTCAAAAATTTTCAATTTTTATAAAATATGTCTCAAAATTATGTATCCCCCCTATTTCAAATATAAGCAACAAACTAAAAAAAACTGTCTCTATATAAGGATTTAAAAATCTTACCCCAGATTACAATTTTCTAATCATTTTCAATTTCAATTCTGCTTGAGTTTCACTTGACTATCCTGACTTTCCTCTATCGGCAGCTTCTTGTTGTTATTTAGTTTCTTTCCAATGGTCTCCTATTATCGGCTCACGTTGGGCGTCAATTTGTTATGGAATCAATGGTGCTCCTCAGATTTGGTGATAAATTTATTATGATTTCTAATTTGCTTCCGGCTATAGGGTCGTGCTTCTACTTTTAAACACTATTCACTTTATTTAAAAACAGTTTTATTTTAAAATTTTAACTTCAAATACAAATATTCATCAACTTTCAAATTACAACTATCTCTTTCATTTCAAAATTCATAATCATCCCTATTTATCCCCCTCGTCCCTAGGTAACCTCTTAAAACAAAATATAAAACAAAATAAACAACTCTCTACACTTTCTGAAATAAAATTTTTAAACACCTATATAAAGACAGTTACCTATTATCAAATACAAAAATTTTATGAACCAATCATATCATAACAATATATATATATATATATATATATATATATATATATATATATATATATATATATATATATATATATATATATATATATATATATAAATGAGCCAGAAACATGCATGTCTGCGGTTACCATTCCTACTTGTAACCATGATCCTTGTTGCGTTGAATTCCCGTTATCCTCCCTTTTTTTTATATTAATATGCGTTTTCTTGGCATTTTGTTTATACATATATATAAATAAATAAATATAGACACAGTGAGGTAAATAGTGGGTATTTAGCAAAAATTAGGCGAAGTGTACTCTTTAAGATTTAATAGGTACTTCAATATTTCGTTAAAAATATTTTAACATCTTCAGGAAGTTCTTGTGAAGATGAAGTCAACGATGGAATTAGGTATAATGAAAATAAAATATTCACTATAGTTAAATTATTAGTAAAATTTCTCAAAACACTCTACAAATGTTGAAAAACTTAGATGTCATCGTTATGTTGGATTAACATAACGATGACAAGTGTATTTAATGTAACAAATAACTTCATATACAACTATTAATGAAATTAAAAATGTTTGGAACTATTTGCTGATGAAAACATTGAAAATAATCTTGTATAGGAACACAATTAGTACTTACATTAAAAACCTAAGAGATCTTATATAAATCCATCTTCTGAAATTCTGGTCCTTTCTAAACACGTAATATCATCTTTGTATTTATTTTTTTATCTCTACACAGTTTTTTTTCGGCATATTAATTTTTTTAATGCATTTAACCATTATATTTATGATATTTGTTGTCAAGCTTGTCAGTTTGTGACTTGCAATGACTTGGTTACTTTTAAACACCAACATGACAAAAACCAATACCAACGTGAATAAATAAAAAGATAGCCTGCTAGATATATTTAAACGTTGAATCGTTAATATATACCTGATAGATTGTTGCGCTTTTTTTAAATTTCGGGATGGGTGAAATCTAGTGAGTGGTGTCATCCACGTGCGTGCTAGAATAAAATGAAACAAGTAAAATACAAGGCGTCTAAGTATAACTTAAATTTATTATGGCAATGAAAAAAATTAAAATAATGAAATGTTATAAATTTGATTTTTAAATAAAACACAAAAATTTATACAATTATTGTTTAAAGTGTCTATAAATGTAAAGAGTAGATTTATGTTAATTATTTTAATTTAATTATTATAAAAAATTTTAAGATTAAACTCTAAGTTATAATTTTACATCCATCGGCAGTCCCTTTGACTGCTAAATTTTTTTTACCTTAGTTTCCTCAGCACGTTCTCTTTTCATGTAAGCACATTTTTGTTAGGCCTTGCCCTGCAAATAAGAACAACTAAAAAACTTTTTTCAAGAAGAATCAAGCTGCCTTCAAAAAGGAAATGACTAAAAAGAAAATAGAAAATATTTTCTTTTTAAAAATACATAGGTAACTACGAACCTAACTTTCTCTTTGATTCGGCACTAAATAATAGTAATAATAAACCTTAACCAAAAAGTTGTACATATGCTATAACTCGCAAACTTAAAATTATTAAGAGTTATATAAAAAAACAGGTCAAATAAAAACTACAATTAAAGCACAACTAAAAATAATGCTTTTACCTTTAGCTTAATTGAATTGAACAGGATATTTAGGTATTTCCACTAAACACAAATCTAAGAGTTAAATCAAATACTTCAAATAAAAATTAAAATAAAACACCCTGCAGGCTGCAGGCACGGTATTTCTAAAGTCGCTGATCCCGATATCGACAGCGGCCCAAGCGTTATTCGATTTTGTTTAAAAAAAATAAACCGCATTGAAAAAGGACAATACCGCCGATTTAATTTTAAGATAAAATATATTTAAGTTATTGACATTCAAAATCTAGATTCAGTGAGAAAGATTAAGGTGACTTGCGATTGGCGCTCAATTCAAGGAAGTCTTAGACAGGTTTCTATTTACCTATGTATTTTTTGCTTTGTAGCGCATAATTTTCGTGTTTGACAGATAATTATATCCAGTTATGGTAACTTTTTTGTTTTTACTGGTTCAATAGTTTAATGTTATTTCATACACTGTATGGTATTTTTTTACGATTTTAAATTGATATATTAATGATTCAACGTTTAAATATATCTAGCAGGCTGTTTTTTTATTTATGCACGTTGGTATTGGTTTTTGTCATGTTGGTGTTTAAAAGTTACCTAGTCAGCAAATAGTTCCAAACATTTTTAATTTTATTATTAGTTGTATATGATGATAATTGTTAGAATAAATACACTTTTACATTTTTTACGTTCAAATTACTTATTAGTTATTAAATACACTTAACCTAAAAATTCACTACTTTTCAATATTTACCAATGTTGCCAGATTATATAACATAATTAAAAATGTCTTGAGACTATAATATTTTCTTTAATTAATAAAGTTTGGTAATTAAACTGTAATTTGATAGCAAATAGATGAATCGATGTTTATTTATTGATCCATTAAATTATTTTTTTTTTTTTAACCTTTCGTGTTTTTTTTTTGTTTAGTGTTATATCTATACGAAACATCTTAAAAGAAGATTTAGCTAATGGCACAGAAGCGGCGGATAAAAGGAAGAATGATAAAGCAGATACATTTGATAACTTCATTTAAAAAAAAAAACTTGCAGCGGCAGATTTGGACTTACAATTCCAAAAACGAATATTTTACTTTAGACAAACTTTTGACTAATGTGAAAAAAAACTTGGATTTTAGGGGTGAACGTAACACTTTATACATAATTATAAAATCAATGGAATATAAATTTTAAAAAGTGAACAGACGACAAATTTTAAGTGAGCAAAGACATATTAAAATCATCAAAATCGCTTTTCTTTGGAAATTTATGGAACTAAAAAAGCGCAATGAATCAATCAGATTTGTGTACTTAGACGAAACGTGGATATACAAAAATCGTACTTCAACGCGTCGATGGGTACATGAATCTGATTTAAAAAGTAATCCATTGCATTTGAAATCTGAAAGAAAGCGATTTACAATTTTACACGCAGGAACAAATACTGGGTTTTAAGAGGGATGTGACTTGTTGTTAGACTCTTCAAATACTAACATTGACTATTACAAAACTATGAACGGTGACATTTTCAAAAACTGGATTGTTAATCAACTCATTCCTGCTTTATCCAATTTTTCAGACAAATGTGTAGTTGTCATGGATAATTCTCCTTATTATTCTGTACAACTAAACAAACCACCTACATTTTCAGCAAAAAAAGAGATAATGCAGGGATTGTTGAGCAGCAATAACATCGCATTTGACAAAAAAATGACAAAATTACAATTATACAAAATTAACGATAAGACATATGTAGTAGATGAAATATTAAAGCAACAGGGACATGATGTACTTCGACTACCCCCATACCACTGTCAATATAATCTAATAGAGTTGGCATGGGGCTTTACAAAGACGTACTATAACAAAAATATTGCATCTTTATATTCGGACAGGGATAGGGTTAAAAAAACTTGGACAGAAGCGTTAAGACAATGTACACCAGACATGTGGAAAAAATTTTGTAGACATACAGACGAACTTATTTTGGCAGATTGGACTACTTACATGAGAAACTGCTCACATAACAATATTACTCCTTTAATTATTTCATTGGAGGAATCAGATTCTGACGATTCCGATTATGGATTTGATAGTGACTCTGATATATTCAATGAAATAATGGAGGTGGATTAAAAACCGAACAGATTAACTATAGTTTTAACCAAATCTGTAGCTTCAATTTTTGTTGTTTATATGTTTGTTTTTTTAATTTTGTATGTGTCATTTTCTTTTGTACTTTGTTTATTTTACTATCAGTGTACCTGCTTTTCTGCTCAATCGTTGCACTGAAACTATTAAACACATTTTAAATGGATAACCAATATTTAAAAGCTTAGATATATAACAAAGCATTTTCTGGGAATTTTTGTCTTTGTTTTACTTATAGCTGAAACCAATTGGTATGTCATAATGCCGCACTACCTGGAAAGCTCCAGGAAAAATTCTTTAATATATAGCTGCTGTAATACTTATCGACAAAATGAAATATTTTGTATTTTTTTATTTATAGCTGGTTCAATTTAAATGTTTGTTGTAAGACTTATTTTATAATACCGTTATATAGACACAGAAAATTTGTTCTAAATTGCAAATGAAGACTTTTTTGTAAATGTTTTTATTGTTTGCTTTCATTTAATTACTATTTTTTAAAAATGCATTCATTATATCTAAATATATATTTTTAAATTGGCGATTTCCTTTTTTTGTGAAGGTACTAAGTTTTAATGATTTGATGGCGCTAAAATAAAGTACACAATTGTTATTTTATTTATTGTCACTAACACTTTGATTTTATTGAGGACGTGACAACAGCGCATTTACAACTGAGAATAAGATTAAATATACAGGGCGAAATGCATCACCCTAACAAGGCCTACTTTAATATAAATAGGCTTTGAATGATGTATATGTCGTAGTCACTTGGCGCTTCAGGCACATAGCTATGTGACTGGGCTATTTTAGGCACATACCTATGTGCCCGTCACTTAGAAACGCGCCGAGTATAGATCCATCACATCTCTATGTGACTGACTTCACCCCGTAGTCACATAGCGATTCCGGCACATAGCTATGTGCGAAGGACAAGACAGTCACTTAGAGATTTATCAAATTCAAGACCATCGCATCTCTATGTGACTGATTTTAGTCCGTAGTCAAATAGCGATTTTAGCACATAGCTATGCGCGGAGAGAAAGTCAGTCACTTAGGATCTACCAAGTTGAGCGCTATTACATCTCTATGTGATTGAATTTTAGCCAAAGTATTCGTATCTACTGGTACCATATCGGAATTATCTGTTTGTTAATACTTTTCATAGAATTGCTTCAATTTTATTTAAATCCGCGTATTTCTTACCGTACCGGAGTTCGAGAAAGGGATTAATTATCCCCAGCCCCTAAAAATAAAAAGGTCTGACCGTACCGGAATTCGGGTGCGCCCATATTATCATTGAATTTGTTAAATCATTCGTATACGTCATGCAAAGATTTTTTTTTATAAATGTGTCGTATAATATAAATTATTACACAAAATATGTTTATAATAATTTTCTATTTAAATTTATTTAACAGAAAAAAGTATTTCTTAATAAAAAGTACGCATGAAAAAATATATAAAAAAAAATTAATTTTAATTTATAAATGAACTTTTCCGAATCTCTCCAAGTTTCCCCGTGCTATGTGCCTGGATCGCTATGTGATTGCAGCTAAAACTCAATCACATAGAGATGCAATAGCCCTCAACTTGATAGATCCTAAGTGACTGACTTTCTCTCCGCGCATAGCTATGTGCTGAAATCGCTATGTGACTACGAACTAAAATCAGTCACATAGAGATGCGATGGTCTTGAATTTGATAAATCTCTAAGTGACTGACTTGTCCTCTGCACATAGCTATGTGCCGGAATCGCTATGTGACTACGGGCTAAAATCAGTCACATAGAGATATGATGGATCTATACTCGGCGTGTTTCTTAGTGACGGGCACATAGCTATGTGCCTAAAATAGCCCAGTCACATAGCCATGTGCCTGAATCGCCAAGTGACTACGACATATATAAATCTTGTTCTTTGTAACTGCTACGCTGCAAATATTAATATCCTATTGTACTTTGTTAATACAAATATTCTAATAGGAAATTGTGATATATTAACCGATATGTAGAAAATACATGTGGGATATTCATACTTAATTTCTTAAGTATAACATATTGAATTAGAAGAATTATTTCTGAAATTATGGTGTTTAAATTAAAATTTTAATTCTTCCTCATACTACCAGCAAAAAAAAACTTCTTATAAAATAAAAGCATCAATATTTCCTTATTTATCCTCGTATTTGAATAAAATGTTATTTTAATAAAATACATTCTGAACCGGCAAACTTCGTACTACCTAACACTGATGTCTTTACTATTTCTTCAGTTTTTTACGCTTTTTTCTCGTTGTTTTTTATGATTTTCAATGCTTTTTCTGACATTTTTATCATATTTTCTCGTTTTTATGTTTTTAATATTTTTGTTGCATTTTGTAATGTATTGATTAAATTTGACGAGGTATAAATTGAGCCACCTCACAATGGCGTCATAATACTGAATTAAAAATTTTGGCTTGTTTAAATATCTGAGATATCAATTGCGCCACCTTACGGTGGCATCATAGTACTTAATTACGTATTTGCTTTAAAGATCGAATTAATCAAAATCCTTTTTTAGGGGATGCCTACGTCATAGTAGCTATATGCATGCAAAATCTCAGCTCGATCGGTTTAAAATTGACAAACTGTCGTCCAAATTTTATCGCCTAGTTTATCCCCTTTGGGGTGGAATTTATGAAAATCCTTTCTTAGGGGATGCCTACGTTATAGTAGATATATGCATGCAAAATCTTAGCCTGATCGGTTTAAAATTGACAGAGTTTCATAAAAACTTTCATCTCCTATGTTATCCTCTTAGGGGTGGAATTAATCAAAATCCTTGCCTAGGGGATGCCTTCGTCATAGTAACTATATGCATGCAAAGTTTCAGCCCGAACGGTTTAAAATTGACAAAGGTTCATACAAACTTTCATCCCCTATTTTATGCCCTTGAGGGTGTAATTAATTAAAATCCTTTTTTTAGCGGATGCCTACGTCATAACATCTACCTGCATGCCAAATTTTAGCCCCATCCGTCCAGCGGTTTGAGCTGTGCGTTGATAGATCATACAAACTTTCATCGCCTATTTTATCCTGTTGGGGTGGAATTAATAAAAATCCTTTCTTATCGAATGCCTACGTTATAAAATATACCTGCATGCCAAATTTTAGCCCCATCTGTCCAGCGGTTTGGGCTCTGCGTTGATAGATCACTATATCAGTCAGTCAGTCAATCAGTCAGTCAGTCAGTCAGTCACCTTTGAGTTTTATATAGATAGATGAAAATACGCCATATACCACTATCTGTAACTTTGATATTCAAACAGTTTAACATATTTATTAGGAATTTATTGAACGATCTATATAAGTACATAATTTGTATTGGAATGTTAAAGAAACGCGGCCAAACGCTATAAAAAGTATCGGTCTCCTGGTTCTAAGCTGATTCCCTACCAATTTTTAGCCAAATCGGTTCAGCTGTTTTAGAAAACATAATAAGCAATTACAGTTTTACTGCGAGTACCTATTTATATAAATAGTACTCGCAGTAAAACTGTAATCGCTAATTATGTTTTCTATACAAAAATGGAGACTATGTAAATATTTTGTTCATTAGTTATTTACCTATTGTTGCTAGAAGCAAGTGATTTATTTATTATCCTCACTTCAAGAAGAAAATTGTCTCTTTTAAGATTGAGCAAAAGTGACAGTTTAGTGAAATTTTCATAAAGTAGAAATATATAAACGGAAAGTGTCTGTTTTCGTTCTGAATTTTATAATAATTAAATCAAACACAGACCAGAGTTAACGTAGAGTTAAATTTCCACTCTATGCAATAATGAAGCAACGTTAGTGAAATTACAAGCGTAGAAGACAAGCATCTTGCATACAAATGGGAAGTTTTAACAAGGTCTCTGCTGAAATATAGTTGGCGATAAATTAGTGAGAGAGTTGTAAAGCAAATATGGCAAACGCCTGTCATCCTTTTGTTGGCTTTAAAGTGACGAATTCTCGACAGTATCTTAAAAACTTTTAAAGTATCCGATTCTCAGAAATAATTAATTCAAAAGTAAACACAATGCATTTTAGTTCCTAATTTCATTAAAAAAAGTTTTTAGACATACAAATAGTAACCAATATAATTATAACGAATGCAAACCTTTTAACCGGAACTTGATTTGTTTAGCATATCAACGATATTTTAAAATTTGACAAAAAATTAGAAAGGAAACAAACTTTTAGCGTTTCTGTTGAGTTGGTTGTTTTCTCCCCTTTATTTGTCAACGGTATTTATTTCACTTTATACCTGCCTACCTATATCATAAATATTTTCTTTATTTCAACAAAAATACTGAACATAAGTCTATAAAAGTCGTAAAACATATTTATAGTCCTTAAATAAAGTTTTCAATTAACTTAAAAAAAAAAAACGCGTTCATAAAAACACCATGACCTATAAACCTTTATTTTCCCCCGAACTTTTTGACAAACGTGTAAACTAAAAAGGTAGTATGCAAGCAGCGAGCAGTTTAAAAGTTAGGAACATGAAAAAAAAAAGTTACAAATCCATTTAGCTTTTCCACGTCATTATGGACACCAGACTTAAAAGGCCGAACGCGCCCTTAGATATTTGATTCTAGCCATAAAAATCCGTGTTTGAACTCATCAATCTTCAGTAAATTGGTTGTAGCCAAATATGATATAATAGAAAACTGCTGTTGGCATATTTTTTAACTACGTTATAATTAAATTACAAAAGTTAATACTTGCAAGTTTGTCATAACATAAAAAAATCAGTTGTTGCATGTTCTACTATAGTACTGGGTATAAAATTAAACTTATATTATAATTTAAATGGTATTTAGGATTTTATTGTAGCTCTTAATTAATTATTCTTATTGATTTTTCAATAATTAATATAATATATTAACAATTTTACTTTTTTGATTGAGTTTAAAATCAGTTAGCAGTTTTAAAGTAGTAAATCCTAAATTTGTCGTTGGTTTCTTAACATTCAATATGAAAATTTTAATATGACTGACTGCATATTTAACTTACTAATTTGGGAGTGAATTTGCCAAAAGTTTTTAATAATTTGCACTAAACTTCGTATGTTTCTTTATCAAAATTTGTGATACACGTGAATCGTTTTATTTTTGCACACGTTCTATGGTCATGAGGTCTGTCACTTAGGCGGACAGCATTAAGTTGTTTGCTGGAAAGCCAGTCGTGTGTTCGCCCGAACTAAGTAAAAAATTTAAAAAAGATGTTTTTAAATAAAAAGTTAAAAGAATATATTAGTCTAAACAACACACATTAGTGAGCACTGAAAATAACAAACTAATAAATTTTAAAAAAATTTAATGAATAATTTAAAAAATGAAATCATATATCATCATACAAAAAAAAATAAAATATCACATTAAGTAAATCTCAATATACACAGTGTCATACACATTTAAGAAAAACAAATAAAAAGTCTAAAATATATCTATCTATGTGTATTCTAAAATAAATAAAAAGTGATAATATACTTTTTTTAAAGAATTTGAAAATTTTGTTGGTTTTATTTTATAACTTTCGCTATTAATTAGGTACCTATTTTAAAATTATATATTATATACGGTAATAAAAAACACAGATACTTTGCAAGTGTATTTTCAGCAAGCACACTAGTAAAAACACTGTAGTCCTTTGTATAACGTTAAACAAGAATTCGGAGTTGTCAAAGAATTAAAAAAGGTACTTCTTTCTGTCTTAGTTGTACAATGAATAAAAGTTGCATTTTCATCATTTATATTTTGTTGATGATCGAAAATAGGTAGTATTAAGGATAACCAACTTACTGTTGGCTTCCAAAATGCTTTTTAGATAATTCGAGAATAAGGTATCACAACCCCAGCACTCGTAGATAAAGGTAAAAATGAAACGATTACTCGACTAATCACCAGCTAAAACTAACAAACATGTAAGGAAGATAATACTAAACAGGAAAATTATCACGTACCTCACAGGGATAACTACTCCGCGAGAAATATCTCTGATTGGTCAATCATAGAGTTGCACCCGAAAAGCACGCGATAGTGTAGATGTCTTTTCACACGTAGGCATATAAGAACTGCGTAATTTAAGAGTCTTATTATTATATGTAGACAAGAATTTATTTAAAAGAAATTAATGTAAGTTTGTAAAAATACAAAGTTTATATGCATTCACATTAGACTAGCCAAGTAATTCTAACTTTTTACTTAGCTAAGAGTCTCAAAGATATGTTTTTTGCAAATATCTTTTTTTGATCAGTGTTTATTTTATAAATTGTTGTACCTTGTAGCAATTAAGAACGGAGAAAAAAATGAACCGCAAAAAAGAAAAATGCAAAAAATTAAGTTTTATTTTTTATGAAATAAATAGGAAACGTGAATTGCAAACTATCCGCCAGTTCACTCTCAGCCACTAAATCTAGATTCCAAATTTATCTTTTGCTTTTTAGTGCATTTTTGTTTGTAAAAAAAGTTCTATTTTTGGTTAGAAAACGGTTTTATTTGATTTAAAACTTATAGTTTGATTTAATGTTTTCTGTTTTGGCTGCAAAATCGTAATTAACTGTTAGATTTTTTTATTTTTTGTAAAAATAAATAATTAATTAAATTACTTACTAAAAGGTATCAACAATGTCCATTTGCAACTAATAAATTATTATTGCTAACAACAAAATATTTTAGAAATTTTTTCCTTTTAAAAAAATTGCTCTTAAACGTTGTTTGCAATACTAGAGATGTTAAATTTACACGGTTGTGAAAAAAATTAATGTTGTTTTATATTCCAGCGTTAGAAAATTATTTTGTCAAAAAGGTTACCAATATCGCATTTAAGTGTAGCAAAAAAGTACAATTTTAGTATCTATATCAGAAGTATTTGATTAGAAATCTGAGTATATTATATATGTTTCACAAAGTGTTAAACATATTTTCCGACATGTCGACATCCAGCATTTAACCCAACGTTTCAGCTTTAAGTTAGCCTGATGTGAGTTTAATATCAGTGGAATTTTTTGACGGCAGGGCTTGAACTTTTAAAAAAATATAAATCACAATTATAAGGTCTGCTACAATGTTTCCAGAGTAACTGAAGAGAAAAATTGGAGTTGTTGAAAGTTTCGAATAATTTCAGTTGGTAAAGTTTATAAGATCTTGAATTATAAAGCATTTATTAATATGCGAATTTGCCATTGAAAAGTTTTAAGCATTTTTCAGAATATTATCATCAAAGGAATAATAGTATATTATTATTTGTTCAAAAAATAAATATACGAGCTTTTTTGTATTTTGGAGATAAGAGCTGTTTAATTTCGTTTAACTTTTCGGTTTGTTAGTTAATACGACAAACGTCACGGAGCGAATCTACATGAGAAAATAAAATTGGATAATAACAGATTGCTACATAAATGTTTCTATTTAACTTGTTTGTTTACCGACATACGATATATTAATTTCTTTAGAAATTGGCAATATGTTTGTTGCATTATAACCGATCGAGAAATCCATATGAAAATAAGTTGTAGTTGGTTTTAAAAGGTTGTAACTAAGTATTTATTGACATGCAATTCAGAAAAGATTTTTTATGGATCTTTAAAGTGCATTGAAGTGCATGCAGGTTTCTACTAAAATATATTTTTTTTACTAGTTTGTTGAATTCCTGACGAAAAATCTCCATTTCGTTTAATGAAAAAAAAAACTAAAGATATTTTTTTAAAACATGATCAAGTTGCAATCTATCTAACTACTTGTAACATTCTTTTATCTACTCCTTTGGCAGTAAATGTCATTTATACTCATTGTCACCTTGCAGGGTAAGTAAGCTATAACGCACAGTTGTGCGTAATGAAACGTCATGTTGGAATAACGTTTCATTACGCACAACTGTGCGTTAAAGCTTACTTACCCTGCATGGTGACAATAAGTATAAATGACATTTACTGCCGACATTTGAGCTGTACAAGTTGCACCGAAACCTACGACTCCAGAAGAACTACAACTGTTTTTGGGCAAGGCGAACTACTACAGCGCATTCATATATAACCTGTCAATGAGAAACCGTCCGCTGCTATTGCAGGATCCTTTCGTCTGGACCCCAGAGGGTGACCGTGCCTACCAGGACATCAAGGACGCTCTCGTCTCCTTACAAGTTCTAATGTAATATGTTTCAGCCCTTCCACTCTTGCTTGCAACGGATGCGAGTAAGACTGCTGTCACATCGACTTAGCAATGGACAAGAACGCCCTATTGCGTATGCCAGCTGAACCATGTCGTTAACAAAACAAAGGTTCCTCCAGATTGACAAGGAAGCTCTCGCTATGGGCAGTGTAGAAATTTTTCAATGACCTCTATGCTGGTCATTTTACCTTGATAACTGATTACAAACCTTTAACGCAGATCCTTCATCCCGAAAAATCTTTTCCAGTATTGTGCATAAGCCGAATGGCCAATTACGCTGATTATTTGGCTCATTTTGATTAGGACGTGGTGTTTAGAACGCAAACGCAGATTATTGCTCTAGACTACCTGTTCCATCAGTTGTCAACGAAATCACTACCGGAATTTATCCACAGAGGGAGGAGACAGATAATTTTGATGATTTTGATTTTTTTGCAGTCCATCAAATCCAACAGCTACCTGCGACGGCTAAAACAATTGCAAGAGAGACGAGAAAGGACCAGCATCTTGGCAGAATAGTTAAACTTCTAGAAGGAGGCCAAAATCTTACCGACCACGACTTTAAGGCACCAGAATCAAATTACATGCTCGCTGCCGGCTGTCTTATGTTCGAGCACCAAGTCGTAGTGCGACCTAAGTTGCGAGACATAATTCTCAACGACCTCCATGCAGCCCACCTAGGCATTGTCAAAATGAAAGGAATGGCACGTCCCTTTGTCTTTTGGCCAGGCATTGATTCAGACATCGAAAAGATGGCCAAATCCTGCCCGATATGCGCAAACAACGCACACGCGCCTCCTAAGTTCTGCGAGCATCACTGGGAGTACCCGAAAGCACCGTGGGAACGGATCCACATCGACTATGCGGGCCCAGTAGCAGGTACCATGCTCTTAGTTGTTGTCGAAGCTTATAGCAATTGGCTCGAGGTTAAACCAACTACTTCCACAACAGCAGCTACGACTATTGAGTTATTAGATTACCTCTTTACTGCACACGGCACCCCAGTCACCGTAGTATCAGATAACGGAAGACAGTTTGTAGCGAAAGAGTTTAAAACTTTTCTCGTACGAAGTGATGTCAAGTACCACAAATTTACAGCGCCATACCATCCTTCAACTAATGGTCAAGCAGAATGATACGTCCAAACCGTGAAGGATGTCCTCTACACTATGAACACCACAAAGGAGACTTTGCAGATGAACCTGAACGAGTTTCTTCGCCAATTCCGCAAGGCTCCTCACTCCACCACTGGCCAATATCCAGCCCAACTTTTCTTGGGACGTGAACTTCGAACACGTCTCAACCTAGTGAGACCTGACGATGTTCGCACTAGAGTTTCCGAAAAACAAAGAGTTAGGATGGATTCTACATTCCGTACCCTTGATGTAGAACAATCCGTCTACTTCCTCTCAAATAACTCCAAAACAGACAAATGGCTTCCTGGTACAATTGCAGCCCAGATTGGAGACCTCCACTATGAGATCAGGTATGAAGGGAAGACGATTAAACGCCACATTGATCAAATAAAGTTGTTTCCGAAAGCAACGACTGCATCAAGACGACATGAAAACGAACTTGCTGAATCGCCACCAGTGCCACGACGTGTTCGGTTCTTTGAAGCACCGGTACAAGCACCAGCTACACCGACCTCACCAGCTACTTCAGCTACATTGACCTCACCAGCTCCTCCAAAAAACAACGTTCCACCGCCGGTCCCACCATAACCTGTCATACCACGCAGATCTACTCGAACACATCGCGCACCTCTACGATTTATACCCTAATATGGATACATGTTCTATTTAAAGGAGGAAGGAAATGTTATGTATTAAATAAACAAAAACATGACAACCATAATTAACATTGGTTTTATATATGACTGATAACGAACACCGTATTGTCTAAAGTAAAAATTCTTTAATTCGATAATAAACAGTTATAATTTTAAAAGTGTATTATTTATTTATCCACCTACAAACATAACATTAAGTATTGCTGCATTCCTAGTAATCCTTCTTTACTTATATTATGTCATATTTCTCACGCCAAGGCGTAAGGACGGTTCCATTCAATTTTTGATTAGTTTAATTTTTTTATAGTTGCTTTTTATCACCTTTTTTTTGCGAAAGTTTATGGTGGAGGTTGGTATTGTTTGGTACGTAGCGATTTAAATTAGGTTCTAAATCTCAAAGTCAAAGTTGTAAATCATCAAGAAAGTTGTTAGCGAAAATCCATTGCGAAGTTTTCAGAAATCGTTGTCCAGAAATTGTTAGTCTACTTTTTAAACATTGTTTTTTGATATTAAAGTTAGTTATAATTGTAAGATGAAAAGAAAGAAACCTAGCTAAAAATTATACTGATATCAATTAAGTAATAATTTTTAACCATTTTTCACACGTAAACGTCTTAAACACAATAATAGTTTTTTGCAATAAACATTGAAAAGTCTTTAATAGGGTGTGGTGGAGATTGAGAACATTCTATAGTTTTTATAGTATTTAATTTTTAAAGCGAAGCTCTCTATATTAGCTTTGTCGACAGGTATGGATCAAAAATAAGTGTCCACGTACGGGAGATGACCATACCTATCGCCTTTCTTGCTCTCTGTCTTATAAATGTATACACTCAGTACCAAATAACTTTGAACGCACGTCATATTTGTCACCAGATATGATGTCACCACTGCACTTCTACCGCTATTTCTAAAAAAGATGTGTTCGTCAGATAATAGTCACCAGCGATTACAAATAAATACATATAATCTTAAAATACATATGGAACTGATAGTTCATCATTTCTACTTATGAAGGTTTAAAGAAAACTTACGTAAATGATCTGAATTAATAAAAAAGATTAAAGTATAAATGGAGTTAATTAAATACTGGAAGTTTTATAATTTTCTAGAAATTGGAAGTCTTAATGTAAACTTCACTTGTCATTGCATAGCTGCGAAGTCATTACTGTTTTGATTCTGTTGGTATCGAAACACTTATGGGGACTTTTACACAATTTATTCACCAAAACTGTTACACGTACTCAAGAACTCTGCTGGATAACGGGTAAACAGTTTTACAATTACAATAAACTATTTGAACTCCCCTTAACTGCTAATACACCACCTTATATAATAAAAACGAACATTCTAGCATTTTTGAGTAAATTCCTGAATACATAACCTTTAAATATTCGTTTAAGTATAGGTGCTTACCTTATTCGGTTATACCGTTACAGTATAATTATGGGATGTTTTATTTACTTTTTAAATCTGTTTCTTTGAGAACAAAAATAGTGTTTATTAGTAAAACTTATATTTTTAAAACATTAAATAGTCGCTGCAAAGAGCTTACCTATCGCTTTTTTGATTCAATATATTGAGAAGTAAAGAGATAATAATAGACCACTGTTTGCTTTAATGGCCATTACCACGGCAATGTATATGTGGCGATGCATCACATTACATTAATTCTGGTCCGGTTGTTTTTGTGTCATAGAATAAGGTTTTTGGAAAAATGTCAATTAGACATTGAATATGGCATTGTGATTAATCCAGAAAAAAGCGAATTTGGTAAAGAAAGTATTGAATTTCTAGGATATCTAATAAGTAAAGATGGTATTTAACCAAGAAGAGATAAAGTAGAAGCAATAAGAAATTTTAAAAAACCCGAAAATATTTCCACTTTACGAAGGTTTCTAGGAATGATTAATTATTATAGAACTTCAATTCCTAATGCTGCTAAACTTCAGATTTCATTAAATAAATTTCAGGAAGGTAATCCAAAAAAGAATACCAAATTGGAATGGACCTTAGAACAAACTAATTCATTCCAACAGTTAAAGAAGGCTTTAGCTCAAGCAGCTTTGTTAGCTCATCCATCTGCAGACTCTCCTTTATGTTTAATGGTGGATGCTTCCGATTGTTGCTTGGGAGCATCCATTCAACAATATCAAGATAATGAATGGAAACCTTTGGGTCTTTTTTCCAGAAAACTAATTAAATCACAAAAGAAATACAGTCCTTATGACAGAGAACTCTTAGCTATATATAAGGCTATAAAATATTTTAGATATATGCTTGAGGGACATGAATTCATTATTTATACTGATCATAAACCATTGACATTTGCTTTCACAAAAAAATCTGAGAGTTTGACTCCTAGACAATTTAGATACTTGGATTATATTTGCCAGTTTTCAAATAATATACAGCATATTTCTGGAAAAGATAATATTGTAGCTGATACATTATCTAGAGTCTCTTCTATTGTATTTCCAAACTTTTTTGACTATGAAGAGTGGGAAAAATTACAGGAAAAAGATAACTATTTAAAAAAATTACTTTCTGGTAATACATCTCTACTTCTGAAGAAAATTGTTTTTCCTGAAACAAATATCCAAATTTACTGTGACACATCAACAAATACTATTCGACCTTATGTTCCAGAGAAATACAGAAGAATATTATTTGATAAAATCCATGGTTTGTCACACCCTGGCGTCAAAGCTACAATTAAATTATTAAAACAGAAATACGTTTGGCCGCATATGGAAAAGGATATCCGAAATTGGTGTAAAATTTGCATATCGTGCCAAAAATGTAAAGTTTCTAGGCATGTTCAAAGTCCTAGTCAAAATTTTCAAAATCCAAATTCTAGATTCGAACACATACATATTGATATTATTGGCCCTTTACCACCGTCAAATGTTTATATTTACTGTTTGACATGTATCGATAAATATACTACATGGCCTGAAGTTTTCCCAATTGAAAATATTACAGCAGAAGCTGTAGCAAAAACTTTCTATGAAGGATGGATATCAAGATTTAAAATTCCGTTAAAAATAACATCTGATCAAGGAAGAAAATTCGAGTCAGTTTTATTCAGGGAATTTTGCAACTTATTAGGTATAGAACATTCCAGAACTACTCCTTATCATCCTTGTTTAAATGGAATGGTGGAAAGACTTCATAGAACACTTAAAGCTTCCATAATGTGCCATGCTAATGTTAAGTGGACTGAAAAGCTTCCAACTGTTTTACTTGGTATCAGAACAATGTTAAAAGAAGACCTTGGTACATCAAGTGCAGAACTTGTATATGGTACTAGCTTACGCATTCCAGGTGATATGATTGTTCCAGTATCAGACCAGGAGATGAGCCCGCATGATTTGCTACAAACAATTCAAAGGCAAATGCTTGAAATTCAACCTTCACAAGGATCAAGCCATTCAAATAAGAAAACATTTGTTTTTAAGGATCTTGATACTTGTTCTCATGTTTTTGTTAGAGTTGATTCTGTTAAGAAACCACTTACCACTCCTTATAGTGGACCATTTAAAGTTATTAAAAAAAATAAAAAAAAAATTTCATTATTAATAAGTGGACAAAAAAAAAATGTCTCTATTGATAGGTTGAAACCTGCATTTATTGATAACGAAAATTTAGAATTAACAAAAGAGATAACGGTCAATGATAAACCCTATATCTCAAAAAGAGGAAGAAAGATTCCATTTCGTTTAAAATAATGTAATATTTTTTTTTTTTTTAGAATGTGGCGATGCATCACATTACATTAGTTCTGGTCCGGTTGTTTTTGTGTCATAGAATAAGGTTTTTGGAAAAATGTCAATTATTATTATTATTTAATATTAAAATAAACTACGTATACATGTATTGTATGTATTTACGTGAAATATGTCGAACTACAACGAGTTTTATTTTACAGACCTACAAATCCATGAATTTTTTAAGTCTCAAAACAAAAAGCAAAGATATAATAAGAGTTTACTTAACTTTTAAATACCTGCGACATTTATACTACTATTTATGAAATATATGAAAAAGGCAAGTAAATAAAAATACTGCAAGTTATAAATAAAAGTAAACAATTTTTTTCAGAAGAACATATAACTTTGCTCTCTTTAAGGATTTACCTAAAGCACAAACAACTTTTTAATGAAAGCCGCATGTCCCTATGTCGTTTATCAAAAAAGATAAGTTTTAAATTTTTAAAAGATGACTTAAGAAAAGATATTATGAAGTTACCTCTCATTTCTGTAAAAAAAACAGAATTTTGAAAAACTTACTAACATCATATATATATATATATATATATATATATATATAAACAAAGTGCCAAGAAAACGCGTATTAATATAAACAAAAGGGAAAAATTATTGGGCATGTACGCAAAAAGGATCAATAAGGCCACGAGTAGGAATGGTAACCGCAGTCATGCATGTTTCTGGCTCGTTAGCCGTCATCAGTGCGGCATAACCAAGTAAGGTATTGCACTTGGCCAGCAAAAGTGTTGGGTACTTGGGAGCAAAGGATGGTAGGGAAACATGTGTCAAAAAACACAAAACAACGAAAGCTCACACAGGAGTCCTATCGCCATTTGTGCCTTCGGCCAGCTGTGCCCACATTTCGGGGCTACGAGCCAGAAACATGCATGTCTGCGGTTACCATTCCTACTCGTGACCCTATGATCCTTTTTGCGTACATGCCTATTAACTTGCTGCTTTTGTTTGTCATAAGTACGCATATTTGGCACTCTTGTTTTTTTTTGTTATAAATATATAACCCTAAGAAAGACCATTTTTTTTTCTTTTATCCTATCCGGTCAAAAATAATTTTAAATCTTTAAAATATATATATATATATATATATATATATATATAAAACAAAAAAGGGTGCCAAGTATGCGTACCTATAACAAACGAAAGGGGGAAAATTAATGGGCATGTACGCAAAAAGGATCATAGGGTCACGAATAGGGAATGGTAACCGCAGACATGCATGTTTCTGGCTCGTTAGCCGTCATCAGTGCGGCATAACCAAGTAAGGTATTGCACTTGGCCAGCAAAAGTGTTGAGTACTTAGGAGCAAAGGATGGTAGGGAAACATGTATTAAAAACCAAAAAACACAAACAACGAAACTCACACAAGAGTCCTATCGCCATTTGTGGCTTCGGCCAGCTGTGCCCACATTTCGGGGCTACGAACAGCGTCGCCGCGTTGGCGAAACGGACTCATTGTGTTTGAGCCGTTCCAAGCCCAGGATGTAAAACAAAAAAGGGTGCCAAGTATGCGTACCTATAACAAACGAAAGGGGGAAAATTAATGGGCATGTACGCAAAAAGGATCATAGGGTCACGAATAGGGAATGGTAACCGCAGACATGCATGTTTCTGGCTCGTTAGCCGTCATCAGTGCGGCATAACCAAGTAAGGTATTGCACTTGGCCAGCAAAAGTGTTGAGTACTTAGGAGCAAAGGATGGTAGGGAAACATGTATTAAAAACCATGCCCATTAATTTTCCCCCTTTCGTTTGTTATAGGTACGCATACTTGGCACCCTTTTTTGTTTTACATCCTGGGCTTGGAACGGCTCAAACACAATGAGTCCGTTTCGCCAACGCGGCGACGCTGTTCGTAGCCCCGAAATGTGGGCACAGCTGGCCGAAGCCACAAATGGCGATAGGACTCTTGTGTGAGTTTCGTTGTTTGTGTTTTTTGGTTTTTAATACATGTTTCCCTACCATCCTTTGCTCCTAAGTACTCAACACTTTTGCTGGCCAAGTGCAATACCTTACTTG
Source organism: Altica lythri (assembly GCA_964028335.1). Taxonomy (NCBI): domain Eukaryota; kingdom Metazoa; phylum Arthropoda; class Insecta; order Coleoptera; family Chrysomelidae; genus Altica; species Altica lythri. The sequence goes on from OZ034800.1 coordinate 52,181,487, forward strand.
GTTATGCCGCACTGATGACGGCTAACGAGCCAGAAACATGCATGTCTGCGGTTACCATTCCCTATTCGTGACCCTATGATCCTTTTCGCGTACATGCCCATTAATTTTCCCCCTTTCGTTTGTTATAGGTACGCATACTTGGCACCCTTTTTTGTTTTACATCCTGGGCTTGGAACGGCTCAAACACAATGAGTCCGTTTCGCCAACGCGGCGACGCTGTTCGTAGCCCCGAAATGTGGGCACAGCTGGCCGAAGCCACAAATGGCGATAGGACTCTTGTGTGAGTTTCGTTGTTTGTGTTTTTTGGTTTTTAATACATGTTTCCCTACCATCCTTTGCTCCTAAGTACTCAACACTTTTGCTGGCCAAGTGCAATACTTTACTTGGTTATGCCGCACTGATGACGGCTAACGAGCCAGAAACATGCATGTCTGCGGTTACCATTCCCTATTCGTGACCCTATGATCCTTTTTGCGTACATGCCCATTAATTTTCCCCCTTTCGTTTGTTATAGTTACGCATACTTGGCACCCTTTTTTGTTTTACATCCTGGGCTTGGAACGGCTCAAACACAATGAGTCCGTTTCGCCAACGCGGCGACGCTGTTCGTAGCCCCGAAATGTGGGCACAGCTGGCCGAAGCCACAAATGGCGATAGGACTCTTGTGTGAGTTTCGTTGTTTGTGTTTTTTGGTTTTTAATACATGTTTCCCTACCATCCTTTGCTCCTAAGTACTCAACACTTTTGCTGGCCAAGTGCAATACCTTACTTGGTTATGCCGCACTGATGACGGCTAACGAGCCAGAAACATGCATGTCTGCGGTTACCATTCCCTATTCGTGACCCTATGATCCTTTTTGCGTACATGCCCATTAATTTTCCCCCTTTCGTTTGTTATAGGTACGCATACTTGGCACCCTTTTTTGTTTTACATCCTGGGCTTGGAACGGCTCAAACACAATGAGTCCGTTTCGCCAACGCGGCGACGCTGTTCGTAGCCCCGAAATGTGGGCACAGCTGGCCGAAGCCACAAATGGCGATAGGACTCTTGTGTGAGTTTCGTTGTTTGTGTTTTTTGGTTTTTAATACATGTTTCCCTACCATCCTTTGCTCCTAAGTACTCAACACTTTTGCTGGCCAAGTGCAATACCTTACTTGGTTATGCCGCACTGATGACGGCTAACGAGCCAGAAACATGCATGTCTGCGGTTACCATTCCCTATTCGTGACCCTATGATCCTTTTTGCGTACATGCCCATTAATTTTCCCCCTTTCGTATATATATATATATATATATATATATATATATATATATATATATATATATATATATATATATATAGAGTAAATGGTATTCCTGACTGACTAGTTAAAGAAAAACTGTGTATGATCTTGCTTTATCAAGACATTCTGAAAAGATTATAAAAAAGATTTTGTAGGACCATTACAATACAAAATAGTCAAAAGTACTTACAACTTGAGATTAAAAATACAAAAGTCGCACTTAACATTAAATAAAAAACACTTATGTTCATTGTGACTATATATTAACTATAAAAACAGTAATTAATTAAAATCAAATTACATTTGCCGGCCGCCATTATCTGTATAAGCGTCTAAAGATCACAAAAAATCAGCACATGCCTACTATCATCGTTGTCAAGAATTGAAAAAGTAGTGATACTAACTATAGTACTAACTGTTGTTTGGAGCAAGAAGTTTAAAAATAAATAAGCTATTAAGAGAATGTATGATTTAAAATAGACGAAAATTTAGAGGATTCTAATTTTAAAAGATAGTTATAAATTATGCTTAAATTGTTTAAATCAGTCTTTTTGTTCGTGGTATTAGGTTCATTATTAATGTAAAACATTTCTTTGAAAATTCTTTTGGAATAATTTATTATCTGTGCATAAAACTTTGGTTTGTTGGAAATTCATGGAATGTTTATTTTTAATGACATGTTCAGCCAGGGCACAATTTAATTTTTTACAATTACTATCGCTTTTATGTGATTTTATACAAGCTGACAGGCATCTGGACGTTTGGCAAATCATACGGAGTTACTGGAAGTTCATAGGAAGTTACAACAGAGCAAAGTAACAAATCCTTACATTTGTATAGGTAATTGTCCAAATTGTGTTATAAATATAAAATATTAAACGTAAGAGCATGTTGATTCTATGGTTAAAATTATAATTTTTTTATTAAATTAAAATTTTGTTATGTTCAAATATTTCTGTTCTAATAAAATTTTGTGTTTTACTATCCTAATGTCAATTTTTGTTAAATACAAAAAAATACTTTACCTTTCGCCATTTAATTTAACGCTAGGCAGTAAATAAAATCATTAGGTTTCTTTCTATTATTTTGATGCTATGTGATTATTTGTCAAAGTTTATATTGCGTCGTCATTTTTTTGCATTGTTTTGATCTAAATTTTTAGATATAAATTTGATTACGGTACCGAAGCAATTAAAGAAATCTTTTTACATAAATATTTTACACAAACATATCTGATTTAGTTTTCGAAAAATTTTCTTTTTTAATTTAGATCAGATGGTAGGAGTTTTAAAATTAATTATTATCAGAAAAGATTTTACGGTGCTTTTATTATGGAGAAATACTAATTTTTTATAGAGAAAATGTAAAAATATATTTTTACGCCCTTTTGAAGGCAGTTTGTAATTAATTTTGTAATTTTGATAAAATCTATACATATATATAAATACACTTATGGGGGCTTTTTACACAATTTTATTTACAAAATTGTTAAGATACACTGAACTCTGCTGGATAACGTCTAACTACTTGACAATACAATGAACTCTTGTGAATACTTGAACTGACTTAAACTGCCCATGCATCCCCTTATATACAACATTATTTAATCTAGTCAGTGTGTTTAGAAGTTTCTAGAATTTTCTAGAAACATTATTTAAAATGGTCAGTTGATTTTTTTACAAACAACTAAAAATCAACTGTCAACAACAATCTTTTAAATTAATGTCCCTTCCTTTACGGTTATCCCGTTACACTGCCTCCTCCTTAGATTCATTCCTCCTGGAATGTTATTTCCTACATCGGAATCCCGCACACTCCCTGAGCCAGCCAAACCATCTTCTTGGAGTTGCTGCGCATCTCCACTGTGGTTTCCCTGGTAAGGCGCCAAACGATCATGATGGACCACGACGGGTTTCCCTCTGGGAATTTTCACGATCCGATAAATGACATCGTTAATCTTCTTCCTGATGGTGTAAGGACCTTCCCAGTTCTTTTGTAATTTGGGACAAATACCTCGACGCCGTCGGGGGTTATAGAGCCAGACTAAATCTCCAACTTGGTAACTCTTTTCCATTGTCCGTGTGTCATAGTACCTCTTCATCCGATCACTAGATAATTGTAGTTTTCCACGCACCAGGTTGTGTATATTTTCCATTCGATTCTGAAGGTCGGTGACATATTGTTCACGTGCCATTTCTTCACCAGGTTTACAACCAAACACCAAGTCACATGGTAGCCTCATTTCTCTACCGAACAGGACCTTCGCAGGCGTTTGGCCAGTTGATTCGTTGATGGCCGATCGAATTGCCATTAGAAATAGTGGAATATGTCGATCCCAATCCCTCTGACAATCTGACACCACTTTTGACAGATAGTTGGTTATAGTCCGGTTCATTCGTTCCACCATTCCATCAGACTGAGGGTGCATCGCTGTGGTTCTCGTTTTGTGGATGCCTAATCTTTGGCAAACTTCTTGAAACAGCTTGCTCTCAAAATTTCTTCCTTGGTCTGAATGTAATTCTAATGGTACCCCAAATCGGCTTACGAATTCTTCAACCAATATATCTGCTAAAGTGGTAGCTTCCTGATTGGGAACTGCATATGCTTCAACCCATTTAGTAAAGTAGTCCATTACAACAAAGATGTACTTGTTTCCTACATCGGTCTGTGGAAATGGCCCCAATACATCTACTGCGATTCTTTCAAAAGGACTTCCAACCAGGTATTGCTGCATTTCCGCCTTCGGTTTTCGGTGCGGACCGTTACTGGCAGCACATGTAGTGCATTTACGACACCAATCTTTAACATCATTAGTGCAATTTACCCAGTAAAATCTATCTCGGATCTTTTGCAGCGTTTTCGTGATACCCAGATGTCCTCCAGAACTATCATTATGCATCTGTTTTAAAATTTCCGGTACAGCATTTCTTGGGACCACTATTTGTTTCCTTGTTTCTGTGCCCTCGGAATTTTCTACAAGTCTTTTAACGAGCCCTCCGTCCAAAATTAAAGAATTCCATTGGGACCAGTATGCTTTTAAAGCAGGAGAGGATGAGGATATCTCTCTTCACAACGGACGACGGTCCATTCTCTTCCACTCCCTAATCTTTCTCAGAACGGGATCGTTTTCTTGTTGCTCCTCCAGCATAGAGCTCTCGTCTCCTGGTACAACCTTAACTAAGGCAAGTTTTTCCTCGTTCTGCTCCATACGGGTACAATGGGGGCAATCAGGTCGACATGGTCTTCTGGAAATTGCATCAGCATTACGATGTCTGGTTCCAGGTCTGCGCTTGATTTCAACATCATATTCCTGCAGTTTTTCGAGCCATCTTGCTATCTGTCCTTCTGGGTTCCTAAAGCTAAGTAGCCACTTTAAACTAGCATGGTCTGTTCTGATCAGGAATTTTCTGCCATACAGATATTTATGAAAGTGTTCGACGGATTTTACAACTGCTAACAGTTCCCTCCGAGTTACACAGTAGTTCTTTTCAGCTTTCGATAAAGTTTTGCTGAAGTAACCAACCACTCTTTCCTTACCGTCTTGTAGCTGTGACAAGACGGCTCCAATTCCCACATTGCTGGCGTCGGTGTCCAGAATAAGCTTACCATCAGGAAGTGGATAAGCAAGAACAGGTGCTGACGTAAGCTGTTTCTTCAATATTTCAAACGCCTTTTGACATTCTTGATCCCAACAGAAGGACTTATCTTGTTCTGTCAAACGTGTCAAGGGTTTGGCGATGTCTCCAAAATTCTTGACATATCGTCGGTAATAGGAACAAAGACCCAAGAAACTCCGGAGCTAATGTTTGTCGATCGGGATTGGCCATTCCTGAACGGCTTGTATCTTAGCGAGGTCAACAGCAACTCCATCCTTGCTTACGTTATGTCCTAAATAGTTGACCTGTCTCTGGAACAAGTGGCATTTCTTAACATTCAATGTTGGATTAGCGTTCTGTAATCTTTTAAATACTTCTTCCAGGTTAGATAAATGTTCCTTAAAGGTCTTACCCATTATGATGATGTCGTCTAGATAAACTAGACAAGTTTCCCATGACAAACCCCGCAGGATGTTCTCCATTAGTCGTTCAAACGTTGCAGGAGCATTACAGAGGCCAAATGGAAGGACCGTGAATTGCCATAACCCTGATCCACTGGTAAAGGCAGTCTTTTCTTTGTCTGCAGGATTTATTTTAACTTGCCAGTATCCGCTTTTAAAGTCCAAGGTAGAAAACAGAGTAGAACCCGCCAAAGCGTCGAGGGCATCATCAATCCTTGGCAGAGGATAACTGTCCTTCTTAGTGACATCATTTAGCTTTTGATAGTCGACACAAAACCGCATTGATCCGTCTTTCTTTCTCACTAATACCACAGGAGAAGCCCACGGACTACTGGATGGTTCGACTATGCCATTTTGAATCATTTCTTTAAGGGCTCTGTCTGCTTCTTCCTTTTTAACTTGAGGCATCCTTCAGGGTACTTGTCGAATCAGACGTGCATCACCAGTGTCAATTCTATGTTGTACAACATCAGTTCTTCCCAGTTTACTTTTAGAACCAAATACAGGTTTATAACGGTAAAGTAGATCTCCTGTTTCTTTTCTAATTTTGACAAAGAGGGGTCTAATTTTGTCATTAATTGTTCAATTTCGTTGGTCTCATCTGTTTCCGTAACATTTATCTTGTGAATTATGGCCATAACTGGTTCTAAACTTCCCATTTCCGTGTCCTTTCGGAGAAGAACTGGATGATCGTTCAAGTTGGTAACTCGGATGGGTACCTCTTTGGCGGATCTAACAAGAGTCTTACCCACAAGGAGTCCTTTTCCCAATTCATGGTCATGGTTCTTCGGCTCTATCATGGCTGGGGCACCATCTGGTTCTAGTCCATCCAACCGCGCTGTGACGACACATTCGCAGCTTGCCGGAAGTTCGATATCATCGATTAGCTTAATCGAGGCATTGTCAACTTGTTTTCGGTGCAGGAATATTTCTTCATTACCAGTACGAAGAATACGTTGGCGAAGATCCAAATGAAAACCACAGTGGAGCATAACATCCATGCCCAGAACAACATCTTCATCAACGTCAGCCACCAGGACCGAGTGAACAAGAGAGGTTGAACCAAACTGTAGCGTCACCTGTATCTTACCGTAGACTCTAGCAGAATCTCCGGTAGCGGTACGCAGTCTCCAACTGGTAGGCCACATCTTCTTTCGCATAATGATGGATGGTCGAACGATAGTTTTCGTAGCTCCAGTGTCTACCAGCATGCTAAAGTTCTTCCCATCAATGAGGCCATCTACATATAAGCTGTCCACGTGATGTCGTAGAGTTGCCAATTTAATGGTGTGAGGGGCATCGGGAATGTTTGGGGTCGATTTCGCCCTCCAGGAGTCGACCCGTTCTAGTTTTCCTGCTGCTGGGGTACTTCAGCAGAAGATTTTTCTTTTTGGGGGCAAGTATTTCTTATATGGCCTAGTTCTCCGCAGTTCCAGCATCTCACTGGGCGCCTTCTTTTTGGAGATACCTTCATTAACCTCTTTACTACCGCTTCGACGTCGCTAACGGAATGAACGGCATGGTCGTAGTTACCAGTGACTTCCCTTAGTCGAGCAACTCCACGTGAGGCCTCCGTCACCGCCTCAAACTCCAGGGCAATGGTCAAGGCGTCCACAAGGGTCTTCGGCCGCGCCAACCGTACAGCGCGCTGCAACTCGACGTCTCGAAGACCATCGGTGAAGGTTTGGACTGCTAGCCACTCCAGGAAATCCTCCGCTGCATTGGAATACGCAAGCCGTACAATTCTTGCCACTTCCGCCTCAAACTCTTGGATAGTCTCTCCATTTTTCTGCTTTCGGCTCTTTAACTGCATTCGGTACACCGGTTGTAGATGAGTTTGACCATAACGCATCTCTAGACGATTCACCAATAACTCGAAGTTGTCAGCTTCATCCGGTGTCAATGATTGCAAGACGTCTAAAGCTTCGCTTTGCAGAGCTACGGTTAAGGACAATGCCTTCTCCTGGGTGGACCATCCATTAGCTCTGGCCGCTGCGTCGAATTGTTTCAGGTAATTTGGCCAGGAAGCCTTCCCGTCGAAGGTTGGGGGTTTCATCGTAGTTCGTACTTGGGTCGCCTCTCCGTTTCCTCGTCGGTCGACGTCTACGTGGCAGGTCTCCATCCTATCTGTATCGCCGTCGCCGTGGTGGATGGGCTGGTTTCGACGATAAGCTTCCTGTTCTTGTTGAAGCTTCCTTATTTCGGACTGCATTTGCTGGTTGATCTCGTCTCGCAAGTTGGCAACTTGCTGATTTTGCTCGTCTCGCATTTTGGTCACTTGCTGATCCAAGTTGTCCACTTGCTGATTCAAGTTGGCCACTTGCTGATTTTGCTCGTCACGAAGATGTGATATTTGCTGGGAGAACGAACTGGATAACTCATCTGTTATGGTAGACATCCGTTGTGATAGCTCCTCTTGCTGGCTTCTCATCTGACTGGATAGCTCCTCTTGCTGGCTCGTCATTCGTCCTGATAGCTCCTTTTGCAGCTGGGAAAGTTGTTGAGTTTGTTCTTCTTGTTGGCTCGTTATTTGTTGGACAGCTGGGATATATCTTCGCGCTGGCTCTTCATCTGACTGGAAAGCTCCTCTTGCTGCTTTATCTGACTGGATAATTGGGCCAGTTGTTGGGCTAGTTCAGAATTCGCTTTTTGATTTGGGTCTTCAAACTCCACAGCGTCAGGGTCTAAATTATTAGCTAGGTAGTATTCACGGAGCCTAGTCAACAATACGGATTTAGTCCCAGTAGTTTCCAATTCCAATTCTTCGAGCTCTTTTCTGAGCTCAGCCACCAATAGTTCATTTATTTTCTTTCCAGGCATTCTTGTATCTTGACCCCACACCTGACACCAATTTGAAACACTTATGGGGGCTTTTTACACAATTTTATTTACAAAATTGTTAAGATACACTGAACTCTGCTGGATAACGTCTAACTACTTGACAATACAATGAACTCTTGTGAATACTTGAACATGAACTGACTTAAACTGCCCATGCATCCCCTTATATACAACATTATTTAATCTAGTCAGTGTGTTTAGAAGTTTCTAGAAACATTATTTAAAATGGTCAGTTGATTTTTTTACAAACAACTAAAAATCAACTGTCAACAACAATCTTTTAAATTAAGGTCCCTACCTTTACGGTTATCCCGTTACAATATAATAAAACTGTAGAAATGTATATGTTTGTGCGCGCATCACATGAAAACTACTGATCCTATTCGAATGCGGTTTTCAAAGACGTATTTGTCTTCTTTCAACTTAACATCTGGTGTATAAAACTATCTGTCTGTAAGTTTGTGCGCGCATCACATGAAAACTACTGCTCCGATTCGAATGCGGTTTTCACAGATGTATTTTTCTTCTTTCAACTTAACATCTGGTGTATAAAAATTTTTCTCCCATTCCTTAAATGGGGTAGGGTAAGAAATTTTTATACAACAATCACACGCCGCGCGAACAACGTTGCAGTGTACAACTAGTCTTGAATAAAACAATGATAGTATCTTTATGATTTCTGGTTAAGTTTTTGGAATAAAACCTTTTTTTTAGCTTTGAATTCTGTCAAAATTTGGTGTAAGAAATGTGGTCTTTTTTGGGAATTCTGAATTTTTGAGTTGTACTTTAAAGTTGTTGGAACCAAGTGTGTACAACGTTGTTTCAAATTTAACTACTTGTTTTAAAAAAAATTAAGATGTGGCTTTCTGAGGGCACCGTGTTTCCTTAGACGAAAAGATTTACGATTGCGATTTAGGATCAGGTTATTAATACAAACAATTATACAAAATTTATTATTATTGTGCATCGGACAAGTGTCCAAAATGCCAACAAACCACGGAAACCTTACAGCTGTTCAACTTACATTACAACTTCTATCTACATAGACACAACAAGGTGTGCGACATCATACACCAGAAGTTTGCCAATAAATTTGGATTACTTAGGTCCAGTTTTTATTACAAGTACCATACGGAGGCAGTTCTTAAGAATGCTTATTTTAGACTCTACTACGATAGGCCTGTTATCACCAATCGGCCAGATATTCGGGTAGTGGGTAAAAAGACTAGCTTTGTTCGTCTAGTGGATGTTGCTTTGCCAAATAATAACAGCTTTTTGGACAAATACAACGAGAAAGTGGCAAAATATACCAATCTTGCCATTGAGAACGTCGAAGTGATACCAGTGATCGTATCACCTACAGGCTTGATTCACAATAGCGTCTTAGAATGCCTTAATAAACTTGGAATTCATAGGAATACCTTCATCGACATCCAGAACGCAGTGATTCTGAATAATTGTTACGCTATTCAAAAATTTCTTAACATGTAAATATTGAGCCTAATTCCATTTGCGTTTACGCTTGGGATAGGTGAATATGACCAGCATATGCTGATTAAGTGTATAAGTCTTTTTTAGAAAATAATAATAATAATAATATATGGGTGACAAATGACAGGCTTGATATAGTGGTGGTGGATAAAGGAGTCAACTCAGTTCTTTTGGTAGACATCACGATACCAAATATGAACAACATATTAAGTAAGTGTCAGGGGAAAGTAAGTAAATATGGAGATCTAGCGTTCAAGATCCGACAAATGTAGTATGCAAGTAAAGTCGAAGTAGTCCCAGTCCTATTATTATTAACAGGACTTGTACCAAAGTCACTAAAAACTAGCCTTTTACAACTGGAACACAGAAACACCTACATCGACTTCCAAAAAACAGTTAATCTAACCACTTGCCGCACCGTGGTGAGTGAATGTTATCCAGTCATTTGACAGGTATTCAAAATCTCATAATAATAATAATAATAATGATTTAGTAATGTTATAATTGTCTAGAACTGAAATGAATAAAAAGATGAATAGATTGACGAATATCATGAAAATAATAATACGATGATAGTGACAGTAAAAATAAAAACGATAGTTATTGCTTAAACATTTTAAAACTTTAGATTAAAAGTTTTACTTAAAGGGTACCTTGAGACTGATTACCCATCGTAATTATACATACTGCTAGCCTTAGGCCTAGCGCATACATACAACTTTTATCTGAACAACTCTTTTGTTGTGTATCATAATATTTTTATATAGAAATAAATTGAAGCGCATATAGGTACAGTCAAAAAAGCTGTATCGATCTGCTTTTGGTTTAAAAGTTGGATAACTATCAATTAAATGCTAAATGTGTATTGCATCGTGTTAATGTGTGCATACTATTAACAAAAGAGTCGATATGCGACTGTCAGTTTTCCATTGCATAGCATTTAAATCGGCGTTATACGTCTTTTGTCTCTTGTTGATAAAAAAATCGATGAAAAGTAAACAAAACGGTTATTTTGATCTCATTGAAAATTCCGACACAAAAAACATAATAAAGATAAAATTAAATAAATAAAAAATTAGTAAAAGCATTTGGAATTTATGGTTGTGACGAATGATTGATATTTCAAGAGAGTGATAAAATTATAAAAGTTACGTGATTCTTACACGAAAAGTTTGGGATTTATGCAAATAAACAATCAAGCTATGTTGTAAACTCCATCACCCATGTTTAAAAAAATGATATGTTTAAGTAAAAAAAAAGTAAAATATTAAAAAAATTCTAGGAATCGTTCAGGAAACCTTGTTTTTTTTGTCGATCTTCTAGGATGTTTCACACTGGTGTTGCTTATAGGCTCACATTCTTGGTCTATACTAAATTATTGATTAAATAATAAATCATTGATATCTGTTAAAACGATTTTACCGACGCCTTTTTTCGTACTATGAAGGTTTTGAAAACAGTCCGTGATATGGGTGTTGAAGAGCTGTTTATTTGCTTCTTGTTTGAGAGGTGGTGTTTGTTTTTTAGTTCCTTCTTGCTTTGCCAGTTGTGTTTGTTGGTTAGGTCATTGTTGCTTGGAAGATAGTAGTAAGGAGGCTGTGTTTGTACTATTACTATACGAGGCGCAGTTTCTTGTTTAAAAGGAGCAGTTTGCTGTTGTTTTAGGAGGTGGCGACGCTACCAATTTTGTTGCTGCAGGAGTTTGTTGCTTTGGTGGAGCAGTGGTTGGTTTTTAAAGTAGTTTTATTTTGTTGCATTGTTGGTTATGTTGGTCAGTTAAAACTTGTTTTCGACCTGAATAAATAAAATTTTGCCACAATTGAATAAATATAAATAAATAAACTCGGGTTACCAATGTTGGGTGTTTGTGGCTGTCCTGTTCTAACCAACCATTAACAAGTAATGAAATCAACATACACGACACAATGGATGTAAAAAATAATAATTATTATGCACTGTAAGAATTGTCTAGCAACGAAACGAATAGTAGCGTAGCGAATATTGCGAAAATAACTATAAGATGAAAGCGAAAATGAAAACGAGAGCTGTTGCTTAAAGGAAAGGACGTAAATAACTGTTGTACCTTATCTAATTTCACAGAAATTCACATTAAAAGTTTTACTAATCACGATTATATTGCCAACGGTATCTGCTAAAGGTAAACAAAAAGGATATTTAAGGGTAAATGTAATCCGACAGAAAAAAACATAATAAAGATAAAACTAAATAAATTAATGAAAGAAATTCTTCTTCGTGATTGTGACGAATGACCGGTATTTCCAAAGTGAAAAAAAGTTTCTTAATAAACAATAAAATTATAAAAGTCAGTTGATTCTCAGAATCAAAATTTGGGATTTATGAAAATCAACAATTAAGCCATGTTGTGACGCTACAACATTATTAATGACCCTTTGAAAGGTCAAAGAAAAATTTTAAATCTAATAGACAAAGGTTTAAATTTAAAATTAACAAAATTGCTAAAAAGCAGTTTTTTACGTCATTTTTAATTTAATGGAAATGCTAGTAAGGACATTTGTCAAAAAATAATTGGTTATCAGTAACAAGCTTAAATTTTTGTAATATTTTGTAATACATACATATCTCTCACTGCACATTAATACCTGTAGTCTGTCACTTAAGGCTTTTCTGTGGCATCCAGTTGATTTAAGGACAATTCAAAGAAAAGAGAAAAATGGACAATTGAAGTCTTTGATAATATGTTCGTTTAACACTTTTGTTAATTTTTACCGAAATATTTATTGTTATAAGATTTTCATTTATATTGTATTATTAAAGTTGTAGCAAAAGTATTGGATATCTTAACAAGGCTTTAGGTATATTTACTTTTTTTGCCACTAAAAAAAAAATAAGAAAATAATAAATAAATATGTGGAAAATGACCCTTGCTTATTTATCTTGATGGATATGTCAAATTTGTCATGGGTCGCTTTTTCAAAACTGAAAATGCCTAACAAAAATTAAAATAATTTTCCTTTCTAAGCTTTCGACAACCATTGGTTGTCGTTTTCAAAAATATTTTTAAATGTAGTTCTTCTTGGTGCAATGCTTTTTGAGTTTTAAAATACATAAAATACCTAAATCTTTCACTTAAATTATTTGGTTGCATTTTAAATAATTATTGAATAATTCAAAATATCTGATTGGATTATTTTATTAGCTATATTTAACAAAAATGAAAGCTAAACTTGCTTTAATAACATATAAAGATATCTCGGATTCTAAGATGTCGGGATTAAAGTAAGTTATCACCCTTTTCGCACGGTTCATGATTAAATTAGTTGCAAACACGTTCACATGGGTTTAAGTTGCTTCCTGACAAATTGTTATTGTAGCTGTCACATTAAGTTTCTTGTGTATATTAAGAATATTTATCTTAAACATATGGGTCCGTTTTCAAGGATATTGTCATTTTGTTCGAAAGGATTTTAAAACTGGTATTATTCATTAATTTGATGATTCCAAAGTTGTGTATATGTAAACATAGTCAGCTCCACGAGCCCCAAAAAGTACAGTCACTGGAAACACATCTTGTTTCAAGCACATACAGAATGTATATTAAACAAACGTATGCTAAAATAACTGAAATTTGAGATTTTTTTCATTGGATTTTTTAAAAATTTTAAAATTTTTGAAAATTTTTAGAAAGTATACAAACAAAAATATATTAAATGACATTAAGTAGAAATTGAAAAAATGTCGCACCCAGCAAGAATCAGCTACAAGGTATAATAGGATTCCATACGGGCCTTGCACTTGCAAACCATAATAAAAAACCTACCTGCAGATTATGTGGCAGGGAACCTAAAACAGCCAAACACATTTTGTGCCGTTTCGTGACAATGGGTCGCAGAGGACAGACCATTTTTGGAAACCAGAATTATTTCACAGACATTTGTTATCCATCCTCTAGACATATACAAATTTAAACAGTGTACAAAGGTCCTGAAACTCGTGCTACAAACCAATGAAAGGAGTATAATTAGACTAATAAGCCTCCAGTACGACCGGTGACCTATATATCTGACGGCTTTTCTAAAAAAAGGGTAAATATTATTTTTTGTTTGGATCCTAAACGAAAAATGTATCTGAGTTTTGGTTTAAACTGATTTTAACTTTGTTAATTAATTGAATGCAAGTTCTTTGGTTCAAATACAGAATTGTTTTATTTCTGTAAGTAATTTTGACGTGACGTGGTTAGAAATTGTTTGGTTAAAAATTATTTTAGGATGATAATTAATGTCTAAATTAAATTTGTTATTGGGATGTTGGGGTTGGAAATTGTTGATAAGTTTTTGGTGGTTTATCGTACCGTTTTTTTTTTGCAAAAGTTTAGAGAAATTTTGTAAAAAATTTAGATCATTTTGTAAAATGACGAAATATATCTTTTAAATGATCTAATATTTAATATTTGTTTAAATAGATATAGGTAAAGTCCTAAATAATGTTTTTAAGCTTATATCATCGTAACTACAAACTGGAATACCTAAAGCAATTAATTTTGAGTTAACTAAAGCTTCGCACATTTTGATATTCCATGTAAAAATTATACAGGTACAGAACTTTATTTTTAAAGTATTTTAATGTTAAATTATTAAGATCTTTCTGATCTTTGAAACTAAGTAAAGGCATCATTTACTAGTTGCCCAGTATTCTAGTTTCAATTAGCATTTTACTTCTTCTTGTTAATGTGCCGAAAATGGCTTTAAACAAATAAAAACTATTTAAAGCAATAAAATCTAATTACAAACTAATATCTTAACATTTTAACATTTGCTTTTTGATAATATTGTTATTTGTTTAATTCTTTAAGGTTTATTTTGTTTTTTTTTTCGAATTGTAAATTAATTTATTTGTTAGTGGTATGTAATTAATAATATTTTAAATTAATATTTATGGTTATAATATTTATATTTATATATAAGATGTCAAGAACGGCTAAACCGATTATAGTGAAAATTTGTGGTGATGTGGCTTAGAACCAGGAGACGGATATAGGATCATTTTTATCCCGTTCGAACGTGTTTATTTAATATTCTTATACAAATTATCCTTGTATTATATAAATTTTTAATGAATGGCTATGTAAGTTAATTTGTTTGGATATCTAGGTTACAGATACCTGATAAATAGCGTTTTTTTTCAATTTTTAAATAAATGGATAAACGACAAACTAAAGTAAAATGAATCAAAGTCGACAAAAAATAAAAAATATGAAAAAAACAAAACTTCTTCGTGGTCTTATTACAGTTAAATTCTTTATTTCTACGCTGCCTCTGGGTTAGGACAATTTTCGTTTTTTGACCGGATTTACTGTTTCTTTGTAATCCTTGGGTACTTTCAAAATTTTGTAGTAAAGATACTTTAAATACTTTATTGATATCCGTTTAATCTCGATTACCGATTTACTTTTGGTCGGTTAGTTAGTTACTCGTGTAATCTTTTTATTAATGTTTTTGATTTAAGTGAATGCTGATGTGAATGTCAGAACAGACTTGAAATTTATAAATTGAATTTAAATTCATTATGTGGTAATCTTTATATAAATTGTTTATGGGATAAAGATGTGACAAAGAGTAAAGGTTTTTTATGGCTTTGTTCTGCAAACGTTTAATTGGTTCTATTTTATTTTTAAAGGTTGGGAACCAAACTCCCGTTAAATATTGTAAATGTGTATGAATCAAAGAAAAATACAATGATCTTAATAAGAATCGTGGAACACAATATCCTAATCGTCTTAAGATTCCTATAGGTGCCGCAATTTTTTTCCTCAATTGAGTCAGATGTGGATCCCACGTTAAGTTCTTATCCATCAAGAGTCCTAAATATTTTATAACATTTGTATGTTGTTATTCCTTTTGGTCTACTATGACACTGCGAGTATTTAGTATTTGTTTTTTATGTGTTATAAACATAAAATTAGATTTTTGAAAGTTCAGGGTTAGCAAATGTTTATTTAACCAATTGTTAAGTTGTTTTAAATCCTGTTTTATGTTTTGTCTTAATGTTTCTAGAGATTTATGATAATATACCAACAGTGTATCATCAGCAAACAGACGAAGTGCTCCTTTAAGACTTAGATAAGACAAGGAATTAATATAAACAAGAAATAACGTGGGACCCAACACTGAGCCTCGAGGTACACCACAGATAATGTTTTTTCTAGCACTGTCTACATTATTTATTGACACATTTTGTTTTCTATCAGATAAGTAGTTTTGAAACCATTTTAAACATATATCATTCGCTAATCTTTTCAGCTTTGAAAACAAAATTTTGTGGTTGACTGTGTCGAAGGCTTTACACAAGTCAAGCGACACAATAGCACATTTTAAATTTTTGTCAAGATTAACCTGAACATCTGTAACTAAGTCGATTAAAGATAAATTAAAAAGTATGTTAATCAACACGTATGTAAATAATTTGACTGTTTATTAAATAAAGGTATAAGACATGAAAAAAAAAGATAAACTATTTATCAATTTATCTGGTATAAATAAAAAGCAGCTAATAATGTTGGTAGAAAACATGTATCTTAATTACTACCAAGTTTCTAAACAGGTGACAGTTGCTTAATTAAATTCTGTTATGAAATTTCACATCACATCAAAAATTATACCTACACATGGTCATTCTTCTATCATTCTTTCCATATGATCTACATTTTTTAACTTTTTATTTTTTTAAGTAATCCTACAAAAAAATTAAGACCATCTAGATCTTAAGACCTTAAAGGCCACCCGAACTGCATATGCGTCCTTATTACTTTACGGTTAAAAGAGTAAAGAAGAAAATTCCTAATATTTATGCTGCAGTGACATGGTTCTACCATGTCGGTATCATATTTTTGTTCGTTCATTTAATGTTCATTAAAAAATTTAGACAAAAGACAAATAATTTACTTAAAATTCTAGGTATCTTTATCCAGTCATTATATTTAAAAAAACAATAAGATCCAACATTTCGGTCTTTTAGACGCCAGGGCGATTTCGTAACTGATCAAAGTCAATGGAGTTTCAAAGTATATTCTTATGTATTTTGACCAGCTAAAACCAAATTTCGAACATGTTTACTACCCCGATGTGACGGTAATTTGTTATAAACAATTTAGTTGTTTAAAGGCTGTAGAAATTATTAATCTAAAGTAAATATTAAAAGTTATCCACCATCAATCGATTCTTTACTTTAAAAGAAACAATCCAGTCCAAGGTTTATCAAAAAGGATTAATTTGGATCAGAGATTTTTCGCATATAGCTACGCTTTATTTCAAGTAAGGTTTTTTGACAATGGCACCAATTATAAACAGAAAATTATCTAGTTTTTAAATAAAACCTTAACAAAAAAAAGCAATTGTTTTTAAAAAGGTTACAACAATTTGGTGATTACTTTTCTCGTAAAAAATGGTATAAAATTCATTTATAAGCTTTTTAAACCACTAAATGTCTCAGATTTAACCAGAATTTTAACTAACCTGTGTCTATGGTTTAAAACACAAAGTATGCCCAAATCTATTTTTAAGTTCCATGGAGCAGATTTGAAATGAACGCGTCTCTACGCACCGCGCGTCTGAAACTGCACGTACGAGCGCGTACTGTTCCAGGTTATACCACGTTTGTTTTTTCATTAAAACTAAAATAGTTTGGTTTAGGTTTTGAGGATTGTAAGTTAAAATTAGTGTTCACATTACTATTTTACATTTTATATTACTGTTCTTATTAATGACATTTATACAATTAATTGTGTTTCTTTTAAGCTGAAAATCGATTCTCAGTTGTAAAATATTGATATCTACTTTAGAATAATCTCTACAGCGTTTTAAACAATTAAATTGTTTATAACAAATTCCCGTCACGTCGGTCTAGTGAGCATGTTCGAAATTCGGATTCAGCGGGTCAAAATACATAAGAGTATACCTAAAAACTCCAGGGGCTTGCATCGGCCAAGAAATCGCCCTAGACTATTTATAAATCCTAGACCATACATAAGTTTTAAATGAATTTGATTTCTAGTTTCGACATAGAAATAATGATTAACATCGCTCTACCATCATCATTTTGGCGAACTTATTATATCATTAGACATAAACGTTGCTTAATTCGAGAAAAGTATTTCTGTTAAAAATCCATCATTCTCCAACTGTACTTGGATACGAGGAGAGGTTTGGAACCTTCGATCAACTTCTTCTTTTGTAGTGTAAGTAAGTTAGAGTTTATATTATTTAAATTTATTTAATTATAAATCGAGCATTTTTTAACAATATTTAATAAAATAAATTGTATTTGAGGTAAATAGTTTGTATTTTACTCTACTTAAAGCATTATTTTATTTTCAATATTTTTTTATTTATAACAAATGCCAGATGTTTTTTTTAAACTTGATTTCTAATACTTTCAAAACTCTAAAGTTTCTTTTTAACTTGTCTAAAACTTTTGAAATGTATAATATTATTAGAGTGTTTATAAATAAATATTTCTGCTACTTCCATAAACGCTTAATAACTTTCTCCAAGAACTAGAATAAGTTCAAGTTTATCTTCAATACTTAATTTTACTGGCATTTCTATTGTAGCTTACTACAATTACACATTGAACTAACTTTTAACAATTGTACACTCTGTATAGAGATTAAAAAACAGTCTATAAAAAACATATATAATAGGATAAGTAACAAAAAATAAAGCGCTTATTTGGAAAGGGATTTTATTTAGGTTTGTATTATTCATACTGTACATTTTAACAGTTGCTCACACTATTAATAAAATATTTAATTAAGAAAATTACATACTATAACAATGTAATTCTTGCTGTAGAATAAAAATTTTAATAAACGTTTTGCGCTCCACTCATTTGAAATCATAACTTTAATGTAATCCAGTATATGATTAAAAAATTCTGTTAGTATTTAAGTAAGGCTCTACAAAAATCAGGCAAAACTTTTGAGCAAAAATACTTTTTTATTGGCATATGAGATAACCTTTGTTTTCATTTATATACCACATTTTGGGAGACACTGTATATATCATCTTGTATACCAGCTGTAGATCTCTCATAAATTATGTTACCCATTAAATCGTGTCTAAGAATGAAACCTATTGATCTCAGCCTCTCGGCAAACGGAATTATGAGAATGGAAAAGGGCCAGAACCGCCATGACAGAAAACAACAATAGCCGAACAACTGACCAGCAACACGGCACGTATCTACCAAATCGGCATCTGTGATGACCCAGCAAAGACGATAATCGAAGGGTTGTGTCAAGTTAAAAGCCTGCAGGCAATTTAAAATTCTTAGCAGGCCGGGGTATCTCAACCTCTGCACTATGAACCATAAAAATCGGGGTATCAGTATACGTATCGTGAAAATATTTTTTATCGATTTACATACTCAATACTCTTTTGTTAACAAGAAATGAAATCGAATAAAATATTCTAAGTAGTACAATACAACACGACTTTTCATTACCAATTCTATTCGTAATTGGTAAATAAAATTTGTAAAAAACATTTTTCATGCACAATAGCTAATGTATTAGATATGCTCTTAAAAGTTACAAAACAATTAAATAAGTTTAAAGGACAATAAGTTCAATAAATATATAAATTATATGAACATTTTCGTGCACTTCCTCTCCTGTTGTTGACCAAACGGTCCAAATAGAAGGATCGACTACAGACAAAAGGCCTCAAATAGTGATGTAACACGACAGTAGATCGACTTCACTCTCGAGACCGTGTTCTACATGTGTCTGTAGGAGCTTGAAAGCGATAATGGCGGTTTAAGGTACTTGGTAACTTTCAATGAGAGAGAAAGGGTAGTGTTCTTAGAGTTGAAATTGGTTGAAGGCGTCTTGATTATTTCTGACACGGTGACCGCTGTCAAAAGTTTGTGCGCGTTAGTTTAAACGGTTTTCATGTTGAATTTGTATCAAGCAGAGATGACATTACAAACTTAAGAATTCCATAAAAAGTATTTAAATAAAATATTTATATTTTTTTCAACATTCTTGGTTTTTTCTAATTTCAAACTCTAGTATACCCAGTTTCTATTATTTTTAACCAAGAAACAGTGCATGTTTATTAAATCATTTCAATATTCAATAAATTCATATAGGTATAAAAGAAGTTCTCATTGACTAAGGTATAGACGCACGCACAGCCGTAACTGGCGATGGTAGAAACGTGAAATTTAGATAGTTGTTTATTTTTATATTATGAACAACCACTAAAAAAGAATAAAAAAAAAACTAAATCTGAAGATGTGAAAATTTACATATAAAAATGAAAATATTTCATTAAACAACGTGTTTCATAATTTTTGAAAGTTTTAAGACAGTATACAAACAAGATTATATTAAAATGACGTTAAGGAGAAATTGAAAAAATATCGAATCCAGCGAGACTCGAACTCGCAACCTTGAGCTGGATGCGACATTTTTTCAATTTCTCCTTAATTTCATTTTTAACCGATTTCAAAACAGGTTCTCAATTCGACCATATTTTTTTTTATGTATGTTACCGAATATCTCTGATATGTATAAACCGATTTGAAAAATTTAAAAGAATAGAGTGTCCGTGTGGTCCCATAAAAATTTGGTTAAGGTCTGGTCATCAATGTGAAAGATATTAAAGGAAATACCACAAAAATCAACAGAATAAGCTGTGCTAATAATAATCGATAACAGAAAAACATAATAATTAGACCTGTACTATACCACTCTAAAGCCAAAGGTCTCTTCTCACATAGAGGAAGAATGAGCAATTAATCAACACGCTTGCTTACTGCGGGTTGGTGCGTATGCCACAGTGTTTCAGGCTGAAGTAATGGCCATACAACACTGTGCAACGGAGATCGTAAGTCAGGGTATAACGGGTAAAACAGTAGTCATATTCTCGGACAGCCAAGGAGCTCTAAAAGCGATAGTCTCGGCACAAATAAGCTCACAGCCTGTGTGGGACTTCGTTGGGTCCTGACACATGCCGCAAGTCAAAATTCTCTGACACTGACATGGATACCAGGACACTCAGGGTTTCGAGGCAATGAGAAGGCTGATGAATTGGCCCGTGCGGGAGCTAATACCCCAATGATTGGCCCGAGTTGCTGACACATTTGAAAAGGCAGCCATTGGGAAATGGGCTGGACAAGGTTCTCTAATCCTATTCTTGAGATAATGGGTGGTCACAATACATCTGCAAAAGTCGCAGTGATACAGGCTAACAGCCAACCCAATAAACATCTAATCTAATCAATGCGGGTTGGTGATTTCAGACAATTAAGTCTACGTTTTATTACTATTTTATTTATTTTATTATTTTACTTCACCCTACTTGCATGTTGTATTTAGGTGTAAAAGAATTTACGGTTAAAGTGACTGTCACGACACCCCTTGCCTGAGCCCAGTAGAGTGCTAATAAAAGAGCAATAAAAGAGACCTTTTCGCCTACCCTCACCGCATGTGGTTGTATGAATTCACGATTTTACAATCTATTGTTTATATTTAACAAATATATGTGTTTAATTTTTTATAAATTAAAATAAATAAATATCAGAAACGTAAAGATATTTTTTTTCTGATTTCAACCATATATAATACTTACGGAAAATTTTGTAGTTTACAGTTATGTCAGCAAAATATTCTAAATTACACTGAGAAACAAACAAGAGATAATCTCATAATGTGGTACAAAAATACCCAATGATTATTAAATTTAAATCCAAAACAGCAGGGATAATCTCATATTAATGTTTTGAAAATAATATATAAGTAATAGAATACCTTAATACTACAATAATGCTTAATTATCAAATTTAAATCCAAAACAGCAAGGGATAATCTCATAATGAGGTGTTAAACTTTAACAATTCCAATAACAATCAGATTGAAAGAGATTTACACTAATTAAAATGCTATTGCATTACAAAACATCCTAATGATTTTTTAATATCAATTTGTATTGTTGGGTAATAACAGAAAATATATAAAATGTTAGCCATTATTTACAAACAATTATTTGTGTCTTGTTTTACGTATGTCTTCAAAAAGTCACAATAATACCTGTCGGGATTGTTGGGGATTGAACTTTGTACACAGTATTCGGAAGGTTTTGAAAATAGTTCATTATAAATTTGCGCTCACATCTGACAAAGCCTAAAAAGTCAAACTAAAAAGAATTAAATAACTTTTTTTTTTAAATTGAACCGCCTTCAAAAAAAAGAAAGAAAAATGCACTAAAAAGCCGGAAATAAAATCTTTATTTAACTGACTTTAAGAAAATCGAAATCAAATGCTTAGTTCCTTCCAATTTTTTTAAGAAATAAAGACATGGATTATAATTAAAAATTACTCCGTTTTCTATGAAAAATATAATGCAGACTTCTAAAGACGAGTTATTAAAAACGATAAAAACATCAATCAGGTACTATTAAAATAAGTATCTTTTATTATTATAATAAAAGAGGCGCGCGCTACACGTGTCCGTCAATTAGCTGTAACATAAAAAAACCTGAAACACTGGCTGCGATGTCAAATAAGCGCTGCCAAAACCGATTTGGTGAACTTTGTTTTCAATTAAAATATTTGTGGCAATTTAGGAAGGTTTAAACATTGAGTAAAATAAATGAGTAACAAAAAATATAATAAAGGACAATTTAATTTATCAGTACTAAGTGTACATTTCTATGACCTCCCAATGGATGGCAGTGTAAGTTTAAAGATACAAAAAGTATAATTACGAAAACACCTGGTAGATAGCGTTGTATTTGGATTTGTCTTCGTCTGGAGTAAAATAACAAAAATAAAACTAATAAAAGAGAATAAATAACTTATTTGGAAATTGAAAAACAAAAATGATAAAAATCGAATAAATAAAAATCATCAAAAAGTATAACAAAAAAAGGGCACATACCTAAAAAAAATTAATGAATAAGACAAAGAAATATCAAAAACCAAAAAAAAAACATTTAAACTGGAAGATTAAATAAAAAAAAACGAAAATATAATATAAGAAAAATAGGAAATACAAAAATTTAAAAATCAAAAAAAACAAACAAATTAAAAAAAAATGTTTTCAAATAGGTAAAAACAAAAAGGAAAGTCATTAAACAACAAAAATAACAAAAAAGATAGAAAAAAGGAAAACCCGAAAAAATTAGAAACAAAAAAAGGTAGATATCGAAAAAAACAACTTAAAAAACGAAAACCAAAAAAGTTACAAAATAAACAAAAGGAAAAACCCAGAACAAACGAGAAAATATGATACAAAAAAACACAAAAATTATATTTAAAAAAAAAAAACAAAAAAAGTCGTAAAAATTGGAAATAAAAAAAGGAAAGATGAGAAAAAATCATTGATTTATTAGGAGGTACGAAGTTCGCGGGGTCAGCTAGTCAGTCATAAACGCAAAAAAATAATTAGTCCATTGATAGCTAAGTTAGCAAATAAATTTCATGTTTGTCTCTGTAGAACTAGTCATAGATGATTGGATATCTGTACAGCACTAATTGAATTCTGTTTACAGAACGAAGAGTAAATACCTTAATAGATAACAGGTTCTCGTCAAGATGAAATGCTGGGCATCCATAAAAGCAATTCAAGGAATGTTTGATCAAATAATTGGGGTATCTGGTAATCCAATATTAGAAATAGGTTTTTAATTATTGTAAAACATATTCGGTGTTTAATGAAATTTAGTATAAAAAATAATAAAAAGAATAATGGTATTGTGTTAAGAAATAAAGCAAGCTAATGGCCAGTTTTTCATATTGCGGTATTTAAAACGAGTTTTTAAATTCGTCCACCGGAATCTGCAGTTAAACATAAAAGCGTTTTCACTCGACGTTCATAACGTCTCACTTCATTACATCCATACCACCCTTTTTTTCTCACAAAACAACCACACAACCTTTATTTTTTTTAAATCCTGTTTTTCTACATTAAAAAGTATTCTCGCGTAGAGTGAGGGTTTTGTTTTATTAGGGGATTTATGTGTTTGCTAATAAAATATATATGACTGTAGAAGGGTGCTTGACGATGGCAATGAGGAAACTTTTTATTTATTTATCATTTGCATATTTGCCAAAATGATTACCCGTACCAAAAAAAGTGAACGTTAACACTTTCAAAATTTTATAGTGGAAACTACATATCTGACTTAATAAAATAACTACTCTGAATAATTTTTAAAACTCTGATCGAGAAATCTAAATATAAAAAAATGTCATATAAATTCACTACTTACAGTTAGAAATCACAATTAATAATAGTTACGGTTAGAAATTGCAATTTTTGCATGATACTTTACACCAAATATATTATAATTCAATCTTCTTATGATGGAATATGTTAAATGTTTTTCTTGCATGTCAAAGTCATCGTGAATTCAGATTTTCCAGTTTCATGTGTCAAGGCAATTTATGACCAAGTCATTGTTTGTCAATAAAATATGTTGCTTTTTGATATTATACCAACGAAACAGGCAATAGTCGAATTATACCTCGTAATATAACATTGAAATTTTATGATAGAGATTCAAGATTGCATTTAGATATACAAGTACGTGTAGAACATAAATTCCAACAGGATCATTTCGAATATTTAATAAATGCAAATAAGACTGGGTAAAAGAAATAAAAACTGGTGTTTAAGACACCTAAATGTTGTTTCTTTTTTTTTCTTGTTCTGGTGCAAAGCTATGAATAATTTTCTGCCATTCCAGCTGTGTTATTATCCAGGCACTTGCTTGTTGCAGTTGAATCGTGACAATACAAACTTCACAGAAAGACAATTTGAATTTAAAATTGCTTGGCTTGTACAAATATTTTTAACACTTCTAAGCATCAATAATTTTTTAACTGTACAGATTTGTAAATAGATATAAACCTTATTGTTATTGTTATTATAAATTACTATTTATATATTGATCTATTTTTAGTTAAAAAGTTTTTATATTTTGGCCGTGTTCTTTGTCTCTGTGTCATTCCGTGGAATTTTGTAATCGAATTTAAACCTATTTCCCGACTACCTAGAGCTCTGAAATTTTCAGGATAGCTAAGAACTGGATGACAATGCATATTTCAAGTGTGTTTAGGTATATACATAGATTTTGAAATTTATACTGAATTGTTATTAAATTAAATATGTATACATATTACCATTTTGAAAGATTTCATATAAGTTTGGCGTGGCCTATTTGGATTAGCGGCGGATTGTGACAATTCTGTTGGGAATGTTGGGTTGTCGTAATAGGATCGATCTCGCGAGAGAGAAGTTTTTTTCTTTTTTTTTGTTATTACATGTGAAAGTAGCAAAATAATTTATGTCATAGTAATATGACCTATAAATCAGTAAAAAAAACTTTCTACTATAAAAAGTTCTTTTTATAAATTGTAATTATTTTTAAACTATTAAAATGTAGTGTACATTGGTACCAAACCTGTGTAAAAAACATTTAATTCCAATGCTAAAGCATTGTTACAACAAAGTTCCTAAAAATTTAATAATAAAACAAAATGACCAATCTGTATGGATTTATTACAACAATTATTTACATAAATATCTAATTTTTTAATGTATTTAAACATTTTAAATATTATTGTCAAAAAAAAACCTTTGAATAATATTTTTGACTCTATTATAAAAAGGAATATTTTAGAAAACTAGAACCATGATTTAATTTTAATACATCGTCTCCGTACCAATGTATTGTTTAACACCTTAATCTTCTTTAATGTGGATTTATTTTGAAGAGTATTTAGTTATTAACTTTAGAAATGTTTTTTTTTCTTCTAAAAAAGTTTTAATTAAAAAGTTTCCGTTTTCATAAATTTTTGACAGAGAATTTGATTTGTATGTTTCCTGGCACTTTTTTTGGCATTAGTTTACCTTGTAAGATAATATATTTGTCATACACAGGTGTTGATTATTTAGTTTTAGAAACTGAATTAAATTTGATGTCATCGACTCTGCATTTTGGAAATTTGTGTTTAATACATTCATAATAAATATTTTTTTTCTACACATGTATGATTACCCACACATTGTATTTTAAAATGTGTAGCTTAAAATTTGTTCTTTTGTCTCCAGTTTCATATCCATACGTCATTATTGTGACCTTGTATACATTTATTTTCGTTTTTTCTGATATTTTCGGCCCGCTAATAATGCTTTTATTTAAATCGTAAAATGTTGGTAGTGCTTTGGCGATTCTTTTATTAATCGCTACTTTTTGCTCCTCTATTTTGATTTTTAGTTGTTGGTATTCTATTCTCATTAGTATTGTATTTTATTTATATATTTTTGTGCCTTATTCTTTGCATATATCATTCTATACTTCCTCCTGTTCGGTTTTTCCCATCGGTTTTTATCTGCAAATTCTCCTTCTAATACCATTGCCGCATTTTTATTTCTATTTCAGCTTTTAACCTTTTCTGTGAATTAACATTATTCTCCTCTATACCGTCTCAGTAATAACGAATCGTTTAAAATATTCTTTGCATCTATTTATTATATTTGTTGTTTATGTTAATATCCTACCTGTTGCTTCGTTGATTTGGTCTTCATTAATCTTTTTTTCAGTTCTTAAAATCTTTAGCATTTTATAGATAAGTTTTGGATCACTTTGACTAGTTTTTTTTGTTTCTACGCAAAATCCTCCGAAATCTTTGGTTTGCTTTGTGCAGCTATTTCCTTTGCACGCTTTCATTGCTTTTTATATGTCATGTATTTACTCTGTAAATAATTTCTCCACGTCTTGTTAGAGCTCACCAGTACAGTACAGTGTCAACAGTTTGGTTTTCCTCTTATATGGACTAATGATGATTATATCTATGTCGCAGCATAGGAATTCTAACCATGCACAAATCCATGTTATATACCTGGAATACATTGACAGCATGGCACGAGACCACTTAGAAGAGGCCCCACTAGCCCTACGCTAATAATTATAAATATGTAATAAATAAAATATAAGCTAAGAACTAATTGTACAGAAAGTTTGCCATCTTGCATGTTCTTTGGTAATGACGTTGGTGACAGCCAATAAAATATCTATCTGCAGATTCCTATTTTAATAAAGTTGCACACTCAAATGAATATTTTATACAGGTTTCTAATATAAGAAATAATGCATTACAAATGCCTTGGAAAGTAACTGTTGGTCCAGATGGGATACCACTTGTTCTCCTTAAGCATTGCATTTTTAAATTATTCAAACGAATTAAATTCTTTTTTAATTTATCACTAGGTAAGTATAGTTTTTTTTCCTAATCATAATTAGGAAAAAAACTGTTAAAAAGCTGTTTTTCGATAATTATTGAAAAACTGCTTTTTAACACCAATTCACAAATCTGGGTCTATAAGTAACATTGAAAATTACCGAAATGTTTATAATCAAACTACACTGCCTAAATTATTCAATAAACTAGTTATGACAGGTTAACATTTAAAAAATATTGCATGTAATGAACAGCATTTATTCTCAAAAGGAAAATCTACATCAACTAATTTTGTATTGTAAAATAATTTCATCTCAAAGGCAACGGAGTCTGGAGTTGAAGTTGATTGGATATATAACAACTTTTCCAAAGCTTTTGTCCGTGTCAATCATAATTTGCTGATGGCTGAACTACATAGCTATGGCTTAAACAATGCACTGCTTAAATGGATTCATAGCTTCCTTACGCAGAGGTGTCAATTTGTTAAATATACCAACTGTATATCATCTTGTGTATCTGTTACCTCAGGTTTCCGTCAAGGGTCTCATGTGAACCCACTACTCTTTAATTTATTTATTAACGATTTACAAGAAAAAAATCGGAATAATCAGTGTTTAGTTTTCGCAGACGATCTTAAAATATCAAGAATAATTAAGAGTTTATTAAATGCTTTACTTTTAAACAATTACATTAATGGTCTTACTAGATGATGTGACTTAAATATTTTACACTTAAATGTAAAAGAATACTGCAACATAACATTTACTAAAGCGAAGAATCCAATAGATTTTCCTTATACTTTTAATATTACTTTGTTAAAGACATTTAATAAGGTTGAAGATTTAGGAGAAATTTTTACAATAAACTCTTGGCGTCATAGCCAGGACTTTGATATCAATATATTATTTACTAGATTGCTGGCTTTTTGTAACATTTTAAGGAACTCTTTATTAATTTGGTCTTTGTATTATAATACAGATATAGGGCTAATTGAAAAAGTACAGAACAAATTTTTAAGAGTTTGTGCATATAGTATGGGATCGGTTAAAGGGGAATATAGATTGGACGAAATATGTAAAGGTGTTGGTATTAAATCATTAGAACATAGAAGAGTGAATATTTAAATATTGTCTATAACTTCTTTGTGGCATAATTGTATATATTTACTTCTTTATTTTCTGAGCTTTCGACAACCACCTTAAAAAAAGAATGAGTTGATAATCTATATATCTATAGAAACTTTTTTTAATTATTAATTAATTAATTATTTTAATTGTTGTTAGGCATTTTTAGTTTTGAAAAAACGACCCTTGACAAATTTGACATATCTATCAAGATAAATGATCAATGGCCATTTTCAAAATATAGATTTATTATTTTATTATTTTGATTTTAGTGGCAAAAGTTCCGCAATTAAAGAAGTAAATATAGAAGAGTAAAATTAAAACTATGCTTTTTACAGAAAATGATCAATGGTTATATCCAGGACCCAAAAATAATAAATTTAATTGATCTCATTGTAAATCATCGAAGAACTAGGAATTATGATCCATTTAGCATTTTATTTCACAATAATAATTTTGATCAAAACGAGTCAATTTCTAGAATGACACAAACAGCTGAAAAATTTAGGAATATAATTGATCTATTTGGAACATCTGCATCCTAATTCAAGATATTATCACTTTAAAAAACTTATTAAGATGTTATAATTTATTAATAATTTTATGTTTTACATTATGTAAAATTGTAAATCCGCAGAAAACAAGTAACTAAATAAATAATTAATTAAATAAATATTTATAATAACTTTGTAAAACGTCATGATTTGTAACTTATTTTCAGTCCTAGTCTAATATACTTGTCAATTTTTCCACGTCTAGTAAAAAAACTCAAATTTTTGATTTTCTAGATAAAATAAACACCAGCAACCCTAATCGAATTTCAATAAACGAAAAGTCTACAAATAAACTCCTACCTGTGCCCCATTTTTAAAAATATAACAGCGGTTTGAAAACTTCGGATATATATGTGAGAGTATTGTTAGAATTCTAATATTTAGTCAGTGCATGCGTTGAATATTCAAAAAGGAATTCTCCTTAAAATTTTTTAGTTATTTTACAGGAAGTACAGTTGTTATATTTGAATCGAGTTTCTTTGGCTTCTTGTTTGTTTGCTTACATCAGAGTTGTATTCTGAATCGCATATTCTTGACGAGAAGCACTGTTCCAGATAAGGAAAGGTAGGTGCACATAAATACGCAGAACAGAGATAAAAACCATTCATACTCAAACATCAAACATAATATACGTATTTACTTATATTATTAACAAAGTTACATTATAATAGGTTATTTTTAGAATTCATAATTACAATTTATTTTAAACTTTTAATTACATGAGTATAAATATCTGCTAACGCAGTTTTCTGTTAATTTTAATGGTGTCCAGATTGGAACCATAGTAAACTTTTGTGTACAGAATATATACTAAGATAATTTTTTTTTTTATAAAATTATGTTATAAAAATCACTTTTATTTCCCATATAGTTGCTTGAAATTAAACATTAAATATTCTATATAACAACGAATTTCAAATAAAATTTTACATTTTGTTTGTGCAGCCGGATTAGTTTTTGCATTAATGCGTTTATTATGTTTGTTCGATAAAAAAATACAAGTATATCATATATTTGTGAAACAAATAACAATATATTTAACGTTATAAAATTGGATTTAACGCTATTTTTTTGAACATATTTACAATAATAAATATAGGTATAGGTGATTTTGTTTGTCAGATTAAAATATCATATAAATAATTTAATAAAAGCTAAACAAGTAGTTATTGCCGCAATGATATTTAAAAAAATATATATATTTAGAGTTTAGTTATTTTAGTAAACTTATTATTTTAAAATACTTCTCTTAAGATTTTAGACATTTAGAAATAACAAAATTAATAAAATAACATTAAAGTAAACTAAAAAATGTATATTTCTTCTTAGTGTAATTTCTTGTTTTCGAAAAACCCATGAGAGGTATCTCAAGATAATTAGTTGAACAAAAATCCATCGATTCGGTCTCCTAACCGAAAAAAATATAACACAACGCACGGAAAAGTGAATTGGAGTTTTATGTTTTATTTGTCGATTTGACAAAAAATACTTTTATTATTAAAGACATGCTTAAAGATAAAGTAATTAATGGTCACATGTGATGTAAGTTGAATTAAGACGATCAAAAAGCTGACTAACCATTAATTCATATGTTGCTAAAATAGTTAGAGGCCTTACCGGCTATAAGAAAAGGTTAAAGATTCGAGAGCTGCCAAGCTAAAACGATTAAAACTGTAGAATACAAAAAATAGATAAACTGTTAATGTACTGTATTTTACACATTAAAACATATATTATTAAAAAGTTTTTTATTTTCGTCGTGTTCTTTTCTCTTGGTCTTTCTCTTTGACTTTTTCTTTGTCATTTCGAGTGGAATTTTGTAATCGAATTTTAACTTCTTTGTCGATCACCTAGAGCTCTGAAATTTTCAGGATGGCTAAGAACTGGATGACAATGCATGTTTCAAGTGTGTTTAGGCAGATACATAGAGATTTTGATACAATTTCAAGAAATTACAAAATAATTTATATTATAGTAATATATGACCTATAAATAAAACTTCTACTATAAAAATTTCTTTTTATAAATTGTGATTATTTATACTCTATTATTATACTTTATACATAGATAGATAGATATTTATTGGCTTGACTGTTGGCCTGTATTACTGCGACCTTTACAGATCTATTGTCAACACCCATCATCTCTAGGATAGGATAAGAGAAACTTGTCCGGGCTTGCTCTATTAATGAAACTTATTAGCGTTAATAGCCTCCACGTAACTGGGAGCAACCGGTTTCTCCTCACTTAATACTAGATACTGTGTCCCTGCAAGACATTCACATTGGCATAGGAAATAAAATTCGATTTTTTCTTCCTCTTGGCAGTATCGACAGATGTCTTCAACTGTCAAGTTCGGGTTCTTTTAAACCGAAAATGTTCTGTCAAAAAACTAACAATCATTCTGACATTGTTTTTTCTTTGTGATAACAGCTTTGCTGTAAATTTCGCCGGTTGTCCTTTTATGAAAACTTTGGCTTCTCGGTTGCCCGGTGATTTTTCCCACTACTCCAGGATCTTTTCCAGCCTCCATTTCTTAATGACTGCCTTTCTTAACGTGTCCGCAACCCCGCCAAAAGGTTTCGGTTCAGTCATTGGAATATTATTTCCTGCTCGGGCCAATTCATCGGCTTTCTCATTGCCCCAAAACCCTGAGTGCCCTGGTATTAATACCAGTGTCAGAGAATTCTGACTTGCGGGATGTGTCAGAACTAACGCAGGCCCAAACCAGCTGTGAGTTTATTTGTGCTGAGACTATTGCCTTTAGAGCTGCTTGGCTGTCTGAGTATATGACTAGGATTTTACCAGCTATACCCTGATTTTTGATCTTCGTTGCACAGTGTTGTTTGGTCATTACTTCAACCTGAAATGATAAATATGCTTATAGACTTAATTGGATCTTGCGTCTTTTATATACAACCGACCCTGTGCCTTTTTCAGTCTTTTAGGCAAAAGTTTTTTAAAAAGTTACACCTGGTTACTATGCAGTCCTGAGGCATACTTATTCTTTGATACGCCTTAACACTATCATATAGCTCTGCTTGATCTTTACCCCTCAATAAGGTTTTGAGTGCCTGGTCTTGTAGCAGCCTGTGTGCAGTTGCTATAGCCTCGCCCTGTATATTAATTACACTTAATACAGACACTATATTTTTTTAATAACTAGAATATAATACAAGCGTCTGTGATTCCATTTCATTAAAAAAAAACGTACTGGTATACTGCATAAGACATGTAATTTCCATATTATATGCCTGCTTCTACATTACATTAATAAGAGAGCGCTAGTTTACAAGGTCCTCTCCTTGCCAATGCTAGCATATCTATCTCCATAACATCATGCATACATGTAGTTAAGGATAAAGTGAGTAAGTGACACATGGGAAAAGATAATTAATAACCGGACTAATTACTAAGGCACCTGTGGTTGAAAATGTTGGAGGCGTTACCAGCTATAGGTAAAGATTTGCAGGATCGCGTCCTACCAGTTGTAATTTCTAAATAAACTATTTCATTTAAATTCTACTGAATTATAATCTACGTAATTACGTAATAACCTTTGACTACTCTTTAATTTCCTGTATTAAGCGGATAAATAATCTCGTTGATGCACGATAACCACTTCTAAATAATACTCATATGGAATATATGAATAAAGATTTATTAGTAAAATTTTTTGATATATATATATATATATATATATATATATATATATATATTTATATATATCAAAATATGATAGATTGTCCTTCTTGTTCTAAATCTATCTAAAAACCAACAATTCAAGGTTTTTCCTTCAGAAACTCAGTAATGAATGATCCAGGTTACGACATTTTATTTATTTTGTCTTTCTTATGATTGATACTCCCATAGGGATAGTTTTAGGTAATTTTCTAAAAAATAGACTGAAGTATATTTTGCTGAATAAGAAATATCCGATCGAAAACCTATAAAACTTAGATGAACTTTCTTTTCAATATATTTTCGTAATATACAAGATAAATTTTAAAATATAAAGATTTTTATTACAGTATTTATGTATTTGGGATTTCTTTCATAGGATTTTTTTAAACTTAGATGTTTAAACAATAAATTGTATAAGATATATACAAAGTCATATTGAAGTATGGATGTAAAATCTGGATCTTGACACAAAGACACAAAAGCAAATTACAAGCTACTGAAATGAAATATCTTAGATGAGTTAAAGTATTAACGAAAAGAAATAAAATAAGAAACATACAAATTAAATAATAGTTAGACATAAATCTACTGAACGTTTACTGGGGACAATTACAAAGAATAAAAAGAGACCTATCAAACAAAAATGGGAAGCAAAAATTTATAAATAGAAGAAAAAAAACTAAAAAAACATGGAACAAGGAAACATCGGATTTATTATAAAAAAGGGTATATATATATATAAATATATATATATATATATATATATATATATATATATATATATATATATATATATATATATATATATATATATATATATATATAGTGATATAAATTATTGGGTCTGCAGCAAAATAAAAGAACAAGTGTACTCGTGTACTCTTTTAAATTCTTTACTCCAAGCTTTTGGCTGTTATTACAGCCATCGTCAGGGGAGCTACAATACATTATAATTAAATATAATAATACTTAACATAATATAATTTACTTTAAATGCCCTTGACCATTGGGGTCAAACTGACCAAAGATTCGTAATCAGCGATCTCAAAAACGCAAGACTGCACACTTAAAATTAGGTTACGACTGAATTTGTGGATTTGACCTTCAAATGCCCTTGACCCTGACCTGATAAGGCCAAACCGACCACGGATTCGTAATCAGCGACCCCAAAAACCATAAGATACGATGGTCCGGTCTTTCGGACCCGACACTTTTTTTTGTGGGGCTGTGTTATCTATGGATAACAGATAGGTAAACATTTCATTTAAATTTAATAATATAATTTGTAAAAAAAATTTAATCTAAAATTTTATTGTATAAATTCTTTGCTTTTTTCTATCTTTGGTTGTTACTAGTTTCGTTTAACTTATAATAAATTTTATAACATATTAATTACAATAATTACAAACATTTAACTTATGCACTTACTTTTGCATTACATACTGTATATCAATTTTTAAATATTTCAATTGCGTCAATGTCAGTTTTAATTTTACATCTTTTAATTTTGATATCAAACTTAAATTCAAAATAAATTGTTAATTGATAATTTTAAAGTATATCTGTTATATTTACGTACATTTTTTTACATTTGTTAATTTCCCATGTTTTTATATATCATCTTTTTAACAAAAACCTCAAAAAGTTGTAAGTAAATTATATTATGTTAAGTATTATTATATTTAGTTATAATGTATTGTAGCTTCCCTGACGATGGCTGTAATAACAGCCGAAAGCTCGGAGAAAAGAATTTAAAAGAGTACACTTGTTCTTTTATTTTGCTGCAGACCCAATAATTGATATCACTGTATTTAATTAGTCAGCAAATAGTTCTCTTTTACATATATATATATATATATACATATATATATATATATATATTTATATATATATATATATATATATATATATATATATATATATATATATATATATATATATATATATATATATATAAGAAAAAAAAAGGGGCGCCAAGTATGCGTACCTACGACAAACAAAAGGGGCAAATTAACAGGCATGTACGCAAAAAGGATCATAAGGCCACGAGTAGGAATGGTAACCGCAGACATGCATGTTTCTGGCTCATTAGCCGTCATCAGTGCGGCATAACCAAGAAAGGTATTGCACTTGGGTAGCAAAAGTGTTGGGTACTTGGGAGCAAAGGATGGTAGGAAAACATGTGTCAACAAAAAAAAACATGTGTCAAAAAACACAAACAACGAACGCATACTTGGCACCCCTTTTTTGTTTCACATCCTGGGCTTGGAACGACTCAAATACAATAAGTCCGTTTCGCCAACGTGGCGACGCTGGTCGTAGCCCCAAAATGTGGGCACAGCTGGCCGAAGGCACAAATGGCGATAGGACTCCTGTGTGAGCGTTCGTTGTTTGTGTTTTTTGACACATGTTTTCCTACCATCCTTTGCTCCCAAGTACCCAACACTTTTGCTACCCAAGTGCAATACCTTACTTGGTTATGCCGCACTGATGACGGCTAATGAGCCAGAAACATGCATGTCTGCGGTTACCATTCCTACTCGTGGCCTTATGATCCTTTTTGCGTACATGCCCGTTAATTTGCCCCTTTTGTATATATATACAAACAGTGGAAAATAATTGGGTATACAGCTAAATGATTAAGAGTACTCTTTATACTAAAATCCAATATATTTCTTCGATTTTCATCGATATTATCAGGGAAAAGCTACAATAGTGTGAGTTAGGTTTTTTTAAAACATAAGGTGATGTGTAGTTTACTTACTATGTGAGATTGACATCATTGTTATTAAATACATTATATATATACGAGTTATAATAAACAATTTTACAATTTTTTAAATTTAGAATTACAATTTGAACGATCTTAAATATTTAATTAATTTTGTTGTTAAAATTATAAAAATTATTAAGTTTAGAATTTTTTACTTGACATTGAGATTATTTTTATAACATAATGATTTGGCATTTTAGAAGTCAGATTGTAGAATTAACTTAGTAAAAGTGTCTAAATCACTGTATTAACTAAAAATACTATTTTTAGAAAAACCGTTATAAGATGTTTTACTATTGTTTTTTGTCTAACAAAAGCAAATATGAATAAATCTCACTTAAGTGTTGAATATCTGATCTCTTGTTGATACAATTATCACTCCCAGATATAAATGCCATTTCAAGAAAGTTTTTTTTTAAACGGTTCCTTTCAACATCTAGAATTTTAAAAGATTTAAAATCCATTTGATGATTATTTAAATGAACATGTGTAGCCAGTGAACATCTTTCAGGGTGCAATCTAGAGTCACTTTTGTGGGAGGTGATCCGATCTTTAATCGATCTTGAACTCTGTCCAATATATTTGTTATTGCAGTTACTACAAGGTATACTATAGACTATATTTGTAGTTAATTCTTTAGGGTGTTTATCTTTTAGTTTCGAAAATATGTTATTTATTGTAAGTACTGTTTTAATAGCAATTTTAATATTAACAACATTATTTAAAATTTTTGAAATAGCTGAAGTTATTTCTTTGATGTAAGGTAGTGATACATAAGTAACAATATCTTGAGGTCTCTTGTGATCTACTGGGTTATTTACTTCTTGAATTTTGATTGGACAAGTAGATAAAGTATTAAATAATATTTTTTTTATCAATGTAGGTGGATAGGACTTATCAATAAACAGGTTGTATAATATGTGACTGTAGATTGCACCCTGAAAGATGTTCACTGGCTACACATGTTCATTCAAATAATCATCAAATGGATTTAAAATCTTTTAAAATTCTAGATGTTGAAAGGAACCGTTTAAAAAGAACCTTTCTTGAAATGGAATTTATATCTGAGAGTGATAATTGTATCAACAAGAGATCAGATATTCAACACTTAAGTGAGATTTATTCATATTTGCTTTTGTTAGACAAAAAACAATAGTAAACCATTTTATAACGGTTTTTCTAAAAATAGTATTTTTAGTTAATACAGTGATTTAGTCACTTTTACTAAGTTAATTCTACAATCTGTTTTCTAAAATGCCAAATCATTATATTATAAAAATAATCTCAATGTCAAGTAAAAAATTCTAAACTTAATAATTTTTATAATTTTAACAACCAAATGAATTAAATGCTTAAGATCGTTCAAATTGTAATTCTAAATTTAAAAAATTGTAAAATTGTTTATTATAACTCGTATATATATAATGTTTTTAATAACAATGATGTTAATCTCAATAGTAAGTAAACTACACATCACCTTATGTTTTAGAACCTAAGGGGAAAATTATTGGGCATGTACTACTTTTGTTTATATTAATACGCGTTCTCTTGGCACTTTGTTTATTTCATATCCTGGGCTTAGAACGACTCAAACACAATGAGTCCGTTTCGCCAACGTTGCGACGCTGGTTGCTAGCCGAAAACCCATTGGCACAGCTGGCCGAAAGCACAAAATGGCGATAGGACTCCTGTGTGAGCTTTCGTTGTTTTTGTGTTTTTATGTTTCTTTACACATGTTTCCCCAACATCCTTTGCTCCCAAGTACCCAACACTTTTGCTAGCCAAGTGCAATACCCTACTTCGTTATGCCGCACTGATGACGGCTAATGAGCCAGAAACATGCATGTCTGCGGTTACCATTCCTACTCGTGGCCTTATTGATCCTTTTTGCGTACATGCCCAATAATTTTCTCCTTTTGTTTATATTAATACGCGTTCTCTTGGCACTTTGTTTATATATATATATATATATATATATATATATATATATATATTTATTTGTTTTTATTCTTGGGTATGAAGTTCTGTGATAATGAAATATACCATTTATTTTTCGACGTTTCGCCTTATCATGGTAGGCTTTTTCAAGATATTTATTTTTTTCTAAAATCAATAAACATAACACTCAATTACATTTTGAAGCATTTAAATTAGCACATTTTGTAAGTATATTTTGGACGGCACAGTTAAAAAAAATATATTTTAAATAATTTAAAAATAATTATTAAAACAAATTACACTTACAGTCTACAGGTGTTACAGGATCAACGTTTTGTTTAAAAGTGTCAATATTTTATATAGTTGATATTGAATTTTATAAAGTTCTTTTTTTTTTGTTTTTTTATTTTTTTTTTTTTGTTTTGGTAAATTAAATGAGATTTTCTATAAGGTGATCGTATAGTATTTATGATTAGTTTTCATGTGATATATGTTGAAAAAGTTTTATGTTAAAAATTTATTTACTGTATAATATTTTTATAAATTTTGCTTAAACTATTTATGTCTTGGCGAAAATTTACTGAGTTTGATTCTTTATTAATGTATATCATCTCTTTAATTGCTAATTTTTGTTTGTTTTAATCTTGATCTAAAATGGCTGTATTTTTAAAATCAAATTCATGTTTCATAGTGGCCTCATGTGTATGTAAAGCGGTTGATGCATTTTTAGTATATTTATGACCATTTATGCGATTTTCCAGATATTGAGTTGTCATGCCTACATATTTTTTGGGACAATTTAAGCAGGGAATAGAATATATTATGTTTGATTTTTTATTTTTTGGGACTTTACTTTTTAATTTGGTATACAAGCAGTTGCTAGTGTTAAATGCACTGTGACACACTGATAAGTTATTTTTACTAAGTATATAGCTAATGTTTTCTGACAATCCATTTATATAAGGGAGTGCTACATATTTTTCTTGGTCATTAGGGTTTGGTTTTTTTATTTTAGTTTGATTATAGTATTTAAATCTTTAAGTATCTTTTATAATTTTTTTAATTAATTTTTTTGGATAGTTATTGTTTATTAATGTTTTTAATACTTTATTTAATATTTCTGGTCGGTATTTTGGTGAGGTCAATTTAATGGCTCGATCAGTCAAACCTATGACTACACTTTTCTTTTGATTTTGTGGATGATTTGAATGATAATTTAAATACCGTCCTGACCATGTCTGTTTTGTGTACCACTTTGTTAGAACATTTTGATTTTCCGTGTCTCTTAGTAGTGTAAGATCGAGAAAATTAATTGAATTGTCGTTTTCTATTTCACATGTAAATTTTAATTTTGTGTGGTATCTATTAAATGCATCACAAAAATCTGTGATCTTATCGGATGGTATTGCTGCAAGACAGTCATCAACAAATCTTTTGTAAAATGTGACATTATATTTAATTTCTTTCAGTACATTTTCTTCTAGGTACTCCATGACCAGCTGTGCTATTGGTGATGAGATAGGATGTCACATGCTACAGCCATCTAAAAAAATAAATATCTTGAAAAAGCCTACCATGATAAGGCGAAACGTCGAAAAATAAATGGTATATTTCATTATCACAGAACCTCATACCCAAGAATAAAAACAAATAAATATTAGAACCGGTTCAAGAAAACAAACGAAATTATATATATATATATATATATATATATATATATATATATATATATATTATAACATATCTAACTTGCTATGGATATTTATTATAAGTTAATATGCTATAAATAAACTTTGCCTTTAAATTAATAATTCTAGAAAATAAAATTTTATTTAAAATTTTTATAAAGGCAAATTGTTTCTTAGAATTTTTAATATTATAAATTTATTTTATATTTCGCGACAATGACTCTTCTCTCATGGGCAGAATTCAATATTTAAATTAGATTAATTATATACTTTTGTAAGTAAAATATAAAAAATTTTATGCTAATGAACCAAATGATATTATACTGTTGAGATTTAGGAAAAGAAGAAGCCCTCTAACCTAACTTCGCTATAAACGATTGAATGTTTAACGGATTTCAAAACTTTACTTATAAAATTGAATGAAAATGAAAAATCTTGTGATTATTATAATGTGAAACAATGTTATGAATCTTAGACACTAAAGAAATAGTGTACAGTGAAACAGTGAGAAATGTTCATTAAATATAAAAGTAAAACACAGAAAGTTCTTTTAAAAATAGATATATTTAAAAACAAAACTAATTTTATATTCTATTTTCATATTTTGATTTCCCTTTTTAGGAAAGAAGAAAAAATAACTTAATAACAACTTATAGTACTGAAGAAAATAGACCAAATTTATAAACTCTAAGACTTTGTATTCTACCTGGGATCAAGAATATCCTCATTTTATTAATTTAATCATAACTTTATTTAATTTATTTTGTTAATTATAGCATATTATCTTATATTAGATATATATATATATATATATAAAGTAAGGATAGTAGCGGCTTACTAGTAAATATAAATAATAGGGTGTTTCATTTTTAGGCGATATTCTGAAAATCTGATACCTTATATGAAATAAAAAATTTTACCGCTTAAGAAAACATTCTATGTGCTTTAGTGACTTAGCTCTTTCAAAAATTCGATTTTCCATATAAATAACACAGTATAAAAAGGGTTATTCCCAGTGAACTATCGGAATCTATATATATATATATATATATATATATATATATATATATATATATATATATATATATATATATATATATATATATATAGGATAGGAATAAGTGGGTTAGCAGCAATGAAACGACAGATTAAAAATACTCATTTATCATACCAAGCCTTTGGCTGCGATTCCAGTCATCTTTGGGGATCTAAAAACATGTTATTAAGTAAAATTATAACAAAGACAATGCATTGATTGTTTACCAATATTCGAGATTGTATCTTCATATGTTCATAAGGAGTAACTATGGTGGTGAGTATTATTCGAATACCAAATTTTATGGTTAACTTGTTATAGTTCTTATTATCTAGTTACACAGACCAAAAATTCACAACGAATTTTAGTAGTGCGATAACTACAATGTAACAAGTCCAAAATAAAAAGCTTTTACAAAAGTTCGTGTAGGTATGGTACCTTCACAATTTTCAGGTAAGTACTATTAACTAATTTTCCTAAATACAGAATTGTAAGTATTTCTTGATAACAGTTCTTATTTTCTAGCACTATTACAATATTACGCAGCAAGATCTTAATTTTAACACGTGTAATTTTATTTTTAGGTTAATACATTGGTAATGTCAAATGACATGACAGCGACCTTGATTGGCAGTGACTCGCATTTACAATAATTAATAGTTATTTATTTAATTAGTGGGATAAGAGCATCATTAACTGACGAATGCGGTGAGTTGCTGAGACGAGGGCGTAGCCCGAGTCGAAGTAAGAGCATGAGTCTCAGTTAATATGCCTTATCCCACGTATTACAACTTTTTATCTACGACTGCTCAGAATTACGGAAATTATACTTTTGAATTGAATTCGACGAAAAATCGGAATATCATAGTATGTATGTAAAACCATAGCAACATGTAATTTGAATGTCAACAATTTAAGTCAAAACTTCAAGAATTAATTTTCTAATTTCTGTTTTTCTGTGAAATAATGAGCGACTCCGAATCTCTGCCTTCGGATATCGAAGAATTGGCCACGCAGGTAGTTTCAACGTTATTGCCGGAAAAATCAAAAATTAAATATGAGCAAGCTTATGAACGTTTGCGAAAATGGTGCGATGAGAAGAAAATAAACAATGAAGCAAGTGAAAAGGTACTTCTCGTATATTTTGAAAATATTTCGAAACGCTATAAACCTTCAAGTCTGTGGGCATATTACTCGATGATACGTGCGATGATATCCATAAAGAAAAATGTAGATATCAGTAAATTTATTCAATTGGTCGCATTTCTGAAGAGGCAGCCGGAAGGATTTACCGAAGAAATCCAATATTTTAACAAAACAACATATAACCCGATTTTCACAAGAAGCTGATGATGAAAAGTGGCTACTAACAAAGGTAAATAAAAACAAGGCATAAAATTTTAGATTAAGAAATATTTTCAGGTAGTTTTGATCTTTGGAATTGGTGGAGCCTATAGAAAAGAAGAACTCACTTAAATGCAAGTGACCAACGTTAGAAACGAAGGGCAGGTCTTCTGCGTCACAATACCAAATACAAAGACCAAAATTTCGCGACAGTTTGTTATAACATCAGGAGATCAATTTCGTAGACATTATAAAAAAATACATGGCACTGCGTCCACATAATGCCGTAGAGAGGTTTTTTGTTGGTTACAGGAATGGCAAATGTATAAAACAGCCCGTTGGCATTAACACGATTGGTAGCATGCCGAAAAATATTGCTTCTTTTTTAAAATTACCAAATGCTAAAGAGTACACTGGTCACTGCTTCAGAAGATTGTCAACCTCACTGTTAGCAAACACAGGGAAGGACCTGCTAACAATAAAAAGGCACGGGGGCTGGAAGAGCAATACAGTAGCCGAAGGATACATAGAAACTTCGGTTGAAAATAAGAAACGTATCGCAAAGAATATTCTTGGAGAAAAGAATGTACTTGTAGAAGCTTCAACCAGTAAACGCAGGAGTTTGGAAATTTCTAAAACAGAAATGTCCTCAGGTATACACTTGAATAAATGTAAACATGTTATTATTAATGTTCATAAATAATTGTTTAATAAATTTGATCGTTAGTTGGTATTAAAAAATGAGTGTGTTTTTGATTTCATTACCTCACTAGTTAGGTAATGAGTTTCATTACGTAACTCAAATGAATGTCAAATTTGTCACTTATCTAAGCAGTCGTAGATAAAATTAATTAAAGGTTCGATTACAGTATTTATCAATTTACATTCTACAATATTTCTAACAATTATATTAGTTATTATATCGTTAAGTTTCTCACAAATTCTACCATGTGAATTTTATTTATTTTATTTATTTGAAAACCAGCTGAAAAAAGGATTAAGTATCAGGAATCCATCGCAAGGAGGTAAGCATATATCTCACTTAAACTCTGAATATTAGATCTTCTATTCATACATAATTCACCAATCTTAGTAATGTGAGCCATTTCTAGGAAAACTCGCTTTGATGTGTTCCGTTCTCTATCCAAAACTTGAACATTATTGGAATCTGCCATATGATTGGATGTGGCTATATGTTTGCCTAGAGCTGTTCTATTAGGGTGTAAGCGAACTACACTCTTATGAGACACTAATCTATCTTTTAGTCTTCTTTATGTTTGTCCAACATATATTTTGTTACACATTTCACAAGGTATTGCATAAACCACACTAGATTCAGATAGTAAATTCGTTTTATCTTTTAGGTTAGAAAAGATGTTATTAATAATGTATGCTGATCTATTTGCTATTTTTAGTGCTGGTATGTTCTTGAACAATTCGGTCAACTTTGGTGTTATAGACTTTCTGTATGGGAGACTCACATAACGTGTACTTCCGGAAGAATATGTTGCCTAGTACGAGAAGATCTCGACGGTGTGTTAAAAAGCAAGTGGGTTACCAACTTCTTTGGATATGCATTGTCAACAAAAAGTGTAGCTAAGGGCTGTAAATTGGATTTTTTGTAGGTAGTGTCGCTAATGTTTAAAACCCTTTGCTTCATTTGTTTCAGAAGATTGATTTTTATGGACTGTTTGTGGTTCGACCAGTAGTTTAAGTATCTGCCAAAGCTTATGGGCTTCGTATACCAATCAACCGTGATAACGTTGTGTTCTCTGTTGAATTTTGTGTCTAGGAAAGGTACTGAATTATTAGAATCTTCTTTCTCTACTGTAAACTGAATGTGATCGTCAAAGCTATTAAATAAGTATATTATTAATTTCATTTTCCGGTATTCCTAATATGAAGTCATCCACATACTTTTTTATAAAACATAGTTGATATGGTAATTTTGGTATTATTTTGTCCAAGAAGGTGTTAAGATTTATTGTACAGTGGTTTCTAATGTTGTCTCAATTGTTCGTGATAGAGTCAATACAGATTTCTAAATAA
Source organism: Altica lythri (assembly GCA_964028335.1). Lineage (NCBI taxonomy): Eukaryota > Metazoa > Arthropoda > Insecta > Coleoptera > Chrysomelidae > Altica > Altica lythri. The sequence goes on from OZ034800.1 coordinate 52,224,577, forward strand.
CGATTGTACATCCAAACTAATGATTACATACCGATCTGGTAGGACATAGTTATTCAAAAGTGTCTTTACTTTAAAGGAATCCTTTGTGTAATATTGATTGTTGGTATCATACGCTTTAGTAATTATGTCTGTTAGGTATTGCGTAATGTTCTCTGTTGGAGTGTTGATCGATGAAATTATTGGCCTTAATTTTATTGGATCCTTATATTATGTATTTTGGGTAGTCCATAGAATCTCCCCGGAACACCAGTGTAATTACTAAGTTGTTTTTTTGTTTTTTCATCTATACTATTGTTATTCTTCATTTTTTTTAATAATTTCAACAATTTGTTTTGTATGGACTGGGACGGATCAGAGTTCAGTTCATGCATGTCTGCGGTTACCATTCCTACTCGTGGCCTTATTGATCCTTTTCGCGTACATGCCCAATAATTTTTCCCTTTTGTTAATATTAATACGCGTTTTCTTGGCACTTTGTTTATTTTATATCCTGGGCTTAGAACGACTCAAACACAATAAGTCGGTTTCGCCAACGTTGCGACGCTAGTTGCTAGCCGAAAACCCATTGGCACAGCTGGCTGAAAGCACAAAATGGCGATAGGACTCCTGTGTGAGCTTTCGTGTTTTTATGTTTCTTTACACATGTTTCCCCAACATCCTTTGCTCCCAAGTACCCAACACTTTTGCTAGCCAAGTGCAATACCCTACTTGGTTATGCCGCACTGATGACGGCTAATGAGCCAGAAACATGCATGTCTGCGGTTACCATTCCTACTCGTGGCCTTATTGATCCTTTTTGCGTACATGCCCAATAGTTTTTCCCTTTTGTTAATATTAATACGCGTTTTCTTGGCACTTTGTTTATATATATATATATATATATATATATATATATATATATATATATATATATATATAGAAAGCAGAAGTAGTAAGCGGGTCACTAGTAAATAATAAACTTCGCTGATAACTATTGGGAAGACCCGGGACTGAGGAAGCAATGAAAGTCAGATGCTCAAATCGACTTAAGAGAGTTTTATTAGTGTAAGATGTTTAACAACTCAGGTCTAGTTTCCTTACCTGAACACAAATGTTTCAGTCTTGTTCTTACTATTCACCGCTGAGCCACGTGCTGCTATTTCGGTACGGTGATTTTTCCTGTATTTAACATCAAATGTAAAGAATGTTATTCCATTGTAGTTTAGTCCTGAAGAAGCCTATAACCGATAGGCGAAAGCTCGACGTAAATAAAAAGCACTCACTTTGAAGCATCTGACTTTCATTGCTTCCTCAGTCCCGGGTCTTCCCAATAGTTATCAGCGAAGTTTATATATATATATATATATATATATATATATATATATTTATATAAAAGAAAAACAAAAAAGGGTGCCTAGTATGCGTACTTATGACAAACAAAAGGGGCAAATTAACGGGCATGTACGCAATAAGGATCATAGGGCCACGAGTAGGAATGGTAACAGCAGACATGCATGTTTCTGGCTCGTTAGCCGTCATCAGTGCGGCATAAACAAGTAAGGTATTGCACTTGGCTAGCAAAAGTGTTGGGTACTTAGGAGCAAAGGATGGTAGGAAAACATGTGTCAAAAAACACAAACAACGAACGCTCACACAGGAGTCCTATCGCCATTTGTGCCTTCGACCAGCTGTGCCCACATTTCGGGGCTACGACCAGCGTCGTCACGTTGGCGAAACGGACTCATTGTGTTTGAGCCGTTCCAAGCCCAGGATGTAAAACAAAAAAGGGTGCTAAGTATGCGTACTTATGACAAACAAAAGGGGCAAATTAACGGGCATGTATATATACAGTAAATAGTAGTAAATTCTATATTGATTTGTCACTTTATTTTTTGTTAACAAGCCATTTCAGGTGGTAAAATTCTTTGTTTTAGAAATTCATACAAAGCTGTTAAAAATGTTAAAGGAATCTGATCCTTTATTTCCAACTGTGCATTGATGGGTTTTAAAGTTTAAACGTGGTCGTACAAGCGTCGAAGATGAACCATGTAGTGGACGTGCAAAAAGTGCAACAACACCAGTACTCATTGAGCGAGTCTATGATATTTTTCGACTAAACATGAAATTGCTAAATAGGCATCTTAGATAAACGAGTACTCTACATTTAACCGAAGAATAACAATTGAAAAAGTTGTTTGGAAAGTTTGTGCGGCATTCCTTAACAATTTAACAAAGCTGAATTGAAAACTAATTTTTTAGCATATAATTTTGATCGTTTTAAGCAGAATAAAACCGATTTTGTGCATCGTTCTATGAGACATGGATCTACCAGTATGATCCTAAACTAAAACAAAAACCTTTACAGTTGACGGAGGCTGGTTCTTCAGCTTCAAAACAGGTGAAGTCAGAACGAGCGGCAAAAAAGTTTATGGCATCAGTTTTTGGGCTGCAAATGGGGTTTTATTGATAAATTATCTAAAAAAAAGTAAAACAATTATCACAAGTGTGTTAAGGGTGGCTGAATTAAACAAATTAAAGTACAAATTGCTTGAACACCCACAACACCCACCGTAGTCACCAGATTGGACACTCACCAACCATTATCTTTTCAAAAACTTAAAACAATTCCTTCGTGAAAAACGATTTTCGTCGCAGCTATTGCATCTGTGGAATAATGTTTTGGAGAGCTTCAAAAAAATCATTACATAGATGTTAAGGCTGAGGGAGGTTATACTAAGTAAAAAAAAAATTCATTAAAAGTACACATTCTTTCATTTCTGAGAAGGAAGTAGTTGGGTAGCAGCAGTGAAACCAATATGTGCAAATATTCGTTTCATTGCTATGTTCGATAGGTCCTTTAACCATAAGGTCAAAGATGCGCCCAGCGGTTATTCATGTTTGTTTATATCTTTAATTAACTTATGGGACATTAGTCAATTTTTACCATAGCATATTATATATGATGTTAATGAAAGAGATTATTTGTGCTTAAGGATGAATTCAGTAAGTATCCTAAACAATATGAATTAAATTTAGGTTATGGCCAACATGCTTACTTACCACTAGACATCTGTGGTCGAATGGTTAAAAGCGCTTTCTTTTGGAGGTAAAAATTGCATATTTCAAGTAGTGTTGGATGTGATATTTCCTATAATTTTCATTTATATGTTACTTTTTGTTTGTCTAATATTTAAAGATGTTAGAGATGTTAATAAATTAAATTTGTTCAGTAGTCCGGGCAAACTTACTTTGAGCACGGAAAAATTAATACCTGGACTAGCACAACGGGAAATGGTTAAGGGAGTTACTAACATAAAAAAAAAATAAATGAACTCACGGCCCATGGGGACTAACTTAGGGGGGGGGAGGTTAAGTGAAAAAAATCTGCGGGCAATAGTTTGGACGCGTTTTCTGAGAAAATTTGATGTCGGAGACAAAAATGTTCAACAGCAAAGTTGTAGGTAATAAAAGTGTACTTTTTGACATAACCTCAAAATTATCGAGAAATTTGCAAATTTTCGTTTTTCATTTTTAATTTTTGTAAAAATAAATGAATTAATATGAGACTTAGTAAAAAGATACCTTTATATATTACAAATAACCAAAAAAAATTTCAAAACAAATAATAAAATATGTTTGAGTTTGACCTCTTTCAAAAAAAAAATAATCCATTTTTCAGACAAAAATTCTCCGGTGAAAAATTATGCTAAATGGATTTTTTGAAGCTCATTTTGTTTATTTTTACGTCAATTTTTTGATAAAATAGAGAACCAATATAGCTTATGTTTAAGAATATGCTAAAAAATGCAATAAATGCAAAAACTTAATTTTGATTTTTTTTTCAGTAATTGTTGATAATTTTGTTTAAATTTTAATAAACTGTTAAAAATAACTACACCATAAATTCTATGGAAAAAATACTAAAGAAATCATATTTTGTTGTTAATAATTGCTTCAAAATTTAGGGGTAGTAAAGGGTTGTTTTTGGAGGGTGAATAAAGTAATGATTGTTTTTATGCACTTTTCGGCTAAAATTGACGTTAAACGAAAATCAGTAATAAATAAAAGTTGTAGATTTTAAAAAATTATACAATATTTGTACGGGTCATTTTTACCATAAACTCAAAATTTTTCAAGAAAATGCAAAAAATCGAATTTTCTTAAATTTTTCACTCGTTTAAACTTTTTTTTTCTGCTTTTTTTGGTGTATATAATAAAAAAAATGGTTAAATAAAAGCATTATAGTCATAATTATAAACATTGAAAATTAGAAAAAATATACGGTATGATGAACAAGTATGCGCAGACTTAATGTATATATATATATACCTATATATTTTTAACTGTGAAGTTTTTTGTGACAGTTAACTGTTTTACCTGGACCTTTTTACACTGCTTCTCTGGTTGCGACACAACCTCTGGATTTGGAGGCAAAGGAAGAAAAACAATAGTTGACTCAATTATTTCAACTTCAAACTTGTCAGAGTTAGTAAAACCTTTTTATGAGCCGAATACAACCCCGAAAGCCATAGACTAACGGTTGTGCAATAATTTTATCCATCTATAAATGCACAAATAGTACTATCTCGCTCGATAATTTGAGATTTCAGCGATATAAAATTTTGACTGCAAAAAAAAACGATTAAATTAGAAAATTTGCCTCCAACTGTTGGCGGAGGAACGCAGCATTCTTATAGAGTCTATTTTCAAATTCAAACGTGGCTTGGAAATAAACTTGATCCAACCAAGTGGGGTTGGAGGAAAGTTAATTACTCTGCCTCAAAAATACCAATGCCTCGCTTTACGAAAATGCCAATAATACCAGAAAGCTTGTTAAAAACAGTCTCTTGCAGCTCCAAAACGACGTGTTCTACCAACAGATGCGGATGTAAAAAAGTTGGTCAACAATGTACAGATCTGTGCACAACATGTCAAGATTCTGGTAATTGTTGTAATGATAAGCTAGTTTCAGAAGATTTAAGCAATGCCGAATACGAAGAGCTTACTTCTGAAAATGACAGAAATAAAGGTGAAGTCGAAGATGATTTTGAAGAAGATAAAGTGGAGTGGGAAGATTTGCAATCTACCGAAGAATCAGAGGGCGAAGAAGAAAAAGAAGAAGTTATACATCTACATAAAAGAAAAAGATTATTATTTGTATCGCATAGGTGTTTTTTTTATATTTATTCATTTTTTTATAATAAAACGTTCTTTTTTTTTAAGTTTTGATCATGTTTTTAAAAAAATAACTACATATATATGACTTTCCGTATTAACTTACTATGGGTTTTCTAAAACTCTTAAAAATTTTTTTAAAATTATAGTTAATAATAATGCTTTTATTTGACCATATTTTTTTTTAAATTATATACATAAAAAAAAAAGAAGAAAAAAATGATAAAAAAGTTTAAAAAAGTCAAAAATTTAAAAAAAAATCGATTTTTTGCATTTTCTTGGAAAATTTTTAGTTTATGGTAAAATTGACCTGTACAAATCTTGTATAATTTGTTAAAATCTACAACTTTTACTGAATACTAATTTTCGTTTAACGTCAATTTTAGCCGAAAAGTGCATAAAAACAATTTTTACTTTATTCACTCTCCAAAAACAACCTTTTAATGTCCCTAAATGTTGGAGCAATTATTAACAATAAAATACGACTTCTTTAGTATTTTTTGCCGTAGAATTTATTGGTGAAGTTATTTATAACAATTTATTAAAATTTTAAGAAAATTATCAACAATTACTGAAAAAAAAATAATTTCAAAAGTGAGTTTTTGCGTTTATTGCATTTTTTAGCATATTCTTAAATATAAGCTATATTGGTTCTTTATTTTATTAAAAAGTAAAGGTAAAAACAAACAAAACAAGCTTTAAAAAATCCATTTACGATGATTTTTCACCGGAGAATTTTCGTCTGAAAAATGGGTTCTTTTTTTTTTGAAAAAGTTCAAACTCAAACATTTTTTATTATTTGCTTTTGAATTTTGTTTTTGGTTATTTATAATATATAAAGGTATCCTTTTACTACTTTTCATATTAATTCATTTATTTTTACAAAAATAAAAAATGAAAAACGAAAATTTTGTTTGGAAAATTTGCAAATTTCTCCATAATTTTGAGGTTATGTCAAAAAGTACACTTAACAAAAATTAAACATCTTTTTATTTTTTTTATTACCTACAACTTTGCTGTTGAACATTTTTGTCTCCGACATCGAATTTTCTCAGAAAACGCGTCCACACTGTTGCCCGCAGATTTTTTTCACTTAACCTTCCCCCCCTAAGTTAGTCCCAATGGGCCGTGGGTTCATTTATTTTTTTTTATGTTAGTAACCCCCCAGCCATTTTCCGTTGGGCTAGTCCAGGTATTAATTTTTCCGAATTTCGATTAAAATTATGTTAGTTTGCCCCGACTACAGTATAAGAATAAGTAAAACTCACAAAACTTAACAAATAAAAATGAATACAAAATGGATCAAACAATACATTTCATATTAAAAATTGTGTCTTTTTGTTCAGTTGTTGCCTTAGCAAAATTTAATTTAAACAAAAAAACGGAAATATCCAAGTTTTAAAGAGAGATATGTGGATATACCTAGCTGTTAGCCCTATAGCCCTATTTCAATTCTGTTTTGTTTAAATAAAATTATTATTTTTGCACATTTTCATTCTTGCAACTAAAATAACACCTTGTTTTGTAAAATTCATAAATAGACATCCCACGCGATTTTATTTACATTTAATAATTAGAATCATTATTCCCATATTTTTCGTTTATTTTACGGTCGGTGATCGAGTTTGTTGTTCCGACGAGCAATCTAATAAACAAAAATAAAACTTTTTTTTATTTACCTAAAATATTTAATTTTTTGACGAATTAAAGTGTTTTTATATTGTAAAACTCACGAATATAAATTCCTACGAATGAATTACTGCAACACTGCGGAAATTTTATCACTGCTACAATTTTGCGTGTATTACAAAATCTGGCATAATATTGCACTTAACACCTGAAAAGTATCGTAGCTTCTCTGCAGGCTTCCTGCTACCTCAAGATAATAGATTCATTAAAGTTAAGAGTTATGCCCCAATTTTCACCGAACCATTTGCATAATATGCACACCAATTAAATCTAATAGTATCTTATTCCTAATGATATGCCTTCTCCACGGAATTAAATCCATGTTAATTTGTGGACTGCGGCTCCTATGTAAATTAGGCTTTCGGGGTTACACACACCAAACATTATAAAATACACACAGAGATATTTGATATTTGTGCATGAATAAATACTGTCATACTGAGAGGTATTATAAAAAATATTTCTCGCAACTCACCATTTTTATATTTCTGTGTAGTTTAAACATACGTGTTGTTACCGTTATTTCCAAAACGTAGAAATGCATTAAAATTATAAAAAACAGTTAGCTTTTGGCTATTTATTGACAAAATATTAAATGTAGAAAAATTATAATTTTCTACATTATTTTTGATCTTAAGTATATTAACATACTACATACTATAGTTGACGTACAATGTAATTTTTAACAAAAATAATCAAAAAATAATTATAATGGTGGTGTAGTTCAGAAAGTAAATTTTCAATAGTTAAAAAATAACAAGCTTTATTGTTTTTATGTATAACATTATCAAAAAAACTAATATACCTACATACATCAGTTTCCTGTTTAAACATCGCCCGAAATTTCTCATTAATGGCCGTAGGCTTATCAATTTACCTATTAATTGAAAATTAGCAGACTTAAGGGTCTGGAGCAACACGGTCAAATTTGGTATTCTTGAGGCAAGCAATCTCAGTGTAGCTAGTCCTTCAAGTTGGCGATGAACAATTTAAGAGCGTTTAGCGTTAATTGCCGGGGCCGAAGGGTGGTGGTTGGGCCACCAAAGCCAGGCTGTCGAGCGGCGACACTCTAAACAGAATATAAATTGCGACCGATGAATGATCATAAATAAAGGGAGAGACTTCTTGTTTGATCTGTAGAATTTGCGTTAAGACCTCACGAATTTATGGCCCATGAAATGACTCGGATCGAATTGAATCTAAAAACATAATGATACCTGCTACATTTCTTAAAGCTATTCAGTGAAAAATTTAACAAGGGCAAACAAAATGTTAAATAAAAAACTGAGGTTGAAAGTACATATATACAGTTTTAGTAAACTCATTATTTTAAATAATTTCCCATAAGATTTTTGAAATTTGGATATTGTACAAATAAAAAAATTTCATTAAGAAAAAATAAATGAATGTCACATCCGGTAACTGCAATATAGCCAGTGACGCCTCTAACCACTTTAGTCAGAAACTCTAGTCAACATCTTCAAAAACGTGAAAAAATAAAATAAAAGTCCTAAAAATATGAGCGACAGCTCATTGGATTCGGAATCACCCCTAGAAAAATGTTTTTGAAGGAAAAGTGTTCGGGCAAAAAATTGCAATTGTTATTAACAAAATAAGATGAAAAAGAAAGATATTTATGTTTTTGTTAATAACTCGAAAAATATTAATATTTAAGCAATTTTGAAAAAAGCTCGTTAAAGAGGAGGAAATTTCCGAAAAAAAAGTCCATCATCCCGGAACTTTATCTCCATTATTTTAATTTGACGTTGAAAATAGGGCTCCGCGCGTCTTTTACGGCATGCGCGCGCCACCGCTAAACGGGGTTTATCAGATAAAATATTTTTTTATGACATAAAATGTTATTTTAAAATTTGAAAAAATTCTAGTATTTTCCTAACACTTAAAAGAATCTAAATCAGTTGGAAAACACATTTTGTCACTGTTTTTGAAAAAGTTATGCAATTGTTAACTTACAAATTTTTTCCTAATCTCTGTTGACATAAACAATGGGATAAAAGGTATAAATAATTGGCCTAAAAATTTGAAGCTTCGTGGAGCCCTTTTTATTTGTATACTTTACAAGATACTCCGATAAATGTTTATAAAAGTTTATTAATTTGTTAATTATGATTTTTCATAATTATTGCAAAATGAAATATCTAAAAAAAAAGTTGATAATTTTTTGTTTAAATGCATGTAGTATCTAATAAAAAATAAATACGAACTTGGTCTTAGAATTATTTGAAAGAGAAATTTATTTTCTATAAAAAAGACCTGAATGTCCTACCGGGTGTGATATTTTGTTCAAATTTTCTTTAATATAATTTTTTTTGTAGAATTTCTAAATTTCAAAAACGGATTGAGCAGTTTTGGTAGAAATTGACAATATTGATTGTAAAATAAATATATTAATTTAGTTAAATTAATTAATAACATATATAAATAAAAGATATTTGGTTTGTTAAATATTAAAAAAAAAACAATAATTATATAATGTACTTAAATAACATAAAAAGCAAGTGTTTCATAATTAAGTATGGATATTCTTTTTAATATAAAAATTACAATTTTCTTTAAATATTGTTTTTTATAGATGGATAATTAATACAACATTATGTATTATAAAGAAACACAGGTTTATCGATCATATATGCTTTATATTTTGTAAATAATTCCTACATATTAAAAAGTTCAGAACAGCACAAAAGTTGTTAATCAGTTTTCTTCAAAGCCGTGAAGTTCCTGGTCTTGAGTTAAGTAAAGCCTTCATCTCACAGAATTATTAACATCCCAGCAAAATAAAAACAACAAAATAGAAAAAAAAGGAAAGGTAGCGGTAAGGCCGTGTCTGCAAATTTAATTAAAATTGCCAGACAATAATTCCCCGAGATAGAGAGCATATAAAATAGATTATAGCATTGCAAAAACTGCTCATTTTTTATGGCGATTGTTTTTTTTACGTCCCGATTTATAATTTTAAAATTAAACTTCTAACACACTGACATTATTGTTACTGTTTTTAATGCAATTTCAGCAAAATTTAAAATAATTTGATTTTAGAAATGCACAGAGTGTTTCTAAGTAAATACGAATAACTTGAGCGGAGATTTTGCATAAAGAAATAATAAAAGTTTGCTAATTAAACGTATGCTTCGATTGATTTATGAGATGTCGGGTGTATAAGCTTTTTTTTAACGAACGATTTATTTATTGTTCTGAAACAGATTGAAATATGCAAATAAAAATTTACGGCTTTTAAAAAGTTATTTGTTACTTTTGGAAATGTAATCAAGAATTTTATGTTCATTCTTCTTCTGCATATATGGGTATACCTATATCTTATTTTTTTAAGATGAATACAACACTAAAATTTTTGAAAAACCCCACAACGGTTGAAATGTAATTGATGGAATCTAAGAAAATTTAAAATTCTATTAAATTAAATAATTTATGTGACGAAAAATATTTAACGTTAAAAGCTTTGACGGAAGTTGTTTTGTTCTCTCACAAAGTAGGAGATTATAACAATTCCCTGTGTACAAAACCGATATTTAAATATATTATAAATATTTATTTACTTCTTTAGTTGGTGATCTTTTGCCACTAAAACAAACTGATGAAAAAATATAAATCAATATTTTGAAAATGACCCTTGCTTATTTATCTTGATGGACATGTAAAATTTGTCAAGGGTCGTTTTTTAAAACTGAAGATGCCTAACAAAAATGAAAATAATTTTTTGAAAAATAACTCTAAGCTTTCGACAACCAGATCGGTTGTCGATTTTAAAGATAATAAAAATTTTTACAGTATATTTCTTTATGCAAGTTTGTGATTTAAATTTTTTTGATTTGTTTTTTGTTTCTATAGATATATAGTTTATCAACTCATTCTTTTTTTAAGGTGGTTAGCCAAGATCTAAATAAATCCAAAGTAAAATTTGAAATATATTCATTTGGATTTAATAAAATGTGTGCTGTTTCTTTTAATTTTATTTTTATAGAATTTTCTTCTTTACATAAAATTTTTGTGTCATTCCATTTAATTTCGTGATTCTGAAAATTTACAGCATGTTCACAAATCTTAGATTTATCTATATCTTCTTTTTTAGATAATTTTTCTGTTTATTGAGGCGAACTTCAAGAGGTCTTCCTGATTACCCAATATAGACTTTGCCACAATCACATGGTATACTATATACACAATTTTTTGTTTTTTGATTTAAATTAATTGGTTTTGTTTTGGATAAAGTGATCTAATTGTATTATTCGTTTAAAAAATTGTTCTTATATTAAAAGCATTACCAATTTTTAGATTTTTGTTAGAAATACCTTTTATATAGGTATGGAATTTTTGTTGTTTTTTAATTTTGTGCCAATTTGGTTATCTCTGTTAACTTCAGTATCATAATGTAATTAATAAAAGTTTATTATACATACGGTCAAAAAAAGCTTTTTAATTTTCGCCAACTTTTCACTGAACAAAACTTTCTAATTGTTTTAATATTTTTGCCTTATATTGACAAAAATAAAATCATAAAAATAACAAAATTTTATTATAAAAATTAAATCACTATCGACGTTATTTCAGGAGTTTTGTAGGTTATATTTTCTAAATTACATTAGACTACATACATAGTTAATAATTTAAATATTGCATATTTCTCAAATACACGAAAAGTGTTAAATTTTTTAACCCAGCACATTTCACTATGTTTAAAACCGTTAAATTCATACCATTTCTATTCTATTATCTACACAAGCGCCACTTTGGGGAGTTTTCAAATTATAACTTGTTAACAGGTGGACACTTTTTCAACTTCTCTCCCATACAAGACGGTCCTCCTTCCTTTTACCTTCCATAGTTTACAGATACAAATGTCTATTACAGCGCCGGCGCCGCCTGGTGAGTTGTTACCGTAAAGCATGGATAAATCAAATCAAAACCTATCATTTAAAACCGTATTAAAATCGGACAAGTGGTTTTAGAGATAAATGGTAACAATAGTTTAGACAAACATACACACAAACATTCTCTCACCCCAAAAGCATTTCGTCGTAGGTAAAAATAAGATATCTTTCTTGTCTTATTTCCGAGTGACGCGCTGTTTTTAACAAAGAAAATTTATTTTTTACATACGTTCAGGAACTATCTAGTACACTAGCACCAAACCAGAGCAATAACTAAAATTTTAAATGGGTCCAAAACGACAATTTACTTAAAAATGACTTCCTTTAGACGTCACACACAATTAAAATCTTTGCCTCATTGAATGCCACATTTGCGCCAATATTTCTGGAATAATTCTTATTGTTTTACAGCTGAATTGTGGATTTCTTAAGTTGCCATTTGCGGCGAGAAAATTCCAAAGCAAAAAATCTAGAGAATTTAAATCCTCCAATCGAGCAGGTCTATGTTTCGTATAGAATTTCGTACACAAGTAATATAGTAAGTAAAAAAAACATAATTTTAAAAATTATAAATTAAAGTATTTGACTAAGAATTCAATGGTAAGAAAAAAGGTGCACAAAAGAGTCTCAAGCTTGCACACGTTGTTTATTTTTTAATTGTTAATACAATAAGTTACTTATTGTACACGGAAGGCAGACTAACTGAAGTGTTTGCAATTAGTCATGGACTATCCCAACTAATCGACAAGCCCACTTACTTTCCCAGAGCTGCCAACCACAGTTCTAATACTCTGGATCTTTTTCTAACCACTCATCCTGAGCAATATAATGCAAATGTTCTGTAATTCTGAACATGCAGTAGTAGAAGACAAATGTCCAATCGAACATCACCCATTCGAGGTACCGCCCAAGAGAACTGTTTGGAACTAAAAAAGGCAGATTAAAAAGGCATCCGAGACTACTTTGCAGCTTTTCCCTGGAACCCAGTGTGCTTTATCAACGAAGATCCATCGGCGGGTTGCAAAATTATAACTGAAAACATTTAATGTGCAATGGAAGCTTACATTCCTGCCTTTTTACTACAAACCCATAGCTTTTCTATCCGCTATTAGCAAATCTATTTAGAAATACGTCAATCACGGGATCCTGAGCTACTTTAAGACACACAACTTTTTAAGTGACAGGCAATATGGTTTTTGCCAACAAAGGTCAACAGCCGATCTGCTAGCATATGTAACTCATGTCTAGAGTGATGCCATCCACCGCCATGGGGAGACTCAAATAGTATCACTAGACATCTCAAAAGCATTTAATCAAGTGTGGCATGCAGCTCTTCATACGGACTCTCGCCTAACTTTTGCAGATGGATAGCCAACTTTTTTTCAGACACATCCAAGTTGCTGTAGATGGAAATTTCTCCAACCTCTACAAGATTAACGCTGGAGTTCCCTAAGGAGCGGCTCTAGATTCTACTTTATTCCTGTTACACATTATTGATTTACTAGAAGCCATTAATAACCCGATACTTGGTTTTACAGATGATAGCAACCCATACTGTAGCAAAGCGCACAACCGTCCCATATCCCAAGATATTCTGAGAGAGGATAGAAGATCCACACAGGCTTCTCTTAATTAAGATTTGAGAATTGTAGACGAGTAGAGAAGAAAAAATCTTGTTAATTTAATTCTTCCAAGACAAAGACATGTTGCCTATTCGACAAGAGGCAAACATAGGACTCATCCATCACAATATATGATCAGACACAAGTAGCAAGCGACTCCATTACGCTGGTTGGTGTAATGATCTCCTAGGATTTACACTGAAACGAACATATTGCATCCTTAGCAACTGCAGCTGGAAAGAAGTTAGGTTTTCTTTTAAGAACACAAAAATATTTCTTTCCATCTAATTTAGCTACTCTTTACAAAGCCCAAATAAGACCTAGTCTTGAATACTGCTTGCATGTATGGGGATCGGCGACTCCGTCAAGGCTCAAAGTTCTTGATACAATACAGAGAAGATCAGTTTGACTAATAAAGGACACCAGTATCACCAAAAACATAGCCCCATTGTCCCACCGATGACCAGTGTCTGAGCTTTCCCTGGTTTACCGATACTTAAACGGATTTTTCTCAGAAGAACTCAGGTCTATAATGCCTTCACTTGCCAGAAAAGACAGCACAACACGACGTGTCAACTCCATGCACCCTTATACAGGTCAGTGCCAGTCATCGAGAACGGTTTGATTCGTTCATTCCTTCATCCCCAGGGTCTCCAGATTGTGAAACACCTTACCTTCCCACGTCGTCCCCACTCGTCCTAACTTGCAGTCCTCTAAATCCCAAATTAATAAATTGTCTCTTCTGTACCAATGTTCTCGGTACATTTGTATTTAGGTCTATACCTACGAGGACATCCTTAAATTAAAAAGAAAAACATTCAATATGTTATTTACAATTAAGTCGAGCAGATATTGTATGATAGGGTACTTTAAGTAATTGATACAACTTAGTTTCCCATTACTTCGACCATGTTGTTTAAAATTAAAGCTTAAAAATAAAGTACCGCTAAAAAAATACGCTATGTTTTCTTTTTTGTATAAAATGAGTACTTTGTACAAAAAAAAAAGCAAAAAATAGTTTTTGTCACAAATTGAACGAAGAAGTTTAAATTTAAAATATGTTTTTTAAATTTAAATCGCTATCCGTATGCGCATCAATTCCTCAGAAATAACCTTTAAAAACCCACCCAATTTTTAAAATTTTAAATCTTTTGGTGCGTTAGAAAAAAATGATTATGATACATTTTTAGTTAATTTTTTTTGTGTTTGTAATACTTAAATTTTGATTCTTTTATTAATTTTGCGGGGACTGATCCACCCCGATAAACGGATTTAGAAAGCGAAAGCGGCGCAACCTCACATGAGGTGTTAAGCCATATATATATATATATATATATATATATATATATATGAAAGAGAACTATTTGCTGACTTATTAAATACAGTGATATAATTTATTGGGTTTGCAGCAAAATAAAAGAACAAGTGTACTCTTTTAAATTCTTTACTCCGAGCTTTCGGCTGTGGTTACAGCCATCGTCAGGGAAGCTACAATACATTATAATTAAATATAATAATACTTAACATAATATAATTTACTTACAGCCTGTGAGCTTAATAACATCTTATATTATTTTAATAGTTTTAATTACTACATCCAATTCACATTGGAAAAAGAAGACTCTTATGGTTCTGTTCCCTTTTTAGACACTTTAGTCATACGTAAAAACAACATGCTTCTTGTTGATTGGTACAGAAAACCTCTAAGTTCAGGTAGATACTTAAATTATAATTCTTATCATAAGCATTCCATGAAAATCAATTTAGTTAAATGTATGAAAAACCGAGTAATAAAACTAAGTGACACTTCCTTTCACAATAAAAATTTAAAAATACTTTTTCAATTATTTACAGAAAATGGCTACCCTGCTTCTTTGTTAAAAAAGTTATTGTTTAATACTCCATCTAATAACAACACCGATAATTTTGCTGAAAATACACAGTCTAATGATAATAATAGTAATATAACTTCATACGTTTCTTTACCCTATATTAAAGATTTAACTCCAAGTCTAGCTAGAGTTTTCAAACCTATTCAAAATATTAAAATTGCTTTTAAGACCGCATTAACAGCAAATGCAGTATTCACTAGGCTTAAAGATAAAACACCGACACTTTCCTTGACGGATGTTGTTTATAGCTTGCGTTGTCTAGATTGTGACCAAATTTATGTTGGTCAAACTTCCAGACGTCTTAAAGATCGCCTAACATCGCATAAATCTGACTGTAGATTACATCCAGAAAGGAGTGCCTTAGGTTTACATGTTATAACAAAAGATCATCGTATCAATTATGACAATGTCAGTATTCTTTGTCGCGAAAGCAATATGACAAGAAGGCTATTTTTTGAAATGGTGTTTGTTAATAAATTTTCTAAATCAATGAACCATAGATCCGATATTCGTCATTTAAATGAAATGTTTGCTTATTTGTTATCCATAGATAACCGTTTAAATTCTTAATTAAAGTTATTCTTTTGAGAATTAAAGTTATAACATTAGCAAAATTTAATAATATAATTTTTAAACAATTTTTTAATCTAAAATTTTATTGTATAAATTCTTTGCTTTTTTCTATCTTTGGTTGTTACTAGTTTCGTTAAACTTATAATAAATTGTAATAACATATTAATTACAATAATTACAAACATTTAACTTATGCACTTACTTTTGCTTAACATACTGTATATCAATTTTTAAGTATTTCAATTGCGTCAATGTCAATTTTAATTTTACATCTCTTAATTTTGATATCAAACTTAAATTCAAAATAAATTGTTAATTGATCATTTGAAAGTATATGTGTTATATTTACGTACATTTTTTACATTTGTTAATTTCCCATGTTTTTATATAATATCATCTTTTTAACAAAAACCTCAAAAAGTTGTAAGTAAATTATATTATGTTAAGTATTATTATATTTAATTATAATGTATTGTAGCTTCCCTGACGATGGCTGTAATCACAGCCGAAAGCTCGGAGTAAAGAATTTAAAAGAGTACACTTGTTCTTTTATTTTGCTGCAAACCCAATAAATTATATCACTGTATATATATATATATATATATATATATATATATATATATATATATATATATATATATATATATATATATATATATATATATATATATATATATATATATATATATATATATATATATTAATTTTGCTTATTTTTTAGTATTTTCGTTAACATTTTAATATCTACTTGATATAAATTTACAATTCTTTTATGAAAATTCTTCTTTCATGACAGCTTTGTTACTAAATGGATAAAACAACAGTAAATATAAATAGTTGAGAATTGCAGTTATTAAAAATCGGTTTTTGGTATAATTTGTATCTAATAATGTTGAATATTATTGAAGCTATACTTCTATTCGCGCACCCGGCATTAAAAATTTCTATTGGATTGAATCTGCAAAATCATTACATTACCTAACATATGTAATCACGTGAATAAGAGAGAGAAAGAAACATATATATAGGTATATTGGTCGATAAAAACAAAGATGAAATATTTACCACATGTTATTGGTCAACATTCAGTAAATTGAAAAGAGATATACAAAAAACAGTCTGACCTAATGTTTAAGTATCATAGTGACATTTCAGATTGTGTTTGACAGATTATTTTATTATTCTGTCACGTAAGTACCTATACATATTATAACGAGCGAGACCTCCCTTAGTACGCCTCTGTCGCCCTGATAGCGCTAGGTAAACAACTGATTCCCGGAAGTCTGGTGACTACGCGTACGATCGAGAATAATTCCTTCTACGCGCGACGAGAAACTGTTACCGAAGCACGTTCTGGAAGCTGTGGACTGGTATATAAGCGGAGAGCCACGACCCACAGGGAAGTTTAAAGTTTATAGCGACAGGCTAAATATTTAAGCGATCTACGAGCTGCGAAGTGCAAATAAATAAGTGAATATAAATCGGAGTTAATTGTTGTACATAAATTAGTGTGTAGTGTTATAGTTAGTTTAGTTATTTAGTTATAATTCGTTTAGTTAGTAGTGTGTAAATAAATTAGACATTTTCGTTCAGCAGTGATTTTTTTATTTTGAACCCCTAGAACGTAACAATTGGTGTCAGGTGTGGGGTGAATTAAACTGCTGTGTTAATTTAAATTGTGGACTTTATTATTGAACATTTTGTATGCCAGTAACGAGATCACAGACGAAGAAAATGGATCAGGCGACAATGGAATTTTTCAAGCAAGCCCTTGAACAAATGACCCAGAAAATGGAGAATAAAATGGAAGAAAACACCCAGAAAATGGAAGAAAACACTAAGAAAATGGAAGATAATTTGGGAGATAAATTGACATTCATTGAAAATGAGTTGAAGAATAATTACTCCAAACTGGAAAATGAGATTGGAAGCGTAAAAGACGAAATTGGAAAATTTGAAGACAGGGTTGGAAACATTGAAGGCAGATTGGTTAATATGGAAGAAGAAATACAAGTAAAATTGGAAGAACAGGTGAAAACCATGGAAGAACGATTGAGTAAGAACTTCAACAAATATTGTTCTGTTAAGCTGGGAGAACGGGGTGAGCCAGGGCGAACAAACATCAAACCTCCAACTTTTGATGGCAAAACACCCTGGAGCACTTATCAGAAACAATTTGAAGCAGCAGCCAACGCCAACTGCTGGGACGATGAAGAGAAAGCAACTGCCTTAATTGTTGCATTAAGAGGAGACGCACTGAATATCCTTCAGACCATGTCTGTAAGTCAACAAGGCGATTATAAGACTCTGACAAGTAGACTGCAAATGGGATATGGTGATGCACATCTCCAACAAGTGTATCACGCACAAATCAAGAGTCGTCATCAGAAGAGCGCAGAAACCTTGCAGGAATACGAAGCAGACATAGCAAGGTTGGTAAGGCTGGCCTATCCTTCAGCACCGGACAGCTTCCTAGAACAACTTGCTGTCCAGACCTTCGTCGATGGGTTGAGAGACACGGAGACTCAGCAGACGTTGCGGTTGGCACGGCCCAAAACCTTAGATGATGCCCTGGCCCATGCACTAGAATTTGAAGCTGCTAAACAAGCTTCTCACAGAGGACAGAGCAAAGTGAGACAGCTTGATGATTCACCAGTCTGCGACGATAGACTTGAGGAAGTAATTCGCCGAGTTCTCCAGGAGAAACGTAATGGTGGACCAAGATGCTGGAACTGCGGCGAAAGAGGACACATTCGGCGTAACTGCAAGAAGCCGGTTAAACCACAACGCCAAGAACAGGAAAACTAAAGCGGGTTGGCAAGAAGGGGCATAAACCGACCCGCCACGACAATGCCCCTGAGGTTATTATTCAGGCCATCTCTTCAAGTATTTATGTCGACGGTAAAATTAATGGGAGGTCCGTAAAAATGTTAGTCGACACTGGCGCAACCCGAACTATAGTTAAGCCGAGTGTAGTTGAAGGAAATGGAAAAACCTTACCAGCGATGGTTCGTTTACGGACTGCAACTGGTGAAGACGTGCCAACACATGGAAAGAAGAAGATCGTCATCAACATTGGGGACAGGTCTCTCGAACATGAGGTGCTGGTGGCAGATATCATGGAGGAAGTCATCTTGGGAATGGATGTCATTAAGGGTTATGGCTTCCAGATGGATATGAGAAACGATGTTCTGAGGATCGGAAGTCTGGAAATTCCATTCCTGGGATGTGAAGATATCACGACTCGAGTCTTACTCAGCGAGGATGTTCACCTACGTGGACAGGCGGAAACCATAGTAAAGGGGTATTTAGATAGAGACCTTCGAGATAGCTGTATAAGACTCATCGAACCAGCCAGTGAGAGTAACCTCGGGAAAGGACTGTTAGTCGGAAAAACCTTGGTGAGAGGCGGAAACGAAGTTCCTGTGAGAATGTTGAACACCAACATGTACCCTGTGATCTTAAAGAAAGGTACGATCCTGGGAGAAAGCTGTTCCGTGCTTTGTGTGACAGGAAGCGTTCAGGATGTGAAGAACCCGCTACCAAGAAGCGAGAAGAGTTCGAAGAAATTATTTGAGACATTGGCTTCTTCCTGCACAGAACTTGCACCAGAACATATTAGCAAGGTGAAGAAACTAATTCATAAATACAGTGACGTTTTTGCTATGGACAACACTCAGATGGGTAGGACGAATGTTGTGAAGCATTCTATCAATACCGGAAGTTCAGATCCCATTCGCCAACAACCGCGAAGGCTTCCCATAGCAAAGAGAGAAGAAGCAGAGAATATAATCAAGGACATGCACGAACAAGGAATAATAGAGCAATCTGATAGTCCTTGGTCATCACCTGTGGTTTTGGTGAAGAAGAAAGATGGCAGCACCAGATTTTGTGTCGACTATCGTCGTTTGAACGACGTCACCAAGAAGGATTGCTACCCCATTCCAAGGATTGACGACACTTTGGACACGCTTTCTGGCTCGAAATGGTTCTCCACGCTGGATTTGAAGAGTGGGTATTGGCAGGTGGAATTAGATCCCAAAGACAAAGAGAAAACAGCTTTTACTATTGGGACAGGATTGTGGCAGTTCACAGTAATGCCATTTGGCCTCTGTAACGCACCTGCAACTTTCGAGCGATTAATGGAAACCATTCTTCGAGGATTGTCATGGAAGTCGTGCCTAGTTTATTTGGACGATGTCATAGTATTTGGCCGGACATTTGACGAACACCTGGAAAATTTAAGAGAAGTCCTTGAAAGACTACGCACTGCAAATTTAAGACTCAGTCCAAAGAAATGCCACCTCTTCAGGAAAGAAGTGAAATATCTAGGACATGTAGTATCTGCAGATGGCACTAGTGCTGACCCAGACAAAGTCAAGGTTGTACGAGAATGGCCAGTACCACAGGACAAGCACCAAGTAAGGAGTTTCCTTGGCTTGTGTACGTACTACAGAAAGTTCGTCTTTGGATTTGCTGACATCGCGAAGCCTCTAACAAGACTGACGGAAGATGGAAGGGACTTCAAATGGGATACCGAATGCGAGGATGCTTTTAATCGACTAAAGCAAGCACTAACAACAGCTCCTATATTAAGTTATCCTCAGACCAGTGGAAGGTTTATATTGGACACGGACGCAAGCAACACGGCCATAGGAGGCATATTATCCCAAATTCAGAATGGCCAAGAGAAAGTTATAGGATATTTCAGCAAGGTCCTGTCGAAGCCTGAGCGTAACTATTGTGTTACGAAGAGAGAACTTCTCGCCGCAGTCGAGTCCATGGAACATTTCTATAAATACTTGTACGGTCGCGAATTCCTTCTAAGAACAGATCATGCTGCTCTGAAGTGGCTTCTACAATTCAAGAACCCAGAAGGTCAGGTTGCGAGATGGATAGAAAGGCTGCAGGAATATCATTTTTCTGTGGAACACCGGGCCGGGAAGTCACATGGCAACGCTGACGCATTATCTAGAAGACCTTGTCCTTCTGACTGCAAACACTGCAGCAAAGCAGAAGAGAAGGAATTCTGTTTAAGAACAACCGTCGTGGAACTAGATTGGCTGCCAGAATCCCTGAAGCGAGACCAAGAAGGTGACACCGAACTAAAGATGTTGCTTGACTGGAAAGCAAACGGACAGAGACCAAGATGGGAAGAAGTGAGTCACCTGAGTCCTAGGGTCAAGTCCTACTGGGCGCAGTGGGACTCCATCATTTTAGAGGATGGATTGTTGAAGAAGTCCGTCGAGAATGACGAGGGTACTGCAGCTAGGACTCAGCTGATAATTCCCCGGAGTCGGACGACAGAAGTATTGGAGAAACTTCATAATGGAACCTCCGGTGGACACTTCGGCATCAAGAAAACGTTGGAGAAGATCAGAGAACGTTTTTACTGGGTCAACTGCAAAGAAGACGTCAAGGACTGGTGCCGAAAATGTAGACTTTGTGCTTCAACGAATGGCCCAAGAGGAAAACGACGAGCCAATGAAGGCAGTCCCATGGAAAGAGTTGCTATAGACATCGCAGGCCCATTCCCAGAGACCGACGATGGGAACAAGTACATATTGGTGGCGTCGGATTACTTTACCAAATGGGTTGAAGCACATGCCATCCCAAACCAAGAGGCCTCGACAGTGGCAGACGTGCTGATAAAGAAAATGTTTAGTCGGTTTGGAGTGCCACTGGAGCTACATTCTGATCAGGGACGAAATTTCGAGTCTGGCCTATTCCAGAGCATTTGTGAAATACTCGGAGTCAAGAAGACCAGGACAACACCTCTTCACCCACAGTCAGATGGCCTAGTCGAAAGAATGAATAAAACTCTGGGAAAATATTTGGCTAAAGTGGTCTCTGACCATCAAAGAGACTGGGACCGGTACCTTCATCTGTTCACCATGGCCTACAGATCAGCCGTGCAAGAGTCTACTAGAGAGACACCAGCTTGTGTCATGTTCGGCCGGGAAATAAGATTACCCTGTGACCTAGAGTTTGGATGTAAGCCCGGAACAGAGATAGCTGGTGAGGACTACGTGAGCACATTGAGGGGCAGGCTACACTACATTCATGAGAAGGTCCGACAAAACATACAAGTAGCTAGTGACCGAATGAAGACCCGCTATGACAGCAAAGCTACAGAAGGTGGTTTCAACGCTGGAGATTTGGTCTGGCTGTACAACCCCCAGAAGAAGAGAGGATTATCACCTAAGCTACAGAGGAATTGGGAGGGTCCATACAGAGTGGTAAAGAGGATCAATGATGTAGTGTACCGTATACAAAAACTACCAAGGGGCAAGAGGCGCGTGGTCCATGTAAATCGGTTGGCGAAATATGAGGCGGACTACGACGAACAAGACGAGACCCATCTGAGAAGGACGACCAGCCCAGAGCATGTTGAGTTTCGACCAGTTCATGGAGAACTATGGTGGAACTGGGAAGGCACGATTCGGAGTTACCACCGAGCAGCAGCAGGACCTCTTCTCTGTGCCCGGAGATTATTCCCTAGCCCATTGTGTCGCCGAAGATCTGCGTATGTCCAGGGAAATAGCATTAGTCTTCAGGAAGAAGTTTGGTCGTGTATCTGAGCTCTTCAGACAACAGCCCCATCCCGGAAAAATTCTAAGTCTCACTGACGGTCATCGTCACCTCTTCTACATGGTGACTAAGAGGTTTTCCGATCACAAGCCTAGCTATAGAAGTATGTGGAATACCTTGCTGAACCTAAGAAACGAACTCACCAGGTTGGAAGTGAAGAAGCTGGCTGTGCCTAAGTTGGGTTGTGGTCTAGATCAACTCAACTGGAGAGTCGTCCGGAACATGCTCGAGGTGCTTTTCCATAAGACAGGAATAGAGATACTCGTGTGCATTTTCAACCCGAGCGGAAACACAATGAAGGAGAAGACTGTGGATTGCTATTTCGAAAAGCAAGGGAGCTGCAGAAAGGGAGATGCCTGTAGGTTCAGACATACCAACCAAGGTGTTCGGGGACCGAACGTCTTAAGGAGGGGGCAGTGTAACGAGCGAGACCTCCCTTAGTACGCCTCTGTCGCCCTGATAGCGCTAGGTAAACAACTGATTCCCGGAAGTCTGGTGACTACGCGTACGATCGAGAATAATTCCTTCTACGCGCGACGAGAAACTGTTACCGAAGCACGTTCTGGAAGCTGTGGACTGGTATATAAGCGGAGAGCCACGACCCACAGGGAAGTTTAAAGTTTATAGCGACAGGCTAAATATTTGAGCGATCTACGAGCTGCGAAGTGCAAATAAATAAGTGAATATAAATCGGAGTTAATTGTTGTACATAAATTAGTGTGTAGTGTTATAGTTAGTTTAGTTATTTAGTTATAATTCGTTTAGTTAGTAGTGTGTAAATAAATTAGACATTTTCGTTCAGCAGTGATTTTTTTATTTTGAACCCCTAGAACGTAACAATATTAAGTATACTATTTTATATTAATAATATAAATAATAATATACAGTAATGAGAATTGCTTTGTAATTTATAGTACCGTCACATGGTTGCAGTATATAATCCGTTCACTTTTTATTCCTATCTCAGTAGGCTCTGTTAGTTACATGAAATTCGCCCTGTATAATAGACGCCTGATCACAGAATTGTTTACTGTTTTGTGGTCTTATTAATTGTAAGTACGATATTGTCACGTCTTCAATAAAAATATGTGTATTCATTAAAAATATCTTAAGTAATTAAATCTGCAAACCAAATTTAAAACTTGCAGAAAATAAGTCAATATATTTAATATTAAATTGAATACTAAAGTAGATACGTCAGTTTTCGCTGCAAGTAGGATTAATGTCCAAGAATGGTTTATTTAAATTCACATGAATTTTGTCTGATATTCAAAATAACACATTTCTTTGCACAGAACGTATTCCTGTTTATAATCAATTATCATATTATTTTATTGATCAAGAACGAAAAATATACTTTTATATTTACATTTTATTACAAATAAATAATATAAGTAAAACTCAAAACGTAGCACATGCATATACATATATTAACTAGAAACGTTTAATACAACTTTTAAATAAATCAAGCAATAGTAAACAAATCCTTTTTACAAATGTATAATAAAACTTTTAAATTATTCAAGCAGTGGTAAAAAAAATTATTTCATCAGTTTTGAGTTTAACATAAAAACTCAAATTCTATATCCATCTTTTTTAAAGTCTGCTATTTGACATCCAAATGGCATCGTAGTGTGACATTATTGTAATAGTGGCTGTAGGATAATAAGATTTTACATCCAATGGGTTAATTAAGGAAACTATACACCAGTACAAATTTGATTTTCCTGGTCCGCCCCAGATGGTGTCGCGTTTGACTTTTTGATAATTTTCTTTATAACAAAAATTTTTTAGAAAAATTAAAATTTGTTAGACATACAAGGTTTTAAATCAATACAATGAAAAAAATATTCTAATAAATTACATGAAAGCAAATACAAATGCAGATTTAGATGTAATGTGTCAATGTTGTCGGTGTATTTGTATGATCAATTCTCTTCCATTATTTCACTGGAAGAATCAGAGTCACTATCAAATCCAAAATCGGAATCGTCAGAATTCGATTCCTCCAATGATATAATTAAAGGAGGAATATTGTCATGTGAGCAGTTTCCCATGTATGTCTACAAAAATTTTGCCACATGTCTAGTGTACATTTAGTCAATGCTTCTGTCCAAGTTTTTTTAACTCTATCCTGGTCAAGATAAGCAGATGTTATAATATGTCTTAGTAAACCCCCATGCTAGTTCTATTGGATTGTAATGGTATGTTGGTAGTCGAAGTACTTCATGTCCTCGTTGTTTTAAAATTTCATCCACTACATATGTCTTTTCGTCAGTTTTATAAGGTAAGATTATTGGGTACAGTTGTTTCTTTGTCATTTTTGTGTCAAACGTAATGTTATTGATGATCAACCATTCCTGCAACATCGTTTTTTTTTGTGAAAAAGATGGTGGTTTGTTAAGTTGAACTGAATGTTATGGCGCGTTGTTCATGATCACCACACATTTTTCTTGAAATACACATAGTGCAGGAATGAGTGGATTACCAACCCAGTTTTTAAGAAGATCACCATTTATACTCTTGTGATAGACAAGGTCTGTATTTGAAGAGTCTAACAAGTCACATCCTTCCAAAAATCCAGTATCACTCTCAGCGTGTAAAATAGTAAATCGCTTTCCTTCGGATTTTACACGAGCTGGATTACTTTTCAAGTCAGAATCGTGCACCTACTGATGGACTGAACTGCCATTTTGATAAATCCATGTTTCATCTAGGTCCACGAATCTAACTCTCTCAGCAAAACTTTTTAGTTGTTTATATTTCCGAAAGAAAGCGATCTTACTAATTTTAACGTGTCTTTGTTCATATAAAATATGTCGTCCATTTACTTTTTAAAATTTGTATCCCATTAATTTTATAAGTTTGTATAGTGTCGTACGTCCCCCTTTAAAATCAAAATTTTGTTTAGCATCAGTCAAAAGTTTGTCAAAGTAAAATGTTCATTTTTAGCATAGTACATCCAAATCTGTCGCTGTAAGTCTATTTTTATAATAAACTTCTCAAATGTATCAGTTTTACATCCTTTATCTGCGACTGTCTCATTATTTTTTAATCCTTCCTTAATAATTTTCCGTATTTTGCAAACACTGATCTAAAAAAATTAAGCATGTAGAATGTTTGTCATATTAATTAGTTTCAAAAAATATACCTCAGTTACACAATGGTAGTTAAGAAATTTAAAAATATTTAACAAAATTGTCAACTAAATTATAGTTACAAAAATGTATAATTTCGAAATTTAAAATCTGACAACATTGTATATAATTTATTATGATATCTGTCAAAAAAGGTTATGTGTTATTTTAATAATATAAAATTTATTTAAAAAAGTAATACATATTTATAAATTTATTACAAAAACCTCTCTCAATTAATCTAATGCAAAATATATAACTTTATGTTAGCGAACCAGGATTGATTTAAAAGAAATAGAAATAATCGTGTACTAACTGGAAAGATATCATCCAATTAATTTAAATAAACACCATCGCAGCTGTTGCTTTGTTTCTTAAACATACCTAGCATAACATCTAACGATGTTGTTGTGTATTTCTATACTGATTTTTCTTTGGCATTGTTTATTGAATCCACGAAGTATCTATACTTCGTGATTGAATCTTTAAAAAATTTACCTTTGACAATGTGCTGTCAATATTTCGACAGTAGGTACCATCCCAACGAACTGAAGTGCCAATCCAAGAAATAAAATGCATAGTCTACTGAGATAGGAATAAGAAGTGAACGGATAATAGGTTATATTATATCCTGCACTATGCTTTTGAGGTTGTTGGCTACATAAACAGAGTTTTTAAGAAATGTATTTCAGTTAACTTTTTGGGAAGTTATAATATTTTATAAATATTATTTAATTTTTTTTACAAAATTAATATAAATATTATCAAAATTCTTTCATTCATCGCATTATATATGCGTATAGGTTACTTCTTCAGGAATTCTCGAGTTTAACTTTTTATGACTTAGCATGATTACCAGTTGCAAGGGGTCAACAAATACGATACCTACGTGACTTCTTTATTAGCTTTTAAATGATAGTTTTTATATCACTCTCTTTCTTCGATCTTTCTCCATTAGAGAGGCTCCCTCACCTTGTTGCCAACTTATACCCTAGTCAAAATATTTGATTCTGCACACGTTGGCGGCACTGATTAACCCCATACTTTATACAGTTTTTAGTTGATACACGATATATATTTTCGCAATAAATATTTTTAGATTTTGATCGATAACCGATATTTTGTAACATACTTTTGGAAAGAAAGAGTTTTATTTTAAGATCTTATTTTTGACTGTACATAGCATTTTAACCAATGAAGTGGACACAAAAGTTCGGATTTATAGCATAGTAGGTCCATTCTTTAAGCATATAATGATTTTGCTAAATCATTTCCATACAAATTTTTAAACCCAAACGCGTTCATAGAAGTATAATTTCTACCCGCAGTCCCACTGACTACCACACCTATTTTTTTTATAGCATATCGTGGTGAGTAATATCTATTAACAATTTATTAATGAATTGATAATTTACTTTAGCAGAAGTGATAAAATCGGTTGTGTCTTATTACTTTAAATACGTTTTTAGAATTTTAGGATAAATGACGGTATAAGTTACTTTTAAAGAAAGAATTTTATCTTGTTACCTGCATACATATGTAAATACGGCCACGTGTATGATCGGTTTCATAGCAATTAAAAAATCGTTCAATTTTACGAAAAAATCTACACCATATTTTGCAAATCAAAGCGTTTGCGGGTATACGTTTATATAGAAAAATGTCATTATTTTTTTATGCAGAATTAACACTGAGGTTTTTGCAATTAATAACTAACACGTTGTATTATTATAATAAATTTATTGAATTGTAATTCTATTGTCCGATATAATTCTAATAAGATTACGTTATTAAAATTTTAATAATATGGATTTAAAAAACTTCTTTTGGAAACACTATAATTTATTGATTTCTTAGAATAAACTTAATAATACACCGGTCTTCTAACTTTAAACAAATTCTTCATATTTATATTTTACATACCTACAATAAAGAATCCTTCTATAAAAGGAATTGCTGGTGTAATATTTCGAAGTATTACAGCTAAGAATTTACATGGGACTGAAAACTTGAAACGAGTTTGACAAAGAAAAATTATAATTTCTTGAAGTGAAATTCTCATTAGGATTGGTCTCTGAATTCAAACTAAAATATAAAATTTATTATGTTTGCTTTTAGTGCTCGTGCAATTTTAGTATACTACGAGCAATGTTGTTAAAATTAAACAGTATAAAATTAAAAGTGAACAAATCTTACTAAAAAATATGTATGAATATTATATCCGTAAAAAAATAATAAATTCATTTATTTATTTAAAATTTTTTTAAAAGTAAAGACATTAATTTGTTTATAAATTTGGGGTTGAAATATTTGATTGTTTGTTACATATTTTAAAAATAGTAGTATCACGTTTTACAAGTGACAAAAATTAAATTTTTTGTAGTGAGAAAATTATTTCCACAAGCTTCAAAAAGTGTTTTTAACGAGTGAAACACTATGCTTTTTCTAAAGCCCCTTTAGTAAAAATATAAAGAACTAGCTGTCCCGGCGGACTTCGTACGGCATAACACTGTCGTGACTTTTTTTTTATTTTTCGTTTTTTCGAATTTTGTTTTCAGTGAGATTATAACTGCACCACCTTACGGTGGCGTCATAGTAGTTAATTTAATAGTAATTGCTCGTTTAAATATATGAGATATTAACTACGCCACCTTACGGTGGCGTTATATTATTTAACTTAGAAAGGTATTTTTTCGCTTTATTTTTTCTGCATTTTTTCTGTTTTTTTTTTAGTTTTTTTAGTTTTTTTTTTTAGTTAGGCGTCATAGTAGTTAATTTAGTAGTAATTGCTCGTTTAAATATATGAGATATTAACTACGCCACCTTACGGTGGCGTTATATTATTTAATTTAGAAAGGTATTTTTTGGCTTTATTTTTTCTGCATTTTTTCTGTTTTTTTAGTATTTTTTATTTTCTTTTTAAGATTTTTTGACAAACAATTTTTTTATTTTTCGTAAAAAGCAAAAAATAATTTTTTTTAAATAAAAGTCTCCTTTGTTACTTTTAATACCTCCAAGAATATGTGTACAAAGTTTCATGATGATCGGTTAAATAGTTTTCGCGTGAAAGCGTAACAAACAAACTTACATTCACATTTATAATATTAGTAGGGATAGACGGATAGGGATAAGGATATATAATTTTAAATTAGACACTTTCGTTAAACATTATTTATGATTTAAATATTGGTTAATTGTAATATTTGAACAATTATGTAAAACTATGGGATTCACTAAATCCATATTTTTATATTTTAAGGTAGACGATGCTAGACGATGTTATATTGTTAACTGATATCACCCCAGATGAAGATACGCCGTAATCCAAGAGCGTTGTATTCTGTATAGATTATAAAAGTTTGGTGTGTATTTACATTTTGCAGTTAACTGATTGATCAGCATATTGAAGATAATGCAATTTTATGTAAGTATTAAGAGATTTCCATAGGAAGTTTACTGAATTTATTTACTCCCACAACGTATTTATCCGCAACGTTACTAGATTTCCAGCCTTCGTGTTTTTTAAATTGAAGTAAGTCACCTGATGCTTCCACTAACGCAAACAATGCCCAGTATATTATTGAGGATTAAGCAATTTTAAGTATTGAGCGATTTCCATAGGAAATTTACTAAATTTATTTATTCCCACAACCTGTTAGTTACACTTTCCGCTCTGGTAGTTTGTAAAGAATCTTGAATTGATTTTGTCCATATCTAGGTTTATATATATTTTAAACATCTTAAAAAAAAAAAACAGAAATATGGAAGGAGCACGACACTTTTGTTTTTGTATTACTTATTATAACTAAGAGACTGCTGGTATCTTTTACATCATTTACTCTCAAATCTTTTAATTCATGACAACGACAAGCTCTCGAAATTCTAAAAACTAATACTAATTACAAACGTTATTGTTAATATTACTAAGAATTTTTTGCATTAATTAAGTAATTAACTTACATTAGTCATAAAGTATTAATAGTTGGGTGCAGTTTTTAAGAAAGTATGTATCTTATCGAAAGAACAAAATTTAGGTTTTTACTTTTAAAATCATCAGTATTGGCAAAATTTTAAAAAAAGTACTTAATCAGATCATAATTAGCAATAAATCCGTTTTGACTTTAAACAATTTATATACAAAAATTAAAGACAAAACTCCTTTATTGGATAATAAAGATGTAGTATACATAATTCCTTTTAATAATTGTAATAAAAATTACATTGGACAAACTAAACGATTACTAAAAAATCGTATTACTGCTCACAAAAGTGATTGTAGGTTACATCCTGAACGTTGTGCTTTAGCCAATCATGTTAATGAAACAGGCCATTTAATGAATTATAATGAAACAAAAATTTTAACTTCTGAAAAAAATTTAACAAAACGAATCTTTCTTGAAATGACATTTATTTATCAAAATAATAATTGCATAAATAAAAAATCAGATATTGACCATTTAAGTAATTTATATTCTTATTTACTTCATTTAGATTCAAATCCTTTTTCAAATGTGTAAAAAGAGCGAGCTTTCAAGTTAGTTTATGAGTAAATACTAAAAATTATTAGGAATAATAAGAAAAATAATAAATAAACTACACATTTGTAATTAATAAAAAAACAAAATGTAAATTTTCTTGAAAAACTTAAAATAAAAAAGACATCTAACAAATCTACAGTTTAAAGTTGTTAATGAACAAATAAATATTACAAATTCTCCACAATTAAACTATCTACTTTAATTGAATTTACATTTTGTGATACATAGATAAGATATAATTATAATTCAAATATATTAAGTTATTGTAAAGATCAGCAGATATAGTTTTTTCCTGGTTTTTCTATATCATTGCACAGTTATACTGATCTTAGAGGGATATACATCCAGGATAATCCCTTAGGGCTAATAACATCTAAGCCTTAATATTGTTATATCTTAATACTTCCATAATTTATGAAAAAAATTTTTGTTTTATTATTCCTAATACCTTATAGTTAGTTCTCTAATTTATTACTTTTGATATCATAGTTACATGACTATTTAATCATTAATGTCATATCTTGTGAGAAACATCAATTTGATAATACTTATAAAAAACATCATTTTAATTTTATAATTTATTATTTACTCATGTTAATTTCTTTTAGAACAACAACGTTATAACCTCACAGAGATGTAAGTATAAATTTATAATTTATTTCTACTTGCATTGTGTCACTCTTAATTTTGTAGCTCCTTGATAATGTAATAAAGTAATTACGAAAGCTTGGATTAAAAAAATACTCTAAAGAGTTTTATTTAACGTTAAGTATTGCTGTTTACCCAATAACCACTTTTACTAATATATATATATATATATATATATATATATATATATATATATATACACGAATAATGGTATAGTGACTGGTTTAATATAACGTGAAGTCAATCGTGGAGTTGCAGTCAACGTTTGGCCAAGGTAAGTAAAGAAAACTCTTTGATTTCAGTCAAGCTTTCGAATTTATTTAATTCTTCTTAAGGGCATCTGTAGTGAAGAACGATTTTTATATAATAAAAAAATATTGTTACAAATGTGATGACTTACTAATCGTGAGGTTATAAGAGAAGCGACGAATTCCGTTTGACAACATTACACTAATAAAACATTTTAAAATTCAGGTACATCACTATTAAAATACATAAAAATATATACATTTACACCATAAAATTTATTATTTTGTTATTTTTAGTATGGAGGTTTGTCTGTAAATGATTGAATTTTAATGTGTCTTCAATTTCCTTTTTTTATATGTGTGTTTTTTATATATGGTTTTTATTTTAACAGAGTAGGAGAGCAAAACATTTTAATGATTTATTTATTTAGATTTTATTATTATATCAAGTAAAATTCTGTAGTCATGAAATATATATATATATATATATATATATATATATATATATAAAATGAACCGAGCGTTATGACAGTCTTAATACAATCGTACGTACCTTGCGCAATGCTGTCAATCTCCAGGTACATAACCTAGATTTGTGAATGATTAAAATTCTCAACTTAAATGCACATGATGCCTAGATATAAATATCAATTAGTCTATACAAGGACAAAACTAAACTGTAGACACTGTGTTTTGGTATATTAGACCTTATCAGTACAGTACAGACTTGTCTCTTCAGTCACTAATGAAGAGACATCCCCGGTATAGACTGACTGGTATCAGATGTTGAAAGTCTGCGAAAGTTAGAAATAATCATAAGTGCGCCATCTCTACTCAAAAAATAGCACTGTTGTGGTCGCTTTGCATCTAATAAATAAACCTTAGGCAAAGTAAATAAATAAAATGAACGGAGCGTTATGACAGTCTGATAACATAAAAAGATGAAAAATGATACAATTGTATCTTGCGCAATGGTATATAACCTAACCTTAAAGACCCTACACCTGACACCAATTTGAAACACTTATGGGGACTTTAACACAATTTATTCACAAAATTGTTAAGATACACAGAACTCTGCTGGAAAACGTTTAAACTGATTGACAATACAATGAACTATTTGAATTATTTGAACACCCCTTAACTGCCCATACATCCCCTTATATAGAACAAATGGACATTCTAGAATGTACACGAAATATAAATCGAACCTAATCAGTGCATACTAGAAAGAGAGAGAACATTCTAGAATAACCTAAGGGTCCTTTCCTTATTCGGATATCCCGTTACAATATGTTTATACGCATATTAACTATATAATGAATTAAATGTTTTCCAATTAAACCATTCTATCAATTAATTATTATTATTATCGAATCAAAAATATACTGTTAATTTTTGCGTAAATAATGACTTAACTGATTTAATTCATAAATTTGATAGCTGATAAATAATTTATAATAAAGTGATATTCGCGATTAGATAATTATACATTAATGATTTACTAATTAGATTGAAGCTAATTACTCACTCGGTGTGTTGGTTTATATTGATATATTAACAATAGATTAAATGCGTCACAACCAATATGTGTTTTTATTCAGAATATTTGGTTTGTCGGTAGGTAGGTATGAATTGTTTTAGTTTGTGTATATTTTATGTGAATTTAATTAGAATCTCTTGTGTATCAATTTATAATTAACAATCAATTCTATTTAAAATTAATTGGTTATTATTATTCCCAGAACATATTATATATTTTTCCAAATTTAAATAAAAAAATTTAAAATATTGGTATTTGATAGCAGTTGGTTCGTAACAACACATAAGCATGAAAGACCCTTACCTAAAAAATACGCATTTAAAAAAAACATATGTATCTATTTATTCAAAGTTGCTTTCTCTAGCTACTTACCCGGCTATAAAGTGAAGGTATTCCGCGTGTTGTACTGAATGCGATACGATATCTGATTTGTTTAAATGCTTCGTCTTCTCTCTCCGTCCGTTCCGCAATAGTGGCCAAGTTGTAAAGTTTTATAAAGCATAGTGGCATTGTGATCACAGTGATTTCTCGTCAGATTAGAGGTTCAATATTTCATTGTTTTGGTTTTACGTACGCGTACGTTACGATTACGCGATAATTTTGAGAATGACGAAAGTTAGGGCAATCTCAAAAAAATTTTGCGATGACGTGACCGTTTAATATTTAAAGACAATTAAATTTAATTTAGTACCACCAGAACAAAAAATTAAAATAAAAAAAATTTGGTCAAACAAAACCGAGTTTGGAAATTACGATAATAAGTAAAAAAAAAGGATTTTAAACGATCTTTTAAAATAGACATTTATGAAAAAACTGACTGTTATGCAGTAGTAATTTTACCAATAGTCCTTATTGTTTTCCGTGTTTACTATATGGCGATAAAGTATCAGAATGGACAAAAACCAGCGTCGCAGGCTTGATACTTTTATCCGAAAAGATTAAAAAACATCAATCTTCAAAGGTACATAGGTATATTTGCCAAATTCGGATTTTATTTATTAAGTAAGCAAGATATATGGCAACAGTTAAATAGAGAATATCGTTTAAGTATCGAAAAACATAACGAGGAAGTGAGAAAAAACAAGTTTGCTTTATCCAAAACTATAAACTGAATAAAATTTTGGTGCTTTTGAACTTGTTTTCCAAGGCCAAGACGAACAAGAAGATTTAATAAACCCTTAAGAATTAAGAAGTCTTATTACTTGTTTTGGTGAATTAGACTTGGTACTAAAAGTTCATTTACAGCAAGATTCCAAATGTTCATAGTTTTCCGTTATATTTGCAAGATTTTGGGCCAAATTACCACAATGCTCTTTGCTTAGCTTTTTTATGTCATTTAATCATCCCATAAAACCTTGTGTTGCAGTGTCACCCAAAACATATTTGCCTTTTGCGGTTTACCCCCTTTTTCCTCTTTTTTTAATGTGCACCACTCCGCGCCGCTACTGTTTGAAGGTAATGATAAATTTTTGTTTCGAATACAAATTTTTTTGAATAAAACATACCGAAGAAATGGGAAAAAATACTAATAATTTTAATATCTTGCTTAAAATGGTATTAAAAAGTTTATGAAAAAGTATTGTATAAGAATGTTGTTTCTACTTATTTAAAAAACTTGTATTAGAACGTATATTTATATTGAAATATAAATAAAGCTAGTGCATGCAAAAGGTATGTTAGTTGTTAGTTTTCAGTTTTCGTGTGGAAGTTTAATTCAACCACTATATTCAGGCGCTTTTCAGCAAGTACATTAACACATGAATCTTGTGGAATGTTGACTATTTCAAATATTCTAATTATATTAGCTAACTTAGGCGTGAATTTAGATAGAATAGTTTAAAAAAATGTTTATTATCACTCGGGAATGAGATGAGAACACTGTAAACTTAAGATTCAGTAAAATATTTATTTTTGATTAAAATTACATCGTTTGGTTAAAATATAAAAATAATGTTTATTGATATAATTTTGCAAGTAATAATTTCTATTATATATTATTTTAATCTAAATGACATATAAAAATTAATAAATTATTAAATTATAGATATACTAGCTGTCCCGGTACCGCATAACACTGTCGTGAATTTTTCTCCATTTTTTCGTTTTTTCGAATTTGTACTATTTTGTTTTCAATGAGTTTTTTTATTTTATCATATTTTCTCGTTATCAGGTTCATACTATTTTTTCGTTGTATTTTATAATTTATCGATTAAATATATTGGATATCCACTGCGGCACCTTACGGTGGCTTAATAGTACTTAATTTAGTAGGAATTTCTCGTTTAAACATGTGAGATAATAACTGCGCCACCTTACGGTGGCGTCATATTAGTGGTTTTAGTAGTAATTGCTTGTTTAAATAGGTATATGAGATATTAACTACGCCACCTTACAGTGGCGTTATATTATTTAATTTTGAAAGGTATTTTTGGCTTTGTTTTTTCTGCATTTTTTCTTTTTTTTAGTATTTACTTTTCTTTTAGTTTTTCATTCATTTATTTACTTATAAATCAAAATTCAACACTATTGGGTTTTCTGACAACCTAAATGTTCAATAATCTAGGAATCAAAATTTAGTGGCATCTACCGGGTGTCTAGCTAACCTAGATGTTACTTCAATTAACTTAAACTCTCATCTATTTGGAATTCGTAGAACTAAACAATAAATGTCACTTTACCGTCGAAATACACAAATAAGTAAAAAAATAATTAAAAAACATTTTACAGTGAACCAAATGGTAAATCTAAACCATTCTCGAATCCATTTGAATATATACAAAAAAATTTATGAAATTCGGTCCAGACGTTAAGAAGGAGTTCAGTCACATACACACGAACACAAGAAATATATATATATGTATATATATATATATATATATATATATATATATATATATATATATATATATATAATTAAATCTAAATTGAAATTGGATATTGGGTATGCAGCAAATAAATATGATAAGAGTACTCTTTTAAGATTCTTTATTCCAAGCTTTCGGCTAGTATTACAGCCATCATCAGGGAGCTACAATAATGTTATTTAATAGAGATATAATATAATATTACTGGTATTTTACTTACAACTTGTTGAGGTTATTAATTTAATGATGTTGTTGAATAAAAATTGTTAAATGAAAACATTAAATTCACAGTTTTAAATTAATATAAAATATTAAAATTAGCACATTATTAATATTATAAATTATGTTGAATAAAAATTATTTGATGTTAATATTGAAGACAAATTTGACATTATTTTTTGAATGTTATTTAGAAAAATTTTGTTTTTTAAAATTGGAATCATAGCAACAGTTAATCAAGTAATGAAGTATCAACTAAGTTTTTGTTATCAAGTTGTAATAAATATGATAACAAAAACTTAGTTGATACTTCATTACTTGATTAACTGTTGCTATGATTCCAATTTTAAAAAACAAATTTTTTCTAAATAACATTCAAAAAATAATGTCAAATTTGTCTTCAATATTAACATCAAATAATTTTTATTCAACATAATTTATAATATTAATAATGTGCTAATTTTAATATTTTATATATTTAAAACTGTGAATTTAATGTTTTCATTTAACAATTTTTATTCAACAACATCATTAAATTAATAACCTCAACAAGTTGTAAGTAAAATACCAGTAATATTATATTATATCTCTATTAAATAACATTATTGTAGCTCCCTGATGATGGCTGTAATACTAGCCGAAAGCTTGGAATAAAGAATCTTAAAAGAGTACTCTTATCATATTTATTTGCTGCATACCCAATATCCAATTTAGATTTAATTCTTAATTAGTCAGCAAAGACTACTTTCTATTCTATATATATATATATATATATATATATATATATATATATAAAGATTTCAAGCACTTCCGAACCAAAAACTTTTGAATATTTTACCAATTATTAACCTACCAAACTTAATAAAAACTTGTTTTTGTATACATGTATACATAGATTTTAATTATCTAAAAATTAAAATTAATCATAATAAACATCTATTAATTATTGTTTGTTTAAGGCATTTGTCTAATGATAATATACCCACATTTATAAGACCCTAAAATTAGTTATATATGTATAGAACTTAATTCCGACGTAGGTATAACAAACGCTATTATTCGAATAATTCAATACTTCAGAAACACAAAGCAAACATTATTAATTTCGTAACAATACATTATTTTTACCTGATTGAAGTTTCACCTGTAGTATAACAAAATATTTATATAGGTACCGTTATATTAACCAAATGATCAATAAATGTATAGTTTATTATTTTAAAAAGTATAAATATTTTTACTTTATGAGAAATGTAACTTAAATTGCAACAAGACGAATTTAACTACACTTCTTTAAGAGGAACCTACTAGCTTGAAAGCAAGAAACTCGCAAAACTAAAAAAAGGGTAAGTTACACACAACAGCTTACCATTGATTGTACCTATACATTCAGTCAAATAGTCTGTCTTAAAATTTCAATACTGGGCTAAAATATATACAAGGGGGATCATATTGAGAACGAAAAGTGAAATAATTTTTTTTAAAAATTCCTAAATCTAGGCGGATAGAAATTCAGAGCTGAAATTCGGCAGATATTTTTATTACTGTATTTCCGAGGGCTGTGTGCATGGGTTTTGAAAACCCTTTATTTTTTATATGATTTTCATGGCCGTATTTTATTATGGTTAAAATAAAATTAAAATAAGACTATGAAAATCACATGAAAAATAAACGGTTTTTAAAACCCATGCACACAGCCCTCGGAAATACAGTAATAAAAATATCTGCCAAATTTCAGCTCTTAATTTCTATCCGCCTAGTTTTAGGAATTTTTCAAAAAATTATTTCACTTTTCGTTCTCAATATGATCCCCCTTGTATATATTTCAGCCCAGTATTGAAATTTTAAGACAGACTATTTGACTGAATGTATAGGTGCAATCACTGGTAAGCTGTTGTGTATAACTTACCCTTTTTTTAGTTTTGCGAGTTTCTTGCTTTCAAGCTAGTAGGTTCCTCAATACCATCACCAAAATGTCGCCATAACTTTAAAGTTAATTTTTATCGGAACTACTTATCCGATTTGGACGTTTTTTTTTTCGTTGACAAGTTACCTTTTTCAGAATATTAGTATACTACTCTATTTGCATAAAAACTTATTTTTTAATAAACATTGGGTGTAAAAATATTCACGTGCTTTTTTCATAAAATTTTAACACCCTGTGGTGTTCAGCAGTTACAGTATCAAGTTATAATTCAAAGCAAACTCTAGCTCATTTTTGATTTATTTTTTTGTCTTAGCTACTGCGTGAGAAACACAGTTTTATAGCATACCATGTTTTTATTAACTTTAATTTTCATTAAAAGAACTAGAGTATTGGCAGTCTATAAAAAAATAAAAATAAATTGTAATTGTCATCAGATAACTGAAGCTCTCCAAAAGCAGTTGATAGAAATGTATTTGCTGTGCTAGTCCTTAACTTTTTTTTTTTGTGAAATCGTTAACTCACAAGGTCTTACGTTGCTGTATTTTACCCAATTTTCTCCCAGAAGTCGAAATGAATACTATGGCATGATGAGCTCGAAGCCCAGATTTGAATCCTCAGGAATAATGTTGGAAGAACATACGAAAGAAACCTAATGGGTTAATTATGTTTGAAGACGTTTTCTTTTCTTGTTAAATTTATTCTCCATAAAAACATGTTCTTGTATAAAAGTGTGTTTCTTTTGTAGTAGCTAAGATACAAGAATAAATCAAAAAACAAACTGTGACAAAAAGACCAGGATAGAGTTTGCGTTACATTATTACTTGATATTATAACTACTGATCTTTACAGGGTGATATAAATTTAATGGAGAAAGCCCTTGCTGTATTTATAAAAAAAGGTTTCTATGCCAGTAGAGTAGTATATTAACTTTCTAAAAGGGGCAGCTTGTTAATAAAAAAATTTCCTTTCAAATCGGATAAGTTGTTTTGACAAAAATTTAATTTAACCTTTTGGTTACTTTTTGGTGGTGCGTTAAATTATTATAGAAGCGTATAAAGAAATTTTTGACATCAAAAAATGAACTAGAAGGATAAAATATTCTATTTTATCAAAAAGAGTGTTTAAAATATTAATTAAATTTGTACACAAGTTCAATATTTTTAGTTTCTTTAACTTTGTAAATCAGTTTAACTTATAGCTTATTTTAAATATGGTTTATTTTTTTATAAGCCGAACATATTTCGATAAATATGACCAGCACATATTGAATTTTACTTAATATTTTGTCTTAAATTAAAAAAAAACGATACGTGTGGGAAGATTTTTTTACATATATTTTGAAAAATATGAAAGACTGATATTACCTTATTTTTTGGTAAAAGACTCATATTTAAATCTTTAAACTTCGGTTCTATTAAAGATAGATTTTTTTAAATTTAAAACCAAACGAATGAAGTTTTTGTAAAACAAGTTTTAATATTAAGTATATACAAACGCCTATTGTTATTAATAAATGAATTAATTAAATGAATTTTTAAGTGCTGCTCCCATCTTGGACTAAGTTTTTAGCTTTACCATCATGTTCCTCGTCTGAATTTCAATTAAAAGAGTATTTTTAATTGATCGAGAAACTATTATTACTATTGAAGAAAAATTAATGCATTGAAACTGACACGTTAAATCGAGCGCGCGAGCTCCATTAGTTAAGCGGCCATCCCAGCCCCCAAATTCTGTAACTCGTTACCTCTATAAGGATACGGAACGTTATCGATATAATACCGACGACATGCGACAGTCCGAATGTGTAACGATAACCGAATAACGACGGTGGCATTCTGTAACTAACTACGAATAACGAAATCATGACGTTACAGAATGCAATAATAATAATAATAATAGCATTTATAATAATAATAATAATAGCATTTATTCCCCAACAGTTTCCCATTTACAGAGGAATAAAACACATACCGATAACACAATATGTAACCAAACAAATCTAGTGATTTTAGGTCCCTTGTAGTGAAATTACTATCTATACGTCATTTTTTCAAAGTAATATACCGACATCTCGGTATTGCATTCAGTAACGTCATGATTTCGCTATTCGTAGTTATAGAATGCCACCGTCGTTATTCGGTTGTCGTTGCACACTCGGACTGTCGATGTCGGTATTAAAGAGTGCAGTGCTTGTGCTTGACCTTAAAAAAAAAAACGAGTTACAGAATCTGGGGGCACGGCGATTTTGTGGCTGATCAAAGCCACGTAGTTTTAAAGTATATTCTTATATATTTTGACCCGCTGAATCTGAATTTCGAACATGCTTACTCGCCCGAAGTGACGGTAATTTGTTATAAACAATTTAATTCTTTAAAAAAGTAGATTTTAATATTTAACTACCAATTTAAACTTAAAAGAAAAAATCCAGTCCAAGTTTTTTAAAAAAAGATTAAACCAAAGATATTGGCAATTTACTGAAAAAATATTGCAAAATTACGGTATTTCGGTAACTCTAGAAAAATATCTAGCTTTTAAATAAAACTTTAAGAAAGAATAAGCAATTTTTTATAAAAAGTTACAACAATTTGGAGATGACTTTTCTCGTAAAAATTTGTTTATACATAATCTGTTTCTATGGTTCAGAACAACGGAATTGATGTATTATAAGTATGTCTTAATCCATTTTTTAGTGCATAAAGCAGATTTGAAATGCACGCATTTTTACGCACCGTGCCGTCGGAACTTTACGTACGAGTAAGTGCTATTCCAAGTTATAGCGTATTTGTTTTTTCAGTAAAACTACAATTTAAGGATTATAAGTAAAATTTATAGTTAAAATTAATATTTATATAACTGTTCCTATTAATTTAAGGATATTTTCACAATTATTATCTTTTATACCTTTTCTATTTTTTTACTAAATTTGCAATCCCTCTGGTACAAATTAATCCTTTTCCTAAAAAGCTTGGACTAGATTGTTTTTTTTTTAATATAAGAATCGGTTCACGGTGGTTAAATATCGATATCTACTTAAGAATAATTTCTACAGCATTTTAAATTAGTACGTTTAAAATTGTTTCTAACAAATTGCCGTCACTACCGGTGAGTGAGCATCTTCGAAATTCGGATTCAGCCGCCGGTCAAAATACGAAAAAAAATACCACCTTTAAACTTTGATCGGTTACGAAATGGCCCTGGCCTCTAGACTACATTGCACGCATTATGTTTTTATCTCGTATCATTTTCATCAAAAATATAATTGATTATTTTATACATTTTCTTTCTTAATTTAAATAATAGATATTATTCAATGACAAACCCGACATTAAAGAAAAGGGTAAAGATAACTAAAAACGTCATTTTAATAATAATATTTTTTATTATCTAAGTATTAATTTTTAAAGCAGTACCGGCGTTACGTTATTTTTTAATCGGGGCAAATTAAATTTTGTGTCCTATTGAACTGACTTGTATTCCGTTAAATTATCGACATTTGAGGTCATAGGAAAATTTTTTCATACATTCTTCTATGTTAAAAAAAATATTTAATGTTTTTTTTTAGTAATAAATGTTTTTGATAACAAGATGCGGTATAAGACATCCTTTCATTTTTTCGCCTTCGGCATCCTGAAAATTTGGCATTTTTAAATTTTATTCAAATTATTTTTTGTATTGTCTATCGTTTTTTGCAAAACTGAAAATTTCTAACAAAAATTAAAATAATTTTCTAAGCTTTCAACAACCAGATCGGTTGTCGTTTTCAAAGATAATTTTTTTTAAATGTACTTCTTCTTATTTTAATGCTTTTTGAGTTTTAAATTTTTAATTTGTTTCGTTTTGTTTCTATGGATACATTACATAGATTATCAACTCATTCTTTTTTTAAGGTGGAAAGCCAAGATCTAGATAAATCCAAAGTAAATACTTTTAATTTGATTTAATAAAATGTGTGCTGTTTCTTTTTAATTTTCTTATTTGCATAAAATTTTTGTGTCGTTTTACTTAATTTCGTAATTCAGAAAATTACAGCATGTTCAAAAATTTTAGATTTATCTACATTTCGTTTCCTTAGAAAATTTTTGTGGTCATTGAGGAGAACTTTCATTACGCATCCTTCTTTTCACATATAATTCATAATAAAATATTTAGCTATATCAAAAATGTATTGGTGCAATGGTTTTTAGTTGTAAATAAAAAAGAATTGAATCGCCTTCAAAAATTTTTTTAAAAACTATTTTTATGATAGGTCATTCTTTTAGCTTTAAAAACAAATTTCTAGATATATTGCAAATTTTTTGAGAAATAAAGATTATATTTTTTGCTTTTTAGTGCGTTTATTTGATCCTTTTTAATTGCT
The DNA here is from genome assembly GCA_964028335.1 of Altica lythri. Lineage (NCBI taxonomy): Eukaryota > Metazoa > Arthropoda > Insecta > Coleoptera > Chrysomelidae > Altica > Altica lythri. The sequence continues at coordinate 52,266,489 of OZ034800.1, forward strand.
ACTTGGCGTTGTCAGATGTGGGCGAAAATTGATGATGTAGGTACTATCTTTAAAACCTTCCGGATACCATTTTTAAATCAAATTGATATGTTGAATGGGTAGTTGGTCATAAAAAATTCGCTATATCGAATGTTAAAAAATCAACACAAATTCTTGATTTTATTCATTAAAAATCCCCAATAGTGATATTGAACTCTTTGGTAAAAAAAAACACTTTTTTTAAAAACCGTATCAAAAATTGATTCAGGTAATTATGAGATAGTCGCGGACAAACATACATAGAGGTTAAGCACAGTACCACCTTTTTTTGAAGTCGGTTAATAAATATCAAATTTATTTAATTAAATATTATTTATTTTATTCTAATAAATGGTGAATACGTTATATTATGTTCTCACCAATTTTTTAATAGTGAAGACGGTTAAATACATACATACAGGTCCAACTGAGAACCTCCTTTTTTTGAAGTCGGTTCAAAACAACTCCTTATATGTATATAAATCAAGTTTCAAGCAATAACAGTATAACATGTCTAGATATTGTTATTTAACCAAATTAAATTTATATGTTATCTTTGTTTTTAAAATTTTAGAAATGGATAACATAAACATATGTATAATTATATTTTTTAACACAAATATTATAATTTTAATTAAATTAAATGCGCAGTAAAAACAAATTTTGGTAAACTTATTGCAACTTCTAATCGTCTGTCTATTTGGAAAAAAATATAGAAACAGTACAACAAAATCTACTAAATTGCTATATGGTTTTAAAGAATTAAGGTTTATTTGTTTACTTTATCTTCTAACCGACTGGATCTGATCAAAGAACTTGAAAACAGTAAATTTTAAACAATTGTATGATTTTTTTTACAAAACTACCTATGATCACATTACATAAGTATTGGTTGCAGTTTTCTATTTTTATAGATTTAATTGCTAAATTAATTATATATTTAAATATAAAAATAATTTTAAGATATAAAACTGTTGTGTATAAATAAATTTTAAAAAACACATCATTCAAATTTAGAAAAACAATTTTGTTTTGTATTATTTGCTTATACTAAATTCAATATTTTTCTTTAATCACACAACTAACCTTCTCTATCTCCTAAACAATATTTTCCTGGTTGTAAGATGATTACCAGAAACGTTAGTAAACTTTTAAAAACTTCCATTTTTTTGTCTCTTATTTGCTTATAAACACTAACACATAATTATTATCTTTACGAACACGCAAATTTTTACACTATTTTCTGTCACTGACTAGTTTAGGTATTTTTCACACCAAATTAGATCAAAAGAATGTTTCTAATCTGTATTAAAAAAAAAACAAAGTTTAATGTTTTTAAAAAACCGGTAAAGTCTAAAACTTTTTGGAATTATTTTTTAAACATTTAGATTCATTATTTTTATTGATAAGTTTAATGAAATCAACGTTTTTTTTTTGTAAACAATATATTAAAAGTGTCAGAATATACGGTAACAATCTTTTAATATTTTCAAAGTTGCGCGATCGTTCGAGTTCCTACTGGATCGAGAAGTAAACTTAACCCTGAAAGATATTGAGAGCAACTGCAGAGGTTCTGATATTAAAGCCCGTGGAGGTTTTTGGTCATGCGCCTTTACATTTGGAGAGTTGGAATATGTACTTGCCAATCCACATTTATTTATTATTTTTTATTTTATCAGATACTTAAATCATCTAAGAAATTCTTAAAAATGTATTTTAAATGAAAAATATACTTGTCTTGAAACTAAATTCATTCACATAATTAAACTATTATTAAGAACATCCTGCGGTCAATAAGTTATTCTCGCTTGAATTAAAATTAATGTTATTTTTATATCCAAAGCAGGTTAAATGGTCTATTTTGCTCCAAAAACTAACTGACCCATCAGCGTTACATGAGAAGAGTAGTTCCGGCTAATGACCCATTACATTCTAATAAACACGCTATAGGACTTCAAAGAATTTGATAATGCCATTCGGTGTTTGATTTTGAATTTGTCAACTTTTTTATAAAATACGTATTCACGTTAACCAAAGTACCATATAATTGTTGACTACCTCAGTTAGTAAAATAATAATGGAAACCTTTGTAAAAGTAAAATAATTGAAACCTACATGATAAAATATTAGTCCCAATTCGACATTCTTACATATATATATATATATATATATATATATATATATATATATATATATATATATATATATATATATATATATATTGAAATGGATCCTCCTTCCGGAACACCCTTTTTCAATAAAATTTATCGGTCGTGGATTCAAGATTTCCAAATTGATTGTCCTAAAAATAAATTACAAAAATTATAAATATAAAAAATAATTCTTTCGCGTCTTTCTATATCTTTCTTCTTCCGTAATTCCACTCTTTCTCTATATCTTCCTCTTCCTAATACTTTCCAACTCCTCCTTGCTGCCGCCTTTCCATCTATTTAATACCTTTCTGCTGCTCAGCTCTTTCTCTATACCTTCCTCTTCCTACAATTTTATAACTCTGACCTCTCTGTATACTCTCATCCAATTCCAATTACTTTTTATTTATTTATAAACTCTTCTTTTTATATCTTTCTTATATTGTTTTTATTTCAATTTAAATCTCGTTATATCTTACTATTTTAATCAAATTCTATGTATTTTTATTAACTTTTATTTTCAATGACTTTTTAAAAATTACAATCTTTTGACAATCTAATCAATAATAACTTCCTAACAACCACTTTTATCCTAAACAAAAACAAATCCAATATAAAAAAAATACTTTATCAAGACAACCGATTCAAAAATCCCGGACCACGTTCAACAACCCATTGAAGGAACCTGTCCCAAGAAGAAAAATCCATATCAATATATATATATATATATATATATATATATATATATATATATATATATATATATATATATATATATATACAGGGTGTCCCAGAATTAACTACGGAAACTTCGTATACGTGTTCCTTGATGACAAATAAGTAGGGTCTTTCCTATAAAAAAAAAATTTTTAGAGACTCCTGTCAGAGTTATAACCCTTTAAAGAGGGGTGGTAAAATACGGTTTTAATTTAATATCTTCTGATTGGTCCAAGATAAAAAATTAAAAATTTGGGTGAACATCATTTTAATAAAGACGCATTTCTCCTGCCACTTTTCACCTGCCCTACCCCATTCTAAGGGTGCAAATCAAGGAACCCCTCTTAATTTTTTTTGTAACTTTCTTAGCAATTAATATTTGCAATAACAAAAAATTATTTTAGGAAGTTTTGATTATTTAGAAACTTTTTTGTTCCTTGTCGTTTTTTGCGAAATCGTTTCGGTTTGGAGTAAAAAAATAAAAAGTAGGACCATGTCAATTGAGTATTGTGTATCGCGATCAAGTAGCGCACATTTGCAAAGTAGGTTATAACTCTGACAGGAGTCTCTAAAAAAATTTTTTTTATAGGAAAGACCCTACTTATTTGTCATCAAGGAATACGTATACGAAGTTTCCGTAGTTAATTCTGGGACACCCTGTATATATATATATATATATATATATATATATATATATATATATATATATATATATATATATATATATATATATATGAACAGTAGTGGTGTTCCGGGTTTCAATCCGTTGGTTGTTTGTGTCTTCACGACGTTTCGCCAACATCTCAGCTGGCATTTTCAAGTGATGCTTCCTTTGCGGCTGCTAAACTTGGAATGAGCTGCGTGGTCCTGTGCTGCTGCTTTTATACGTGTCGGCGGCGGCGCAGATTATATCGCTGTTCTGTAATTGGTGGGGGGTGCGGTTCAGGTGTTGACGTTTCCTCCACCAGAGGTCGTTGGTCGCGCCGATTGTTTCCTGACTGCATTTGGGCCTGGATGGGTACGGCTGTCCTTGTTGCGTGTGTGTTTCTTATTGGTTCTGCCCGTGTCTGTGTATTCTTCAAGGATTTTTGTTCTTCTCGGGTAATTGGATTAGATTGTCTTTTGAGGAGACTTTTCCAAGTGTTGGAGATGTTTTGTGCATCGTCTCTTTTGTTGAGGCTGTTGGTTCTCTCTATTTCGAGGGCTTCTCTGACTATGCGGGTTCTGTAGAGTTTGATAGGTGCAACCTGTTTTGTTTCTGGGAAGTTTATTGTGTGGCCCGTTTCCTGGTGGTGTTGAAAAAGGGCTGATGTCGTTTGCTTATTTCTGATGTTGTTCTGGTGTTCCTGTACTCTGGCTGAGATTCTTCTATTTGTTTGTCCGATGTATTCTTTGTCGCAGTTACTGCACGGGATGCTGTATACGCCTTGGTTTTCTAAAGGTATTTTGTCTTTTGGATTGCCTATTATTTTGTGTAAGGTAGTCTGCGGCTTGTAGATTGTGGAAATGTCATGCCTTCTTAGGATCCTTCCAATTACGTCTGTTACACCTTTTATATATGGCAGTTTAGTTTTTGGTTTGGACATGTCATATTCTTCCTTATTTGTTGTTGGTCTCGTGGCTTGTTTTTGTGCTTTTTTGATTGTGTGTTCATGGTATCAGTTTTGTCTTAGGGCGGTTGTGATGTTTTGGAGTTCTTCTTGTCGGTTCGTTGTTTTTGTTAGGCGTATAGATCTGGATATCAGTGTACTGGCTACCGATTGCAATTGGGAAAGGTGATGATGAGATCTAGCATTCAGATATCTATTAGTGTGTGTAGGTTTTCGGTATACTGTGTAATCAATTGTAAGGTCATTGTTTCTTGTAATAAGTAGGTCCAGAAAAGGCAATTGGCCATTCTCTTCAACTTCTAACGTGAACTGTATTCGGTGGTGGATATATATATATACAAGCGGACCCGACGAACTTCACACCGCCTAACACTAATGTTTTTCCATATTTTTTAAAATTTTTACGATTAATTTTTTGTATTTTTTATCATATTTTCTCGTTAGTTACCAGTTTTTACGATTATTTATAGTACCTACTTAATAATTTAATGGTTAGGTATATTATATATTAACTGCGCCACCTTACGGTTGCGTCATAGTTCTTAGGTAAGTAAGTTTTGCTCTTATAAATATATGAGATATCAACTGCGCCACCTTACGGTGGCGTCATAGTACTTAGTTATGTAAGAATTACAGGTGTAAATTTATAACATCTCAACTGCGCCACTTTAGGTTAGCGTCATAATGATTAATTTGGTAATAAACGCGTCCGATCGCTGCAAAATTTAAAGTGCTATAGGGAAAATGGCGGCCTCCGACGCGCTATTTATAGGCACGCTGCCGCCGCACCGGCCCGCCAGTACCACCGCAAGCGCTGCGTCCCGCAATTTTAAATCTGCAATATCTTCGAAAACATTTATTTAAATCTTGTGTTTTACACGACCATATAGATCTATATTAAATCAACAATGTATTTAAGTTATTTAATTGGATAAGGATTAATGCTGTATTGGTTAAAATCGCTTCGAAAATTAGCCATTATTTGTCGTAAAAAGTAAATGACAAAAAAATTTTATTCTGGGATATCCATAAGAGCTAGGCATATACCATCGCGGAGTTTTCTGCAGACCTTTTCAATGTGTACAAATATATAGTACATTATTTTGATAAATCTCGTAGGGTTCAGCTTGCGTTTGCAATGTAAGCAGAAAAAAATTGATAATTAACGACATCACATTAGAAACCTCAAAAATAACAGTATTTCTCCACTATTTAATGGATGTTATTATACATATAAACCTTCCTCTTAAATCACTCTTTTTATTAAAAAAAAAACGCATCAAAATCCATTGCGTAGTTTTAAATATTTAATCATACAAAGGGAAATAGGCACAGAAAAAGCGACTTTGTTTTATACTATGTAGTGATATATTGAAACAGTTATGGGGACTTTAACACAATTGATACACAGAAAATCTATACTTCGTGCACAGAACTTTGCTGGATAACGTCTAAACTGATTGACAATACAATGAACTATTCAAATTATTTGAACACCCAATATAAAATAAATGAACATTTTAGAATGTACGCGAAACATAAATCGAACCTAATCAGTTTGCACTAGAAAGAGAGAGAAAACTCTAGAATAACCTAGAAACAGTCTTTCATGTAAAGGTCCTTTCCTTCTTCGGATATCCCGTTACACTGCCCCCTCCCTATATTCATTCCTCCTGGAATGTTATTTCCTAAATCGGGATCCTGCACACTCCTTGAGCCAGCCAAACCATCTTCTTGGAGCTGCTGCACACCTCCACTGTGGTTTTCCTGGTAAGGCATCAACCGATCATGATGGACCATGACGGGTTTCCCTCTGGGAATTTTTACGATCCGATAAATAACATCGTTAATCTTTTTCTTGATGATGTATGGACCTTCTCAGTTATTTAGTAATTTGGAACAATTGCTTCGTCGCCGTCGGGGGTTATAGAGCCAGACTAAATCTCCCACTTGGTAACTCTTTTCCATTGTCCGCGTGTCATAGTTCCTCTTTATCTAATCACTAGACAATTGAAGGTTCCCACGAACCAAGTTGTGTATATTCTCCATTCAATTGTATAGATCGGTCACATATTCTTCACGGGCCACCTGACCGGGTTTACAACCAAACACCAAGTCACATGGTAGCCTCATTTCTTTTCCGAACAGGACTTTCGCAGGCGTTTGTCCTGTTGATTCGTTAATGGCTGATCGAATGGCCATTAGAAATAGTGAAATATGACGATCCCAATTTCTCTGACACTTTGACACCACTTTTGACAGGTAGATGGTTATAGTCCGATTCATTCGTTTCACCATTCCATCAGACTGAGGGTGCATCGCTGTGGTTCTCGTTTTGTGGATGCTCAATATTTGGCAAACTTTTTAAAACAGCTTGCTCTTAAAATTTATTCCTTGGTCTGAATGTAATTCTAGTGGTACTCCAAAACGGCTTATGAATTCTTCAACTAATATACCTACCTGCTAAAGTGGTAACTTCCTGACTGGGAACTGCATAGGCTTCAACCTATTTAGTGAAGTAGTCCGTTACAACAAAGATGTACTTATTTCCTACATCGCTCTGTGGAAGTGGCCCCAATACATCTACTGCGATTCTATCCAAAGGACTTCCGACCAGGTATTGCTGTTTGGTTTTTGATGCGGAACGTTACTGGCTGCACATGTGGTGCATTTACGACACCAATCTTTAGCATCGTTAGTGCAGTTTACCCAGTAAAATTTATCTCGGACCTTTTGCAGCGTTTTCGTGATACTCAGATGTCCTCCAGAACTATCATTATGTATCTGTTTTAAAATTCCTGGTACAACATTTATTGGGACCACTATTTGTTTCCTTGTTTGTGTGCCCTCGGAATTTTCTACAAGTCTTTGAAGGAGCCCACCGTCCAAAATTAAAGAGTTTCATTGGGCCCAATATGCTTGGTTCTATTATGGCTGGGGCTCCATCTGGCTCAAGTCTATCCAACCGCACTTTTACGACACATTCGCAGCTCGCTGGTAGTTCGATGTCATCGCTTAGCTTAATCGAGGCATCGTCAACTTGTTTTCGATGCAGGAATATTGCTTCATTACCAGTACAAAGGATATGTCGGCGAAGATCCAAATGAAAACCACAGTGGAGCGTAACGTCCATGCCCAGAACAACATCTATATCAATGTCAGCCACCAGCACTAAGTAAACAAGAGAGGTTGAACCAAACTGTAGTGTCACGTGTATCACACCGTAGATTCTAGCAGATTCTCCGGTAGCGGTTCGCAGTCTCCAACTGGTAGGCAACATCTTTTTCCGCATAATGATGGTTGGTCGGATGATAGTTTTTGTAGCTCCAGTGTCTACCAGCATGCGGAAGTTCTTTCCGTCAATGAGGCCATCTACATATAAACTGACCACTTAGTGTCTTAGTTGCCAATTTAAGGGTGTGAGGGGCTTCGGGATTATTTGGGGTTGATGTCGCCCTCCAGGAGTGGACCCCTTCTAGCTGCTTGGGTACTTTAGCAGGAGATTTATTTTAGGGGCAAGTATTTCGTATATGGTCTAATTCCCCGCAGTTCCTGCATCTCCCTGCTCGCCTTGTTTTTAAAGATAACTTCATTAACCTTTCCACTACCGCCTTGACATCGCTAACGGAATGCACGGAATGGTCGTAGTTACCGGTGACTTCCATCAGTCGAGCAACTCCACGTGAGGCCTCCGTCGCCGCATCAAACTCCAGGGCAATGGTTAAGGTGTCCACAAGAGACTTCGTCCGCTCCAACCGTACAGCCTGCTGCAACTCGACGTTTTAAAGACCATTGATAAAGGTTTGAACACCCAGGCACTCCAGCAAATCCTCCGCTGCATTTGTGTACGCAAACCATACCATTCTTGCCAGTTCTGCCTCAAACTCCTGGATAGTCTCATCATTTTTCTGCTTTCGGCTCTTTAACTGCATTCGGTACACCGGTTGTAGATAAGTTTGGCGATAACGCATCTCTAGACGGTTCACCAATAACTCGAATTTGTCAGCTTTATCCGGTTTTAATAAATGCAGGACGTCTAAAGCCTTGCCTCGCAGAGCTATGGTTAGGTACAATGCCTTCTCCTGGGATGACCATCCATTCGCTCTGGCTGGTCATTCGTTGCGACAGCTGAGACATATCTTCGCGCTGGATCCTCATCTGACTGAATAGCTGGGACAGTAGTTGGGCTAGTTCAGAATTCGCTTTTTGATTTGGACTTCAAACTCCACAGCATCAGGGTCCAAATTATTACTTAGGTAGTATTCGCGGAGCCTCCTCAACAATACGGATTTGGTCCCAGTAGTTTCTAACTCTACTTCTTCGAGCTATCTTCTGAGCCCAGCCAAAAATGGTTCATTTCTGTTCTTTCCAGGCATTCCTGTATCTTCACCCCACACCTGACACCAATTTGAAACACTTATGAGGACTTTAACACAATTTATTCACAAAATTGTTAAGATACACAGAATTCTGCTGGATAACGTCTAAGCTGATTGACAATACAATAAACCATTCGAATTATTTGAACTCTCCTTAACTTAACTTACATCCCCTTATAAAGCACAAATAAACATTCTAGAATGTACACGAAAGATAAATCGAAACTAATCAATATACACTTAAAAGAGAGAGATCCACTCTAGAATAACCTAGAAAACAGTCTTTCATGTAAAGGTCCTTTTCTTTTTGGATATCCCGTTAGACTGTATATATATTATATATATATATATTTTAAAATATCTTCCAATTTCCAATTTATAAATAAAGACGTAATACATACATGATAAGTAAAAAAATATAAAAATTTTAACACTAGTAATATAAAATATGAAATAATTAGTAATATAAATCAGTGAACGCCTAAGTGAATGAACACTTGTATTGCGCTGGTTAGTAATTTAATTGAATTTCATTTTAATACAATATATAATTCTATTATTAGTATGAGTGAGAATACTTCAAAATAACTATTCGATTAATAGAAAAGTTTATCCCTACTCTACTCTATTATTTTTGAAAACTCATAATAATGTTGAAATATAAATTTTTTACTTTGTTTAAAAAAATTTTTAGGTTTTTAACATTTCTTATACTATGGGGTAAAAGGTTATAGGTTTTTGGCAAAACATATGTTACGGTAAATGTAATTAATCGGTAATTATCTATAATTACCGGTAATTATAGATACTTCCGTGCGACCGTGGTAAATGTTGACATAAGCTTTGGAATGATGTGTCAAAAGAGCGGTTGGGACGCGGGGAGGGTGATACTTTCAGCCGCGCACGTCGTGATCTGTCATTTGCTAGCTTATAGCGATTGAGAGCGGTCCGTTGTATTTTCGTTGCAGTAGTAAGGAAGTAGTAAGGCTATTTTGAGTTAAATTGTAAATTTATTTGTATTGTTCTTTAGTTTCTTTTTTATTGATACAAAATGGGAGATACCGAGTCTACTATAAAACGGTTTTATGAAGAAGTTGAAAAGTTAATTTCCAAAAAAGCACAAAATACTCAACCGTTTTCCCAAGATGCATATTATTTGCTTTTGGCTAATGTAACGGCGTCCAAGGACAAGAAAACGAACAAGAAACCTGAAAATTATCGAAGATTATTAAGGTATGATACAGTAGAGATTGGAAATATTCAAAAACTTGTAGTTCCAATAAAAAATAAAAGAGACCCGATAATTTACCATACATACTTAGAGGAGGTATTTGATATAATCCACAAAAGTCACCTATCCATATGACATGGGGGGCAGAAACCGAATGATGGCGGAACTTAAAAGCAAGTACAAAAATATTACCATAGAGCTAAATAATACATATTTAAACCTTTGTGAACCGTGCCAGAAAAAAATTAGTATCCCTAAAAAAGGGCTGGTTGTTAAGCCTATCAAAAGCAACGAATTTAATTCAAGATGCCAAGTTGACCTCATTGACATGCAGTCGCAAGCAGATGGCGATTACAAGTTTATTATGGTATATCAAGACCACAAAGTTTATTCAACTAAGGGCCTTAAAAACCAAGACTGCTGAGAAAGTCGCTTACCATTTGCTGGAAATATTCACAATATTTGGTGCACCGTGTATATTGCACAGTGATAACGGACGAGAATTTGCAAACAAGGTGATTGTAGAGTTGTGCCTTATGTGGGATGAACCAATGATTGTACATGGAAAGCCACGTCATAGCCAATCACAAGGTTCCGTAGAAAGGGCAAACTAAGATATTAAAAAGATGTTGGCTACTTGGTTAGAAACAAATAAGACCCCAAAATGGTCTGAAGGTATAAAATTTATTCAGTTTATGAAAAATAAAGCTCATCACTCAGGAATAGGTCGGGGCCCCTATGAGGCTATGTTTGGGTGAAAAGCAAAAGTGGGCTTGAAAACTTTCTTGCCAGCTCTTGAAACAATGCCAGATATTACAAGCAAAGAAGATCATAAGGCAATGGTAAAAAACCAAAATGGACAAGCCAGCGAAGATATTGATACTAATTTGGAGGGTGGTATAAATAACGACATTCATACCGAGATTACAACAAAACAAGCGACTATTGAATCAGGACCTTTGGATAGGGACGAGTCAATTCCGACTAATCAACTAAACGAAAATGACGATGGTAACAATGTAGAAAAAGATAAAGATGAAGAGAATATTTATGAACCAGCTGAAACTGAAAAAACTTCCGAGAGTGACAATGAAAAAATTTTTAACGAAAATACGGCTATACAGGCAATAAATGTATGTTCTCGAAAAATTGAAGAAGCTAGAATCGGTGCTAGGCAGTCGCTAGAAAAGCAGGCTGAAAAAATGATAAAAGCCTCCAATGCTAAATTTCCCGCTGTAGAAATAGGCCAATGTGTAAGAATTAAGGTACCAGACGTAGATCAAACCGAAGCAGATGGACGAAATATAATAGCCGTTGTAATTTCGATCGAAAATGAAAATCTTTAGAAACTTGGTATAAAATACGGGATTTAAAGCCAATTGTTTTCAAGAAACGAATTTGGTGTCTGCAAGGAAGGATTTATCACAATTGAAGAAGTTCCAGAAACTAATATAACTCTGAGTAAATGCGCTCGTAAGGATTCAAATTTAGGTGGACAATGTTTTCAGCATTGCAATTGCACTTCAGATTGCAATTCAAATCGCTGCAAGTGCAAGAAAACACAAGTACTTCGCAATTCCAAATGTCACAAATCTCGGAACTGCAGAAATAAATAAAAGAGTTTAAGAGTTTTAGTGATAATTGCCTGCCGATTTGTTAACTTTATTTGATTTTATTTTTATAAGATTTTTTTTTAAACCAAACATGAAGTTTGGTTTCTGGATATTTGATTTGTTAGTTTAATAGGAATATATTTTATGTTTTGCTTAACCAAACAGAAGGTTTGACCTCTTGATATTTGAGAAGTATTATTGTTTGACTGATGTTGTTTGTAACCAAATTTTATTATAATTAAGACTAGAATTGTTTTTATTTTAATAAACATTTTCCGATGTTTGATTTCATTATTTACTACATTTACTAAAGGAGTATGGTAATTTTACATAATTGTCGGTAAATGTGATTAATTTGAAACTTTTTACAACCTTTACCCCGAGCACTGGTAATTATGCATAGTTCCCGGTAATTGTACATAATAACCGCACTATCCACATTTACCCTAACATATATACCAAGAATCTATGACAAGCATTTCTATTAGATTTAGGATTATATAATATAAGCTCATTGGATGTACTTCGCGTGGAATACACAGAAGTTATGTAATTTTGTTTAGACTTATTTTTAAAAGCATATGTCCAAAGGCTGTGAAAGTAAAGTGATCTAATATTACAAATATCTTCTGTATATAGTAAGTTAGTGTGATAGCGTTTGTTTTTGCTGTAAATAATTTTTAAGATATAATTTTGTGTAATATTTAGTTTTTGTAAAGCGTTCTTATATAATCCACCCCATACTAGAATACCATAACGAAATAATGATTCAGCTAAAGATTTATGAACTAACATTAACAAATTTTTTGACAAAATTTCACGCAATTGATCAAATTGATAAATGAGTTTCCTAACTTGTTTTGGTCAGGAAGTCGATATGATTAGGTACTCCATTTTAAATGCTGGTCAATAATTATTCCCAAGTACTTGATCTCATTCGTTTCTTTAACTGACTCATTCATACCTTTAATTTTTATGTTAGTGAAGCAAGGTCTGTTTGCATCTGTAAGACTAAAAGAAATGTATCGAGTCTTATTTATATTTGGTGATAGCTGGTAGAAGTTTAACCAATTTATAATCTTTTCCAATCCAACCTCAACTGACAATTTGGTCTCTGCCCATGTTTTATTCACAAAATATCATGACTGTGTCATCAGCATATGGTACAATGGTAGAATTTGTCCTTAATGAGAGCAACGAGATAATATAAACTAAAAATAAAACTGGGCCCAAGACAGTACCTTGAGGAACTCCTATTTTCACAGTATCCGCTTCACGTATTTCTTCATTTAACTTAACACGCTGCTCGCGATCTGATAAGTAACTCTCAAAGACGTCCAGCACTGAACCTAGAACTCCATAATGTTCAAGAACTTTAAGAAGTTTTCCTTGATTTACAGTGTCAAACGCCTTTGCAAGATCTAAGAATACTGCAATACATTTTTTATTTTCATCTAGGTTGTTTGCTTTTTCACTAATAACAGTACACATTGCATCAGATGTCGCTTTGGTGATTATGTTAAATATTATTCGGATCCAAAAATGATACTATCCGATATTTTAAGCACTTTTCAAAGATCTTGCCAAAGTTACCTATCTCACTAATTGGCCTGTGATTACAGATTTTTGTTTTATCACCTGCTTTGTAGATAGGTGTAACAAGAGAAGGTTTAAATTGCGTGCCACCTTTCAATCAATGATTTCGATTTCCCGTCTTTTAACTATTACAATTTCTTTCTCGTTTTTTTATTGCTTTTAAGGTTCCTTGCCTAAAAGGTAAAAACGGGACCCTATTGCTAAGCCTTCGTTGTCTATCTGTCCGTCTGTTTGTCTGTCACCTGACTGTATCTCATAAACTGTGATAGGTAGAAAGTTAAAATTTTCACAAACTTTTTTTTAGTTTTTTTGACTACTTTACGTTTTACTGTAGTTTAAGGTTTGTTACCTATTTATATTTATCTTTTTAATTTTTCTGGTTTTTTCTCTCGATCAAATCAATCAAATGGATTTTACACATTTTCAGTTTTTTTAAACGTTGCCTTTTTTTCCTATATATTTACATATTCTATTTTTTTTATTTTTTCCCAATTCTATCGTGTTTCGCATTTTTGTTGGTTATTCTTGTTTTTTTCATTATTTGTCACCACTTCTGTTTTTGATACTTCTGCATTTTTTATTTGGTTAATTTCAAAATCGGATTATCCTTTAAACTTTATTATTTAGTAATCGAAATACAAACTTTAACGATTTTATTTATAATTTATTGTTCTTTTCTGTCTATTTATTTTTGATTTTTATTAACTTTTCTTATTTTTTGCACTTTTTTTTTTAAACGCAAGATACTTGTATCATTTTTCATCTTTTAATTATAAAACTGTCATAATGCTCCGTTTGTTATATATATATAAGAACGAAGACGAGAATGATCGGCTGATCAGTTGAAAACCAAAATATGCTTTAAGATATCGGGTAGCAGCCTTGTAAGGAAAAAAGTGAAACTCTTTTTATTTTTCTTGAAAGCTTTCGAAATATCTTTTTTTTTTATGGTCGAGCACAAGCACTGCAGGAAAATTCCTTTAAGGCGCTCTGAGAGCGGTGCGTGTGCGAAGAAAGCGATTCACGTTGTTCTTGAATCGTTGAAGGTTATATTCGGTGGGAAATACGGCCTCAGAAAGGCCGTTCCACAAAGAGGATGTCCTCCAGAAGAAAGAGTTCTTAAACAATGATGTTCGAGGAGTATTAAGTTGAACCACATAGGGATGGGCGGAAGTGGTTTGTCGTGTATTTCTGCTATGAATTGCTCTAGGTGGAATCAAGCGGGCAATGTCAGTAGAACACATGCCATGGAAATATTTGTAAAAGAGGGTCAAATCACCAACCTGTCTTCGATGTTCTAAGCTGTCGAGGTTCTTGGTTAGCTCGTGGTCACCGATCAGGCGAATGGCTCTCCTTTGGATGGAATCCAACAACCGAAGGGTATGCTTCGGTGCAGAACTCCAGACATGAGAGCAGTATTCCAGTGATGGTTGAATCTGGGCTTTGTAGAGTGTCAAAAGTTGTTGTGGTGTATATAGCTTTTTGGTACGGAAAAGTACTCCGAGTTTCTGAGAAGCTGCCCTGGCGATTGTTACCACGTGATTATGCCAAGACATATCTCCTCCCAGATTGACACCCAGTAAGTTAATAGACGAAGCCAGTGGAATTGCGTGTCCTGCCATGACTATATCTGGTTCTGCAATGTTAACCTTCTTAGAGAAAACTGCTGAAATTATTACATATTAGTGGAATTTGGCTAAATTATGATTTAACTACTCACAATAAGTGAGATTATTCCTTAAAAAACTTTACACAAAAAAACATTGCTAAGAAACACCAATTTTTCTTTAAAAGTTGGAAATTATTTCGTTATTTCCAAGCCATTACTACTTCAACTGATTGTTTTAACAACTTTTTTTTAATATTTTATCAGCTTGTCAGTGCTTTTTATGTCGATAGGGGTCAACCTTGAAACTTGTCTTTTACTTTTCAGAGATTTTGAATTTATTTATATCGTATTGGATAAATCCGTTCGTTTTATATTTTTGTTGAAATCATAATTTAAGATATTTGCATATATGATGCTTAAATTTTTTATATCGGATTTTTTATTCATTGCTAATTGTTCATTGTTAATGTTTACCATTTCTAAGAAAGTTCTTTTATAGTAATTATTTTCACAGGTTAAAACTTTCGGGTTGTTAAAGTTAAAAGAGTGACCAGTCTCAATATGGTGGCTAACTACTGCACAAGATTCTTTATTTAATCTTAAATCAGTTTTGTGGGAGGTGATTCTATCTTTTAAAAGTCTAGAAGTGTGACCTATGTAAACCATTTCACAACTATTACACTTAATTTGGTAAATAACGTTGGATCTTAAACCATCATTCACTTTGTCTTTCAGTTTACTAAAAAGTTGGTTTATTATTTTTGTTGTTTTATTGGCAATCGTCACTTGTAGTTCTGCTAGAATTTTCGTTACTTTTGGAGTGATTTCTTGTATGTATGGCATGCTAACATATCTTGTGGTGGGTACATTGTTGTTATTATTGTTTTCCATGGGTCCAACTCTGTTTACAATTCGGTCATTGTTAGGTGTAGACCAAATTAGTTTTTTTAATAATTTAGGTGGATATGAGTTATCGTGGTAACGTGGTATTAAGCGAAGAAATGTGCTTGAATTTTCGTCTGTAATAAATCTCAAATTGCGAGAGTTGCAGCGGGAATTAAATCACCGAAATAGTGCAGTAGTACGTGTAAAGTGGGATGCTTAGTGCAGTTTAACGGATTTCACTAGTAAGTTGAAACACCGGTCTTAAAAGAACAAAATAAATAAACTAAAAATATAGCTGACAAAAACGAGTCTATAAAACCTAGTATTGCTAATTTAAAGATAAGGAGCAACGGAACTCCGACCGATTTAAAAGCGGTGTTGCCAGAGTGCGAAATAAATCCTATAAGGCAATAAGCGGTACTGATAGGAGAATCTAACTTCCGAAGAGTGGATCTGGGTTGTTTTCCTTTCGCAGTATCGCGGTGTTAGTGATAAATAATAAGAAAATGAGCGGTACGGACACCGATGAGGAGTCAAAAAGAAAAAGAAGCTCAATGGATGAATTTTTCGGAAGATCTAAAATAACAAAGAGGTCGCCTCTAAAAGGAAGCAAAGAAGAGGCAGGGACAAATGAAATACTGATAGGAATGATGAGGGAACTAATGGACAAAAACGATAAGTTAATGGAAGAAATAAAATGTGTCAGGAACGAACAAAGGGAAAGTCAACAACAACTTAAGGAGGTTATTAAAGAAAACAAAAAGATGAAAGAGAAAATAAAGAGCTTATCAGGGAGGTTAGATATGCTGGAAAGAGAAAATAAAAAGAAAAATTTAAGAATATCGGGCCTGAAGGTAGATACTAACGATGATAAAGCTTTAAAAGAACAGATAGAAAACTTTATGCAGAAGGAACTTAAAATCAATGTAAAAATAAGAGATGCAAGAAAAGTGGGGGATGAGATCTGTATAGTCGAGACAGAAACCCTTAAGGAAAAAATTGATGTATTACGGAATAAAAGTCAACTAAGAATGTTACCCCAAAAAATATTTATAGATTCGGAGCTGACAAAAAAGGAGCAAGAAATTCAGCAACAAATAAAAATAATTGCTAAGGAAGAAAGGGAAAAAGGAAAACAGACAAAAGTTGGGTATAGAAAATTGAGAATTAATGACAAGGAATGGAAATGGGATGATGAGCAAGGACGTCTGCTAGAAGAAAAAGAAAGGGACAGCTCAAAAAACTAATACGTACTAATAATCAGGACTGCAAACAAGAAGATAATAAGGCAATGAATCAGGAAGCGAGCAAAAGGGATAATGAAGATGAAAATATAAATATTAGAGACAATACAAGGAAATGCAAAACAAACAAAAAAAGGAAACGGAAGATGCGAGATGATATAGTAAAAGTAGGTACTTGGAATGTAATGACGCCTTTTGAGGAAGGAGCCCTGTGGAATCTAGTTGAAACAATGAAGAAGTACAGAATTGATGTTTTAGCCTTGCAGGAAACAAAGCAAAAAGGTAAGCTCACAATGAGTATAGACGGTATGGGTTTTTTAACAGCGGAAATGATAACAACAGACTTTTCGGAGTCGGATTTATAATAAAAAGAGAATTAATGAAAAGTGTTATCAACTTTGAAGCAATTTCGGATAGGCTATGTAAAATAAGGTTGCAGGGCAAGTACAGGAAAATAACAATAATAAACGGGCATGCACCGACAGAAAATAAAGAATTGACAGAGAAATACGATTTTTATGAAGAGATGGCAAGCGTACTGGAGGGAACCCAAAGGTATGATGTAAAAATGGTGGTAGGAGATATGAATGCTAAGGTGGGAAGAGAGGCGATTTACAAGAAAGTAACAGGAGGAAGAAGCAAGCACGAGCAAAGTAACGAAAATGGAAAGTTATTGATAGAGTTTGCTACGGAACAAGATATGAAAATAGCTAGCACAAGCTTTGATCATAGAGAAGTACATAAAATGACATGGATTTCACCAGATGGAAGAACCAAGAATCAAATTGATCATGTTCTAATAGAAAGAAAACATCAAAAGTTAGTGAAAGATGTTAGAAGTTACAGAGGTGCAGACGCAAATACAGATCACTTTTTGGTGGTAGGAAACGTCAAACAGCAGCTGCCAAGAATACAGAAGGTAACCAACAGAAGAAAAAAGTATAATGTAGCAAGAATACAGGAAAACGGGGTAAGAAAAGAAATGCGGGAGTATTTTAGAACAAATTTGAGAATAATGAAGGAAGAGGACAATGTAGAAACGGAGTGGATGCAACTAGAAAAATTAATGAAAGATGTGGCAGAGCAAAAGCTAGGTTGGGAGAAGACAACAAACAACAATGGATGGTTCGATGAGGAGTGTAAAAAGAAAATAGAGGAAAAGAATTTAGTACGACTAAGGGCACTAGAAACTGATTCGACTGAAGTCAAGAGCAAATACTCAGAAGTCCGAAAAAACACCAAAAAGTTACTCAGGCAGAAGAAGAGAAATTATATGCGGAATAAATTACAAAATATTGAAGAACACTTTAAAAACAAACAATTAAGAAATTTTTACCAAGAGGCCAAGAAATCACGAGAGGGCGCAGTTAATTACCAAGTACCTTATATTAAGGATAACGAAGGAAGGATATTGGCAGATCCAAGAGAAAAAGCGAAAAGATGGGCGCAATACTTCGAAGGAGTGCTAAATGGTCAAGAAAAAGAACCAGAGCAGGAACAAGAAGTAGAGGAGGAAAGAGAATATGTGGATCACGTGGAGGAACCAACAGATAAAGAAATCTTAAAACAGATGGAAAATTTGAAGAACCATAAGAGTGCAGGAGAGAATGGGATCCCAGCGGAAATTGTTAAATACGGAGGGGAAGAGATACAGAAAAGAATATGCAGAATAATACGTAAAATATGGAACGAAGAAAAAATGCCTGAGAGATGGAACAATGCAATAATATGTCCAATCTTCAAGAAAGGGGACAAAAGTATATGCGAGAATTATAGAGGGATATCACTTCTGGATGTGGTGTACAAAGTTCTGGCTAGAGTTTTGAGAAACAGATTGAATGTGTACCAAGAAAGAATAGTGGGAGAATACCAAGGAGGTTTCAAGAAAGGAAGAGGAACAACAGATCAAATATTTACCCTTAAGACAATAATGGATAAAAGCTACGAGCGAAATTTAGGACTACATGTCATGTTTGTAGATTTTAAGCAGGCTTATGATACAATATATAGAAACAAAATGTATAATGCCTTGAACTTACTAGGAATACCAAAAAAAATCGTGAAGCTAATCAAGATGACATTAGACAATTCATACAGCAGAGTAACGAGCGAAGGAACTACTGTATCAGACAAATTTAGAGTCCAAAAAGGATTAAAGCAAGGAGATCCAATATCGACAACGGTTTTCAATCTAGTGTTGGAAAAAATTGTACGAGATAGCAACATACAAACAACAGGGCTTATTTATCACCACAAGCAACAGATAATTGCATATGCAGATGATTTAGCTTTGCTAACCAGAACAAGGAAGGAACTGGAAAGAGCGTTCTGTAAGTTGGAAGAGGCTGCAAAAAATTACGGACTTAGTATAAATCAGAAGAAATCAAAATATATGGTGCTAAACCATCAGAATGTGGACGGTAAAAAAGAATATATAGAGATTATAGCGGGGGAGGACAGAAAATATAAAATTGAAAAAGTCTGTGAATTCGAATACTTGGGTGCAACGCTGACAAATAAAAACGAAGAATGGAAAGAAATAAATAAAAGATTAGTGAAAGGAAGTAAAGCTGTGGGATCTTTAAATAAGTTAATAAGAGCAAAGGAGTTATCTAGAGAAGCCAAAATTAAAATTTATCGAACAATAATACGACCAACAGTGACATACGGAAGCGAAACATGGGTTTTAACAAAAGCGGAAGAAACAAAACTGGATATATGGGAAAGGAAGGTAGTAAGGAAAATTCTGGGGGGAATAAAAACAGATGAAGGACTCTGGAGAAGAAGAACTAACCAAGAATTGAAAGATCTTTATAAATACCCACCAGTAACAAGCTTCATAAAAGCTCAAAGGGTGAGATGGTTCGGGCATACTAGGAGGATGCCAGAAGATAGATATGCAAAAAAGGTCATTAAAGAAGGGGAAGGAGGTAAAAGAAAAAGAGGGAGACCAAAGAAAAAATGGTTGGACGCGGTGTTGGAAGATATCAGAGAGGTAGAACCAAATTGGGGTGCAAAAGTACAGAATCGCAACCTGTGGAGAGAAATTGTTAAGGCAGTTGAAGAACGATAAAGAAAAAATAAAGTCATGGGCCTCAAAGGCCTGCAGTACTGTACTATATATATGAGTTATCTACCAAAAAATTATATAACTTTGTTAAACTGTCTTTTTTAAAGGATGGGTGACATATTTTAATAACTCTGGTTTTTAATGCTGTTACCAGGTTAAATTTCATTTTGTAAGGATGGTAAGAGTGATAATTCATGTATCTTCCAGAAGTAGAAGGTTTTCTATTCCAATTTAACCTTATTTTGTTGTCGTCGTCTCTGATAACTTTGGTATCTAGAAAGGGGAAAGTGTGGACAAAGGTGTACCCTTTCTAGATACCAAAGTTATCAGAGACGACGACAACAAAATAAGGTTAAATTGGTATAGAAAACCTTTTACTTTTGGAAGATACATGAATTATCACTCTTACCATCCTTACAAAATGAAAATTAACCTGGTAACAGCATTAAAAACCAGAGTTATTAAAATATATCACCCATGCTTTAAAAAAGACAGTTTAACAAAGTTATATAAACTTTTGGTAGATAACTCATATCCACCTAAATTATTAAAAAAACTAATTTGGTCTACACCTAACAATGACCGAATTGTGAACAGAGTTGGACCCATCGAAAACAATTTACCCACCATAAGATATGTTAGCATGCCATACATACAAGAAATCACTTCAAAAGTAACGAAAATTCTAGCAGAACTACAAGTGACGATTGCCAATAAAACAACAAAAATAATAAACCAACTTTTTAGTAAACTGAAAGACAAAGTGAATGATGGTTTAAGATCCAATGTTATTTACCAAATTAATTGTAATAGTTGTGAAATGGTTTACATAGGTCAAACTTCTAGACTTTTAAAAGATAGAATCACCTCCCACAAAAGTGATTTAAGATTAAATAAAGGATCTTGAGCAGTAGTTAGCCACCATATTGAGACTGGTCACTCTTTTAAATTTAACAACCCGAAAGTTTTAACCTGTGAAAATAATTACTATAAAAGAAATTTCTTAGAAATGGTACACATTAACAATGAACCATTAGCAATGAATAAAAAATCCGATATAAAAAATTTAAGCATCATATATGCAAATATCTTAAATTATGATTTTAACAAAAATATAAAACGAACGGATTTATCCAATACGATATAAATAAATTCAAAATCTCTGAAAAGTAAAAGACAAGTTTCAAGGTTGACCCCTCTCGACATAAAAAGCACTGACAAATATTAATAAAAACTTTAAAAAAAAAATAAAACCACCTTCACAAAAATTTACTCTAGAAAGCCAGAAGTTAAATCTTTATTTCTTAATAAAATTGGAACCAACTAGGCATCTGATTTCGATTTCCTTGAAATCGGTTCCAATGGTTTATATCTTTGTAAAAGGTTTGAGTAACTAACATTCGAAATCTAGATTTAATAGCTAAGATTAAAATAGAGGGTAATTTGTCATTGGAGCCGACTTCAAGGAAATCGCAATCAGATGCCTAGTTGGTTCCAATTTTATTAAGAAATAAAGATTTTACTTCTGGCTTTTTAGAGTAAATTTTTTGAAGGCGGTTTTATTTTTTTAAAAAAGTTTTTATTTTATCATTTTTAGTTGCTACTTGATTCATGATGTACTATTTTCAAAGCCTTTTAATAACCGTGCAAGAGGTACTGAGTTTAATCCCCAACAATCCCGATATGTACCAATGTGAGTTTTTGGAGACATAAGTAAATTGTCTAACACCTAAAAACACGAAGCACGCACGGTAAAGGAAAACATCGTGATGAAACGTGGAATAAATTGTCTAAAATCACCAACTCGTAGTAAGCAAGAGAATTGATCAAATGCTCATTCCTTCTCCTTGTGAAAAGAGGTCTTTGGCTTTAGACTGGGACAGTAAAGGGCTAATTATTATGTTACATCATTATTAACGAATTAACTGAAGTGCCAGAGCTTATTCTGTTGACTTTTGTGGTATTTCTTGAAATATTTTCCACACTGGTGACCAGACCCTAATCAAATTTCTATGGGACCACACGGACACTCTACTCTTTTGAACGCAAAAAGATTTTTTCAAATCGGATTATAAATACCGGCGATATTCGGTAACATATATAAAAAGAATAAGGTCAAACTGAGACCCTTCTCCTTATTTCCTGGAATATCTTTCACATTGATGACCAGACCTTAACCAAATTTGTATGGGACCAATGGGACACTCTACTCTTTTGAATGCAAAAAAAAAATTTTAAATCGGATTATAATACCGGAGATATTCGCTGAACTGCTGATTTTTGTGGTATTTCTTGAAATATCTTTCACATTGGTGACCAGACCCTAATCAAAATTTCTATGGGACCACACGGACACTCTACTCTTTTGAATGCAAAAAGATTTTTTTAAATCGGATTATAAGTACCGGAGATATTCAGTAACATATATAAAAAAATATGGTCAAACTGAGACCCTTCTGACCAGACCTTAACCAAATTTCTATGGGACCAATGGGACACTCTACCATTTTGAATGCTAAAAGAATTTTTAAAATCGGGTTATAAATACCGGAGATATTCGGTAACATCCATAAAAAAAATAAAAAAAAAATATGGTCGAATTGATAACCTTCTCCTTTTTTGAAGTCGGTTAAAAAAAAGTTGTTAAAACAATCAGTTGAAGTAGTAATGGCGTGGAAATAACGAAATAATTTTCAACTTTTAACGAAAAATTGGTGTTTCTTAGCAATGTTTTTTTGTGTAAAGTTTTATAAGAAATAATCTCACTTATTGTAAGTAGTTAAATCATAATTTAGCCAAATTCCACTAATATGTAATAATTTCAGTATTGACTGATAAAAAAATAAACATATTTCGAAAGCTTTCAAGAAAAATAAAAAGAGTTTCACTTTTTTTCTTACAAGGCTGCTACCCGATATCTTAAAGCATATTTTGGTTTATATATATATATATATATATATATATACATATATATATATATATATATATATATATATATATATATATATATAAAGTACTTTTTAGTCGTTTGCTGATTATTTAAGACACAGTGAGGTAAATAGTGGGTATTTAGCAAAAATTAGGCGAAGTGTACTCTTTAAGATTTAATAGGTACTTCAATATTTCGTTAAAAATATTTTAACATCTTCAGGAAGTTACTACAAATGTTACAATTCGATTAAAATAATAACTAGTTATGTTCATATAATGTTTTACTTACTCTTGTGAGGATGAAGCCAACGATGGAATTAGGTATAATGCAAATAAAATATTTAAAACAATCACTATTATTAAATTATTAGTAAAATTTCTCAAAACACTCTACAAATGTTGAAAAACTTAGATGTCATCGTTATGTTGGATTAACATAAAATAGAGACATAACTACTTCGACTTTTTGAAAATATAAGAACAAAGCCAGGAGAGTGAGTATATATTATTGATTTGTTAAGGTTAACTTAATAGGTTTAGGTTTATTTAATATAAAGATAGGTAATAAGAGTGAATGTTAATAATTACTAAGGTCTTAGAGGATTAAATTATTAAATTATTATGAATTATTGGAGATGAATATAGATGTAAACTTTTTTAAAGGATGAGATTATTCAGTGAAATTTATAGTTTCTTATTATACTTAGATAATAACCACCTACCATCTACTATCAGTTCTTCCTCTATAAATGAATAATCTCATCCTTTAAAAAAGTTTACATCTATATTCATCTCCAATAATTCATAATAATTTAATAATTTAATCCTCTAAGACCTTAGTAATTATTAACATTCACTCTTATTACCTATCTTCATATTAAATAAACCTAAACCTATTAAGTTAACCTTAACAAATCAATAATATATACTCACTCTCCTGGCTTTGTTCTTATATTTTCAAAAAGTCGAAGTAGTTATGTCTCTATTTTATGTTAATCCAACATAACGATGACATCTAAGTTTTTCAACATTTGTAGAGTGTTTTGAGAAATTTTACTAATAATTTAATAATAGTGATTGTTTTAAATATTTTATTTGCATTATACCTAATTCCATCGTTGGCTTCATCCTCACAAGAGTAAGTAAAACATTATATGAACATAACTAGTTATTATTTTAATCGAATTGTAACATTTGTAGTAACTTCCTGAAGATGTTAAAATATTTTTAACGAAATATTGAAGTACCTATTAAATCTTAAAGAGTACACTTCGCCTAATTTTTGCTAAATACCCACTATTTACCTCACTGTGTCTTATATATATATATATATATATATATATATATATATATATATATAAACAAAAGAGGTAAATTAACGGGCATGTACGCAAAGAGAATTTGAATATTGCTTTATCATTCCCTGTATCTAAAATTAATTAAACATTCTGTTTAATTTGAGAAAGGTTGACTTAACACACTGAAAATTCTACTACCACAAGAACCACTTGGATAAGAAGACATGTTTGATAACGGTTATTTACATTTTCGTTTTTAAGACGAGAAAAGTTTCACACAAATGAAATAAATGTTTCAAATTATAATGTAAAGCATTTAAAAGATAGAAAGATAGAAATTTAATTGTAAATTTAGTCCACCTTAATGTTTCGAGGTGTGTAATGAATTTTATAATTTACATAGAAAAATTAAGTCCATTTAATCTTGTAACACTCCTATAGATCATCAATTCGTAATGAAAAAAGTTTTTTTTCCATAAATTGTTCACTGCAAATGGATTATTTCAAATTACGTTAAGTAGATGAGTAGAAAACAAAAAAAAGGGGAAAATAAATGAAATCGACCTTAATTACAAAATGAAATTGGTTAGATTTTAATTTGGTGTTTTCTGTTAATTACGGTTGGTGATTAGGTATGTTTTTTTTTTTATTTAGAGGACTTTGATGTACACAAAAACGTATATTTTATTTATTATCATATTTAATTTGTTTACCTTAACCAACGGTATATTTTTGTGTTTATAAACCGAATTACCATATAAATATAATTCCTAATTTTCTCAAGTATATTATTAAATAAATACAAGTTTTCGTTTTGTAACAAAAACCAAAAAGGATTAACAGTCGGAAAAAAATGAATATTTAAAATCTCATGAATAGATATGTTGTACTTAATTGAGATCTTAATAATTTACAATGATTACATAAATTTAATTTTTAGAACCGAAATATAAACAAAGAGACCCACCTGACAATCAAAACGTGTTGCTAGCATCTTTAAAGACAACACAAAATTTAGCTACGTGAGATTTTCCTGGGCGTGTTGCATAATAAAAATTCATTACAGGAAATTATCTTCATGCACATGTATTCTCAACACTTCGCCCTCGAAAAATTTGCAACCGTAACGCAAAATTTGCCGCGGTTACGTCGTTAAAACGTTTATCTTTATTCGGATGATGCATTAAATTCATTTACTTGAAAGTAGATGTTATTAATTTTAAACAGGTCTCATGAAGTCTCTAGAAAATGCAATAAATAACACTCAAGAAAAATAGGTATTTGCGTTCAAGCGCTTGAAAATATTGTGTCTTCTACTTATTTATACTTTATTAGATATTTTTTTTTAAACAACATAAAAAATAAGTCAGGATTCGCAATTTATAATGATCCCAAAATATTTGTTATTATCTTACTACAAAAATCCTAATATAATTAGATATAAAAAGTTTTTGGTCTAATAAAAAAACACGATCATTAATACTAAGTACAGAGTTTTCGAATTCCCTAAGTAAACTTTATCAAAAACAAACACCGTATCGATCATGTAGTTTCTTATTACTTTTTCGTGTTCAATCTAGTTGTTTACTTCTGATTGTCCACCTTTAAGGAAAACTTTAGCTCTCCTCTACAAGTGTCCTTTATTGCTAAACAGAAAAAACACGCAGTTCTCTCAACTAAACTTGGTGTTTGCTGTTGGTTTTAACACAGTTACAAATAGACACAGCATTTTTTTATGTTCAGAATCGGTTTCAGAAAAATGTTTAAATAAAAAACCTTACTCATTAGTTTGTTGATATATTAAAAAAAACATATATACATATATTAGTTTATCGTAATTTGATATATGTACCTGTTTTAACGTAACCATTCTGTTTACAAATAAATTTACAAATATTTTACTCAAAGCTAATTTGTCTGTTTTGACCTAGACCAAATCTGACAATCCATGTTTGTTTTTTTCTGAAGAAACTTTTTACACAACAACAAAGTATAGATGTTAGAAGTAGAAAAGAGTTTGTTATAAAGTTTCTTAGCAATTAATTTTTCAACGTGCGTCGAGCCTGAAGTGGAAGTTTTCGGATTAGGGGCACTAAAGCCGAAAGCTTTTCAAATTGTATCTAACAGATACCGGAGTTTGAGTCCAATACCTTTGCGAGTTGATTAAAACTGACCAACACCGAATTGTAATCCTCTGTTCTCTTGTTCGAAATATATATAGGTTCTCAATAAATTCATATATTATATATAAATATATAAATAGAGAAAGAAGTATTTGCTGAATAGAAATATGGTTTAAAATTTATTGGGTTTGCAGCAATTATGAACGGTGTACTCTTTTAAATATTTATGCCTAGCTTTCGGCTATATTTATAGCCATCATCAGGGATCTACAATGATTATAAACTAAGTGTAAAAATTTAAATTAAATAACTTACAACTTAATGAGAATATTTCAAGAAAGATGTTATATAATACATATATGTAAGTTTAAAATCACAGTCACCAACAATATTAATTCAAATCAAATTAGCAATTTATATTATAACATTGGACCATAAAATTAGCTTAATATTAAGTAAATTTCAATTTCAATTTCAATCAATATAAAATCAATGGCTGTGTTCGAAAATTATGAAAGTTTAGAATTTACAATAATACTTTCATAAATTAATAAGTTAATTAGTAATTTCCAAATATAAACTATATAAAATTGCATGCTTTTTATCTAAAAATAGAAGATAAGAAAACATTTCATTCAGGTGGCCTATATCTGATCTATGATTCACTGATTCAGGTTGCCTATTAATAAAAACCATCTCCATACAAAGCCTTCTAGAATTATTATTTTCCTTTCACAAGATGCCACCATTATTATAATCTATACGATGATCTTTTAAAAACCCATGTTCACATAAGGCACTACGTTCGGGATGTAGTCTGCAAACAGATTTATGTGAAGTAAGACGATCTTTGAGGCGACGCGATGTTTGACCAATATAAGTTAAATTACAATCTTTACAAGGCAGATTATAGACAACATTTGTCACAGATAAAATTTGAGTTTTGTCTTTTAATTTTGTAAAGATTCCATTTATAGTGAATACTGTTTTATACGCTACTTTTGTATGTTCAATAGGTAGTAAAACACGGGCCAATTTAGGTGTGAGGTCTCTAATATATGGTAAAGAAATATATAATGTAACATCATTTGAGGATTTTATCAGGTTGTTATTATTAGTATTATGTGTATTTATTAAGGAAGTAGACATTGTATTTAATAGAATTTTTTTAACAATGACACAGGATAAAGAGTTTTAATATTATTTTCAAAAATATCACTAAGTTTTAGCACGCGATTTTTTATTTCTTTGATTAAATTAATTTCATGGAGATGGTTTTTATTAATAGGCAATCTGAATCAATAAATCATAGATCAGATATAGGCCACCTGAATGAAATGTTTTCTTATCTCCTATTTTTAGATAAAAACCGTGCAATTTGATATAGTTTATATTTGGAAATTACTAATTAAAATATTAATTTATGAATGTATCATTGTAAATTCTAAACTTTCACAATTTTCGATCACAGCCATCGATTTTATATTGATTAAAATTGTGCCACGGTTTTTCTTCATCCAACTTAACCCAAAAGGTTAAGGATCATTTAAGAATAATAAAAAAATAAAAATAAAAATCCAACCACAACAATTAAATAAATTGCGCAAGGTTTGTTAGTGGTCACTCTACTGGCAAATTATGCCCGAGCTCAGCCGTAGAGGGAAGATACACAAGTGAGCCGCGCCACCGACTTAGACGGTACAAGCCGGAAACCCCTAGATATAATAGGCACTAACTACCCTTACACAATCCAACAAAATGAAATAAAGTGAGCTAAATAAACCACATCAGTTACATAAACTAGACCCGCCTTTAATATAAAAAAAATATTTGATACAATCTGATTACCGAAAATTACAATCTTCGAGTTATAACTAACCGTATACACTAGCGCCTTAGGATTAGAATAAATAAAATGATAATGAGTTTCAGTGTGATCACACTTACGAATTACAACTAAATTACAATCAGTAAAACAAAGCAAAAGGTAGTATAAAATACGAGGTATTATATTAGGCTTATCTGTTCTGGTGGTAGTGGCTTCCAATTACCACTGTTAGTTGACCTTGCACCACTACAGGTCGGTTCCAGCCTCCAGTAATCCAATGCTGCTTGTGCCAGAACAAAATAAGGAACTGCTAGTACCAAAAATAGATACCGGTTCCACAGATAAATGCCGGTACCAAGGATAAATGCCGGTACCAAGGATAAATGCCGGTACCAAGGACCCTAAAATTTTGTACACTAAATTACCAACACGCAAAGATACGATACAAGTAATCAAGGAGATTTAATTAGTAAAAAAAACTGATCAAATAGTTACAATACACTGATTAGTAGAAAAATAACAATTACTAAAGGTTTCCAAAACATTTACATTCATTTATAATTTAGCCTAATAGTATATAAGGAAATAATAGATTTTGTAATGAAACTTGTTACTAAATTAAATTATATTAATACAACCAATTAACTATAGCCTTAGTAAATTAAATTTATCAGATTGAATAATTGAAAATTGACTCTATAGCAAATTTCATAAATTTACATGATTTAATACAGTTAGTAAATTGAATTTAACAGATTTAATAATTGAAAATTTGACACTTTAGCAAATTTCATAAATTTAAATGATTTAATACAGTTAGTAAATTGAATTTAACAGATTTAATAATTGAAAATTGCCACTATAGCTAATTTCATAAATTTAAATGATTTAATACAGTTTTAATAATTTTCATTTATAGTCTAGTCGAGAAGTTGATTTCCTGCGAAAAATAATTACCAGTCTCTTAAAAATATGGGTGATAGCTTAAAAGAACCAGAATGGCATTTAGAGAAATACCATTTTTTGATTTTTCTCTGGAGATAAAAATTACAATTGTTATTAACAAAAAACTGAAAAAAAATAGACCTTTCGGTTTTTGTTAATATCTTAAAAAGTATAAGTGATAGCTATAATATTATTAACGTTTCTGAAAGAGCAGGAAATTGCAGCTAGGACGTTCTGGATTGCCGGAATTGTAGCACCAATATTTATAATTTTAATTTAACATTGAAAATCGGCTTCCGCGCGGCAATTTTGGCATGCGCGCGTGGCCTCTGTAATGACCGCAACTTTTCAATAATTTTTTTATGCCACTAAATAATAGTTTAAAAATTAGAAAAATTCAGATTTTATCTAAACACTTTAAAGAAAATGGTCACGCAATAAAAATTGTTGTATCATCATTTTTTAAAAAGTTATTAAATTGTTAATTAACAATTTTTTATGCGTTTCTGTTATTATAAAAGGCGGTATAAAAGCTTTATTAATTTTTCTAAAAAAATTTCCTTTTTTTGAGCCCTTATCATTAATGTTTTTAACAAGATGACATCATAAAACTTTTAAAAATTTTTTCACTTCATTAATTATTAATTTGTTAATTGATAAAAAAAATTAAAAATGACAATAATGTTGTTTAAATATATAGTTTTTTAATTTAAAGCTATTGCTAGTTTTATATTCATGCTAGACATTATACAGTTACCTTTTTAATTTTTTCATGCCATTTGTTTATAAATTTTTTATAAACAAATGGATTAATTAAATATTTTCGAAAATTTTTTTTCCACGTCCTAGCTGAAATTTCCTGCTCTTTCAGAAACGTTTATAATATTTCAGCTATCACTTATACTTTTTAAGATATTAACAAAAACCGAAAGGTCTATTTTTTTTTTAGTTTTTTGTTAATATCAATTGTAATTTTTATCTGCAGAAAAAAATCGAAAAATGGTCTTTCTCTAAATGCCATACTGGTTTGTTTGAGCTATCACCCATATTTTTAAGAGATTATTATATATATAATATATATAATTATTTATGAGCGATTTTTTCCAAAGACTAATTACGCATTTTTAATAATCACTTCATTTAAAAAGACAAATATTTTGTCAATAATATAGGTAAGAAATTATTTTTTTGGTTCACAGTGGGATCCGCTTAATGAAATTTAAGTTAAAAGAATATTTTGCTTAATGAAATAAAATTGTTGAGTCCCAATGTGCTTCCTATATATTTCTTAATAAGTAGTTTACGATTATAGAATATTGCTTCTTAGAATAAAGCTGCTTTATGTAATAATTTTTTACCTGCTAATTTGAAAATCCTATACATTTAAAGGAATAATTCTAGGTATTAAAACTTTTATGAGAATATAAAGGTAGGTAGATTAAGGGTCATTCCAAAGGTATATACAAAAAGGGTTTTTCTCAATAAATAAGTATAGGTATAATTCTATTCCCTTAAACTAAACATTTCCCACCTTTTATAGAATTTTTTCTACGTCCATGACTGTAAACGTCAAAAATCGTACTGTAGACATTCCTTGTAAGTGACATTTAACAATAACATGCACGTAATGAGATCTCATAAAATACATGTGCGTTTAGATAAGAAAACTTAAATTTTTTGTTTAATTAAATTGCAATAAATTTTTTTATGTACGTACTACTTTATTTGGTCTATTTACATACTTTTTGTCAATTTTAAAACATAAATATATAATAGTTTTTATTAAAAAATAAAATAAAAATAAAACAGATTTAGGGAACATATATTACATTTTAAATTATTATTTAATCTAGGATGTTACTTAATGTCACTACTTTGATAAATGTTATTTTAAACAACAAATTTCGTCATATATTTTTTAAGAGATGTCAAATATTTAGAATTAAAATTAAAATATTGAGTCGTAGAAAAAGCATAGTATGTAACTCGAGTGGTAAGAGGTATTACGTACTCGTGTAATTACTCACTCGCCGCTACGCGGCTTCGTGCGTAACTTTTCCACTCGTACGTAATATCCTACTTACCACTCTTGATACGTAATACCTATACTATAAAGTAGATGTAGGTAGGTACATGTGTATTCTTAGTTAGTCGTTGTTAAACACAGATCTTTGTTACCAAGACATTATTGTTGCAAATTCTAAGTACCATGGGTTCGAAGCGAAATGACCTTACATTAAAGAAAAAACTGGAAGTTATAGAATATGCAAAAAACGAGAAATGTAGCCAAGCGGAAGTTGCAAAGTATTTAACATATCCCAAGCACAAGTCAGCAAACTTTTGAAGAAAAAAGAATCAGTGATGAAAGATTGGCAAAAAAATAAAAATCCCACACAAAATAGAAAGCGAAAAGGTAAGGAACCTGATGTAGAAAATAAATTAATGAATTAGTTTAGTAAAAAATGCGCACGCAATATTCTCATTAACGCGCCAATTTTAAAAGAAAAACGGAGCAAATTGCTGAAAAATGTGGACAAAATGATTTTAAAGCAACAGATGGATGGTTGTCTCGATGGAACGATCGTTCCCAAATTTGTTTAAAAAAAGTTTAGGAATAAGCAAAAGATGCTGATAATACTGCAGCAGAAAACTTCCTACAGGAAGTACTACCACCAGATGCTTTTTTTGGATAATTTCTTAGTCCTTTACGCTTGCACCAGTTTTACACCATATTCATTACGTGCTGCAACCACTATGGGAAATTTTCCCTGAACGATTATGGCCAGATCATTTGCAAAACCTATGCAGTAAAAGCCTTTGTTAAGGAGTCTCTTAAGAAGGTCATCCACAAGTATTTACCAAAGCAGGGGCGACAGTACTCTTTAATGTGGACAGTCCCTTCCCACTTTTGCTTCAATGATAGCCTCACCTAATTTAAAGACAACGATACTACTATGTGTTAGATTCGTATAAACCCATTTGCATCTTAGAGTGGGGAATCCCTTTCTTAAGAGTGCGTGGGTTACTGACTCGGGTCCCACATTACTAAAGGCTCCTTCTATGTCAATGAGGTTTGCAAGGGCTCCTTCTTTGTCGTCTATTGACTTTGATAATAATCTGTTTAAATCATTCAGCTAAGTATGCATATTGACAATCACCTTATTGGTTTTTCGTTAAGATTTCGTCCCCTATATATCTTTTAACTAGTTTCTCTGAGACTTACATCAGAAAGGGTCTAAATAATGGAATAAAGTTATTTTTAAGAATAAACAATTTTATAGACAATTCCTGAAAGGGTCGATTTTTATTTTTAAATTGAATACACGTTACTATTCAACAGAATGTTTATATAACAAATAATTTAAAATTTACAAATTTAATTTAATTTATTTGTAAAATAAACGTTTTGATGGATAGTAACCCTATTAAGTTTAAAAAGTAAAACTTTTTACGATTACTACGACCCCCTATTCTCATTTAAAAAAATCTTGGATATATATATATATATATATATATATATATATATAACGAACAGAGCGTTTTGTGACAGTCTAAAAATGTCCAAAGATGATACATAAAGTATCTAGTGCCTTACTGTCAAAAGTAATAATTTCAGTTTTGAACTGAAATGGTGTCGGTTAGAAATTTCTAACACTTTAAAAGACACCTTGGATGCTGCGATATAAATAGATATAAATATCATTCAACCTATATCAGGGCAAAACCAAACTACAGACACGTGTATTTATATCGCAGCATCCAAGGTGTCTTTTAAAGTGTTAGAAATTTCTAACCGACACCATTTCAGTTCAAAACTGAAATTATTACTTTTGACAGTAAGGCACTAGATACTTTATGTATCATCTTTGGATATATATATATATATATATATATATATATATATATATGTCAAGCGATTAATTCCGTGACAAAATCCGAAGTTTAATGATTATTTCCAAGACATTAGGTAAGTTCCGGGACTGGCTGGAACTTTTATAGGTTAAATGATCATTTCCGGGACTTTCGGCCTGTCCCGGAACTTACTTTTAAAAGTTCCAGGACATCATTTTTAATGATGAATTAAAAACTTTATGAAGGCTGGTCAAATATTCTCTTAAAATTGTTATAATTGAAGTTTAATTGTTTGAATCTTTATTTTTGTTATAATATAATGTAGTAGTTAACCCAGCTAGTTGTCAAAATTTTAGAAATGAGTAGGTAACAAAGAAACCTAATAATCAATTTCTATAAATCCACATTTTTTCATTAATTCTGGGACAAAAACGGATATTAAATGAAAAATTCAGAGATTTGAGATAAATTTCTGATCATTTAAGATCAGAAAAATACAATAAATTAAAATTCAATGAATTAAATAAAAAACGTTATTAGATAAGCAAAGATTTATATTTTCCAATATCATCTCAATTATTTTTTTTTGAAAATATAATGATAAAATATTCTTCATGTTTTATTAACTTCTAT
Source organism: Altica lythri (assembly GCA_964028335.1). NCBI lineage: Eukaryota > Metazoa > Arthropoda > Insecta > Coleoptera > Chrysomelidae > Altica > Altica lythri. The sequence continues at coordinate 52,300,221 of OZ034800.1, forward strand.
AAAACGACACGTGGCTTGTATCTCTACTTTTTGAGAGTTGTGCCGAGATGGCTTTTATTTTTCGCTGTGGCGTTCTATGACGACTTACTGATGATTGTTGGTGTCATTTTAATCTTTAAAAGTATTTTAAACAGTAATAGTAAACAGTAAGCAGACAAATTCACAATACACGTTTATTACTAGTTGTAGGTAAGCGAAACGCAACTATTTATTTTTGTCTAACATTTAGTCAGGCCATAGACAAATTAAGAGACTTTTTGAAACATAGCCCAAAGGCGCCAACATGTTTGTGCGCACTCCTGGAGGCGCAATCGCATTCTGTAGTGGTGAAAATTGGAACTAAACCAGCAAAATATGAAATATGATCAGCTGGTAGCCCGAAACAGCCGTTATGGCGGCATAGTGATAGGTTAAGTGTTAATAATTTTAGTTTAAAATAAATTTAAGGTAGTTTTACCATAAAAAAGGTGTAAAAGTATAGTGAATAGTTTTGAACAAGTCACTACCAAGTTATTTTGGATATAAATGCTGTGTTGTAGATTGTAAAAGTAAGTATTTTTATCCTGTATATGAAACATATTTTTATTATTAGAAGTTTCAAATATTTCTTTCAAATTCCTCACTCAGGGTAAAAAGGTCAACTGATTAAAATTGAATAATAGAAAAATAATATGTTTAAGTAAATTTATTGATTTTGATTTGTTTATGTGCCAAATCTTAGTTCTTTGTATAATAAGGAAATATTATAGAGATCTTTTTAGATCGAGAGCAATCATTAAAGTTTATGTATTAGAAGTACTGCTCGTTTTTTTTTGTTTTAGATGCTATTCAGAAGAAAGACCACTTTTTTGAGAAATGGTAAGAAAGAACTAGTCATCGGAACCATCTCTTTCCAATTTGTGTAAAAACCCTATACCTATTAAAATATCTGTTAAACATATGTTATTTATTATTAAGACTTAAATACATAACTTGTGCAATATTGTATTTATTTTTTATGTTTTTGTGTTCAAATAAAAATAGTAATTATTAAAACTTGATTTTCGTTGATTTTATTTTTAGTAAGAAAATATATACCTTATATTTTAAAATTTATATATTCTTGTTTTAAATCACAGTAAGAATATAAAATTTTAAAATATAAGTGTATCTATTCCAATATAACCTTTAAACTAGATATGCTGTATATCCCGCCAATTTTTAAATCGATGAGCTTCTTCCAGGAGACCATGGCGCGCTGATGTCGGAACTTGTTGCCAACTTTATGTTAGGTACCAACATATCTGTTCTATTATCTCTGAGTCAGGCTTAACGCAACCAAAACGTAGGTACCTACCTACCAAATTTTAATGTCAGGCAAAAGAGGAACAGGCAAAACGGGAATCTACCAAATAAACTATTATGTTTAAAATATTCATAAAGCTAAAAACTAATTTTGTCAGAACAAACCTATTTTCAAAACATAATTACTAATTCACATCCGTCGAGCATTTTGTTTATTCATATAAGTATGCCATTTTAAATTTTAACAACGAATCCGGAACAAGATTTGAAATGTAATGAAATTAATAGATTAGAATCAGTTGGTAGGTACACCGGTATTTTACAACACTTTAAATCGTAGGCAATATTTTGAAATACCTACTTTATAAGTTGCAATGAACAAAAAATTCTATTCGAAATTTTTAAATTTAATGAATTTGAGTTTAAAATACCAATTTAAGATATATGTCAAACGATTAGTTCCGAGACAAAATCCGAGGTTTAGTAAATAGTTCCAAGACATTAGATAACTTCTAAGGACTTTTATAGGTTTAATGGTTATTTCCTGGACTTTCTCAAAATAAAAGCAAATTTGTCTTATAATGCAAGAAATTCATGTTAAATTTGGATATTTTTCTAATATGAAAAGAGTGTAGAAAAGCTAATTACCTACTTTATATGTGCGAAATGTATTTGCAGGAGCAACCGACTTAAAATGTCACCATTTTGAAATTAAGGATTCAAACCCATTAAGACAAACATCTAGGAGATAACGTTTTTAAAAATTTTTCACAGACGGATGAACGCCTCTTGTAAGATTATATGTTTATTTCTGTATTTTTTGTTTATACAGTGAGAACCAAAAGTCCTCCCTCCTTAACTTTTGAATGATAATAATTTTGTCGCGCAATTTAGAGTGTTAATATTAAAGTGAAAATACTATTTTTTTGACATAAAAATGACAGCCAAAACTGTCAAAATGACAGTTAGGCACCATTTTGAATATTTTTTTCTCATAGAAAGGGGGGTCGGGTGACACCTCGTTGGTAATTTCATTCTTAAGTTTCTCCCTAAATTTGAAAACATTTGAATAACGCGTATTCACTTGAAGACCAATTTAGTTTTAACCTTCACACCCCCTTTAACTTTTGAATGGTAAGAACTTTTGTCGCGCAATTTGGGCTGTTAATATTGGAGTTAAAATACAATTTTTTGACGCAAAAATAACAACCGAAACTTTCAAAATGACAATTGGTCGCCATTTTGAAAATTTTTATCTTATGGAAAGGGGATCAAGTGACACCTCGTTTTAAAGGTAATTTTATTCTTATTTCAACACCAGAATTTAAACATTCTGAATAACACGTATTCACGTGAGGACCAATTTAGTTTTAATCTCCAGGCCTATTTATTCTTATAACAGTTACGTTACGAATAACCGATATTCAAATACATGTATTGATATATATTTCAGTACACGTGGGGTATAAGTACAAATAAGTGCGCAAACATCGTTTTCATATGTGGTCGTCGGAAAATTCACATCCACTCATATATTTTGTTTTCACACACCATTTGAAACTTTGACCACGAATATGAAACGAGATTTAAAACGCCAGGAAATTAATTGAATTTAAATAATTTAAGTTTAAAACACGAATTTAAGATATATATGTCAAACGATTAGTTCCGGGACAAAATCCGAGGTTTATTGATTAGTTCCAGGACATTAGATAACTTCCAGGATTCCAGGAACTTTTATAGTTTAATGATTATCTTCTGGACTTTCTTAAGTCAGGTTGTCTTAAAATGTAAAAAATATGTTTAATTTGCATATTTTTCTACTTTGAAAAAGTCAGAGTTGACAGATAAAATACGAAAACTGAAGAGTTTAGAAAAGCTAATTATTATTCTAACTTCTAACATTTTTGTAAATAATTTGCCTTTTCTAATATTTATAAATCATATAGCACTTTACCCGTCGCTTTTGTACAAGATCGAACCCAAAAGATATAAAATTTAAATACCTAATATCAACTCGGATTTTAGTTAATGGTTCAAATCTAGTTAGGACCGGTTTTGCAGATTTGACCTTCAAACACCCTTTACCATGACCTGATGGGGTCAAACTGACCAAGGATTCGTAATCAGCGACCTCAAAAACGTAAGATTGCATACTTAAAATTAGGTTACGACTGATTTTGTGGATTTGACCTTCAAATGCCCTTGACCCTTATCTGATAAGGCCAAACCGACCACGGATTCGTTATCAGCGACCTCAAAAACGTAAGAGTGCACACTTAAAATTGGGTTACGACTGATTTTGTAAATTTGACCTTCAAATGCCCTTGACTCTGACCTGATGGGGCCAAACCGACCACGGGTTCGTAATCAGCGACTCCAAAAACCATATGATACGATGGTCTGGTCTTTCGGACCCGACACTTTTTTTTGTGGGGCTGTGTTATTTGTCAAGTGCTGGTTTGTAATCTGTCTATCTCTTGCTTTTTCTCTATGGGGTGCCTTTTATTTATTTTGCAGATGCAAAACAAAATATTCTCTAATCTACGGAAAATATTCTTAACTAATAGCTAATAGTTAAGCTCTTCATAAAAATCGACGTTTTTGAAAAGAGCGCGTCAATTAGTTCAAAAACTATTTTACCCACCAATTCCAAAAAATAATAAAATTAATTTAGTGTGTAGTCGGTTGTCTATGGTGGTGGGTGAAGACACGGCAAAGGGTAAATACATGTATAAAACGGTAAGTTCCAGGACTATGTTATGTGACTTTTTTATAATACCAAATGTAAACTGCAACTTTCCCTCAGTTTTAGTCTGATTACTACAAAAGCATCAAGACAATAGGCGCCATGTTTACACGTGTACAATTTAGTGATAACTCAGAAGGAATTTATCCCAGTAAAAAAGTATTAAAACTAGAAGGCAATCGATGTACTGTTAAGCATCGAGGATGCAAATACGAAGCTACAATTATTGCAACAAACGGTAAGTTATCTGTAAGTTAATTCATAGCTCAATTTTTTTCACACCGGCTAGCACGATCTACAACTTTTGGCGCCAGAAATTTGGGCACGAAAATGCTTGATATTCTTTTCGAGCATCTTAGATGTCAGAAAAACATTAATAAAAAGATGAATATTGTTTTTCCTAGTATATATTTTAATTTACTTTTAGATTTATTTATCTTAGTTTTTACTTTCCTGTGAAAGAAAGTAGGTATCTATAATCAATAATGAACACGTTCAATATTTTGATCTATTGTGACGTTTTGATGTCTCCTGAATTACGTGTGCGTAGTCTAGCATCAGGGATGGACTTTTTACGGGATTGTTTTTATATTTTAAATTATAATTAGAAGTTGTTTGAAATGTTATGCTCTGTAATTCTTGTCATATGATTAGATTTCTATAAAATGGACATTGGAGTGGGAAAAAGTACAGAATTGCAGTTTTTTTCAATAATTTCACTAGCCATATAAAATGAAGAACGTGTGGAAATCTTGTATATTTAATACAACTTAGACTTGTTGATTAAATGGACCGTACTCAATATGTTCAAAAAAATTATAACCCTTTTTTACATTTTAAAAATAAAGATACTTTACTCCTGAGAAAAATTTATACTTCTTGACCGACTTCGTATAAAATTGATAAAATTTAATATCTGATGGTTCCATCTAGGGTTTTAGACCATATGCAGAACTTTTTATAAAGAATAATTTTGTTTTCGTAAAGTTATTAATAAAATTTTTTTCCCATATGTAGCCAACTTAAAAATGTATTAAATCTTTGGCAAAACAATAAATTTTTGTTATTTGAAGAGTATGAATTAATTTTGCAGTGCGAATGTAAAGTGTCATCCACCCTACTAACTTCTGAATTTGAGAAAATGATTGGACATGTCGATTTTTATTTCATATGAAGTTTATTTCTTAAATAAAAAAAATATCCTATTTTTATTGCCTCATGCAGGATAATTACTTCATTCAAATTTTTAAGTGAAAACAGTGATCAAATAATAGCTCATTTTAATTCTCTAATCAACGGTTTAAAAAATTTGAATATTAGATTTTGTTTTTGTTTTTTATTAAAAATAAACTGAATAAACAAGGTAATACGTCAATGGTTAAATATTATTTTTGGGGACTAAAACTTTGGTTTTAAAAAACTGGAAAATGTTTTTAAGAAAAGGCATTTAAAACATTTTAGGGGCCTGTTAGTCTTTTTTGATATCATACAAAAATATTAAATTTTTAGCATTTTATTTTAAAAATTGGGAAGCTAGTTTTAGAGCTAAATGAGTTAACTTTCTTTAACGGAAAGTTCCCAATAAGTACTAGATGTTAATCGTTTCAGTTTCAAAAAAAGCTAACTGTTTTAGTCAGAAAAACATTGCTAAGTTAGTGGTTTTCCGAAAATAACATAACTTTGCAATTTTTTTCTGATTTAAACAATGATGTTTTTTTGAAAAAAAAAAATCGAATGATCAATTCCTAATACCACTTGTGAATTTTTCGTTAAAAAAAGTTTGTTCGTTAAAAAAAAATTATTCTTTAAACTCTAGAACTAACTTCCCAATTTTTAAATAAAAATTAAAACGTTAAAAATTGAAAATTTTTGCATGAATTCAATGAAGAGTAATGGTCTCTAGAATGACTATCATATTTTATTTGTTTAAATGACGTTTTTACTGTCAAAAATAACATTAAGCCAATGGCATATTGTCTTGGTTGTTCAGTTTATTTTTAAATAACAAATTTAATTAAACCAAAAACTAATGAAGCTATTTAAAAATTATGTAAAAACCGTTTAATAGAATCATGTAATCAACTGTTTGATCCCTATTTCTGTTTACAAATATAAAGAAGCAGCACATAGTTAAAAACAGGGTAATTTTATTACTTTATAATGTGCATTATAAGGCAGAAAAATCGTCGTGTCCGAGCATTTTCTTAAATATTTTAGTTTAGGGGGTAACCACTTAACGTTCGAATGTAGGATCTTTAAACACTTTTTGAATAGTTATAAAATTGGTTATTTAAATCATTAAACCAACAATAAATTAAATTCAATCTAACAACTTTTAGTTGATTTAATTTAAGGTCTTTAAATAGGACAGTTAGCTTATTTCCATTCATTTGTTTCTGTATTTCTTACATACTGTAACGTTTATTTATTTTCACAGTTTATTATTTAATTTATTTATACAACTAATACACTTAATTTATGTTATAACACAATTTATTTACAATATACTAATTTATATGAACACTGAACATTGATTTATATAAACACTTATTTACTTAGACTCAACTCAAAACTCTAAACTGAAACTATATTTCAAAATAAAGTCTATTTATATGCGCATCGAGTGATCGAGAAACACCTCGATCACTTCGCGTAAGGGCAGAGATCTTTCCAGTCGTATGTGTAAGTCCTGGAATCTTCGATATGGTTCAATAGAACATTCCACGGCGTCGCCCGCTGGTCGGATTCGCCCATATGGCCAGTTAGGACAGAGACGGAGTCGCATTACATTGCCCCCTCCTTAAGAGATAGTTCCTCCTGGAACTAGAGCTGGATGGGAATGATTGTATCTGCAGTCGGATCCTCTTCTACAATTTCCAGTTGTATAAAAAAAACAGGGGACGGTCTTCGTTGTAAACTGGACACTGGGCGAATGGCTGCAAACCAATACTTGGACTTCGGTATCTTGAAAGATTACTTCCACCATGTTTCGAATGACCCTCCAGTCTAACTCCTTACACTCGATCTTTGGCATTGCTACATTCTGTATATTGGACTCCAGTACGTGTTCCCTCAGGCTAAGTAAGGATTCCCATACATCTTGATAAGTGGGTCGGTCGTGATAGGTGTTCTTTGTCACTAGATAGAAGAGGTAACGTGATCCATCTTGGAGTCTCAAAGCTTTTCCGGGGGCTGGCAATTGGCTTTGCAGTTCTGATAGTCGACCAAACTTTTTTCGGAAAACGGACGCTAATCCTCGGGCGTCGCTGATACTGGCAGGAATATTATGGACCAACGAGCAGTCATCTGGAAGCGTGAACAGGTCTTGATGTTTATGATTTGTGAATTTTTCTTGTTACAATTACGTGTTAAATGTCGCTTGTTTTTCGTTAGTAATAGTTTTTTCTCTAGTTTGTTTAACATTCCAAATCTATTCTATTTCATTTTAGGTCAACGTTTTGGAAAGATCAAAAGAATAAAATGGAGTAGCGAAGAGAAACAGGCTATGTTTAAAATATTTAAGAACAATTTTAGGGATCGAACCCTACCTTCCTTCCAACTTATTCAGAAAATCAAAAGAGAAAATTTGGTATTAGCAAATCGAACGTCCCCACAAATTAAAACATGGATTCATAATCAGCTGAAATCTAAGAAAAAACTATTTTTAGATTGAGTTTTTATTTTATTTTAAGCAAAGTGCTATTTACTTAAAAAATACCGGTTGTGGCAAACGTATCGGAACGGCTGGATAAAACATCAAGAAAGCATTTTTTGGAGGGTGTGGGGGAAATTGCTTTAAGTAAGATTCGTAGAGTTTATCTTTAATATTTCTAATGATGACTTATAATTCGATTTTGATCATGAACTTTAATCTGATTTCAAGAATAAATTAATTTTTTTTAATTGAATACCCCATTTTTCCTTAGGAAACTAAACACTTTTTATTCTAGTCATTTTTTTTTAATCAGTCCCTTATTTGCGTCATAAATAGGCTAAAAAATTCTAAAATATCAAACTTTGGAACCCATTTATAACCCAATTATGAACTCCATCTACAATATGGTAAGAATAAAAACTGTTTCTTTTTCCTTACAAAATCTAAAAGTGCATTAAAAATGAATATAATGAAAATGAAAATAATGAATGTCTCATGTCATCATAATTGAAAATGATTCGTTTTTTAACTCAGATTTAGATGAGAAAAAAGAAACACTTTTTATTCTTACCATATTTTCGATCCATAATTGGGTCATAAATGGGTCTCATAGTTCAAAATGTTAGAATTTTGAAAACTACTTCTGATCCAAATATATGCCTAATAAAAAAATGAAAGAATACAAAGTGTTTAGTTTTTTTATGAAGTCAAAATCTTCAATAAAAAATAGGGCATTTCATTTAAAAAAAATGACTTACCATTGAAGTAACATTAAAAATCATCGATAAATAGATGAGGAAAAACTGTACAACCTTTACTTGAAGTATTTCCCTTCAAAATGCTTTCCTAAAGAGTTATCAAGCTGTTTCGGTACTCAAGCAAAGCACATTTTTTAAGTTTTTAAATTTTTTTTACGTTTTTATTAAAGTTTTTAAATAAATCTGCAACAATTTCTGCCAAGTCTAGCAATAGCCTCAAAGATTTAAAAGTTTTTCAAGTTTAAGTTTTTTTAAAGTTTTTCAAGCAAATCTGTCATAATTTCTGGCAAGTCAAGTGATCGCCTTAAAGATTTGGAAGTTTTTTAAGCAAATTTGTCATAATTTCTATCGAGTCCAGCGATAGCGTTGGAAGTTTTTTAAGTATTTTTTAAGGTTTTTAAATTTATTAAGCTTTTTTTTTAAGTTTCTTAAGCAAATCTAAGTCAATCGACAACCTTAAAGATTAAAAAACCTTATATCTGTTTCTTTGGCTGGCCTCAGTAAAAACACTAGAGAATTCAAATTTTGACAAATGATCTGCCAGCGACAATTTGTTATACCAAAATTTTACTTTTGTAAGTGATTCATCCTACTCAAATTGTGAAGGGAGGTAAGGCTAAATTTTTTTATTGACTTGGTACTGAAGATTGTGGTGCAGCTTCAGGGCCTGATTTAGTTTAAGTTTGTATAAAATACATATTGTTACCAAAGAGTAGTATTGCGTTCTGTTTTTAATAAAAAAATATTTTTATTTTGCATAGTTCATTGTGTTCATCACTCGTACTTTAGAAAATATTTGCTTAATTTTTTGTAAGCTTTGGAAAATTAAAATATTCTGAAATAATTTGATATAATTCTCGAAATTCTCATATTGCAGTGAATCCAGAAAATAAACTAGTTTATAACTGGAAAGTATAGAAATATGAGTGTACAACAAATAACCAGTCATACATTTAAACATTAGTAAGGTAAATAAAATTCGTAAAGAAAATTCTGCCTTCTACTGGATCTATCGACAATACTGAAACAATAAATTGAAGAAGGTGATTCTTAGCTGTCCTTGCTCTCTCACCCTCAATGTATTTCGTACAACCGAGAAAGGAGAGGGACTAGCTATGAATTACATTTTTCAATTTATTGTCACAGTATACCAACGTCTCTTGATAACCGCGAATGACAGATTTATTTCTGAACTGTGAGAGTATAGGGTAATAGGCCCTATATACGCCTCTGCTTGTTTGGAACATAATTCTAAGAACATGAAAAAGTAACATCTAGAAAAATTATCTGTCCTGCATATTACGAAAATCAATCGAATTAATTTATTATCGGTGTTGGTGGTAAAAGGACAAAAACTTAATACATATTTAACTCTAAGTTTCTGTGTATATAATTTCTTTATGAACTAAATACACCATATTTTGACAATATTAAATCTTTACTGATATAATATACCGTTAGTTGTCAAAGATAATATTAGTATAATACTATTATGACGTTTAACAGAGTCTTTGAAAATCAAAGAACATATAGACCGTGTACTAAGAACCAACAACTACTTCCCTGGCTATATGCCACGACGGACATTGAATTACAGTTCAAAGTTAAACGGGGTTAGTATATCTGCAAGATAGAAGTAACCATTTCAGTTTGCAATTCGAAAGGATATCAATTGTAGACCGGTTTCGACGTATTGCGTCTCATCAGTACAAGGAAGATATCCGTCCAGAAGCTCTAAGAGCATCTAGACTGGAGATATGGCTGAAATCACACAAATACATTATCTTTAGTAAAGAAAATGTTAAAACTGCGATAATAGCGACATCTCCATAACTAATTGCAAACTGAAATTCTATTTGACAAAAAACCTCTCGGCTTTGTAGGGTTAACTACTTGTTAAACGTCATAATAGTATTATAGTATTATTATCTTTGACATCTATTTGATAAACGTTTTACTGAAATGACAATTGATTAGCAGGAAACTGTAAATCAAGTACCTAGTTAATACTGTTAGTTATTTATTCCCGCGCGATCGTATAAAAGTCACAACAGAATTCGTATGACCAATGATAACTATGAAATACAGTTATAATGTCTTAGGATGCCTCATTTTGAGAATGAGTTATCATGTTACATTCATTTTTCCTTTTTCGAATTTATTTAATTTATTGATAAGTAAAAAATTCTTTATTATCTTTAATAAATAGATGTTTAGACTTCAAAAATAAATCGGTAGTTGACCCACTTCGAGTTAATTTAAAGTTAGAGAGATGATAAAATAAACTAATAATTTAATTTTGAAAATTCATTAGTGTTTAGAAGAGATTGTTCTATTTTTTATTAAACGAAAATAGATTTTGAAGTTATACTTCTATTCGGACACTCTGTAGAATGAAGTAGTGTGTAGCTAAATGGGAAAAATTACATATGTAATGGTGTGAGTAAGAGAGAGACAGAATCACATATAAGGTATATTGTTCGGTAAAAACAAAGATGAAATATTTACTACATGTTATTAGTCATCACTATAAGTCCTTTGAATACCGTTTAAACATTCATTGCATTGAAAAGAGATAGATATACAACAAACAGTCTGAGCTATTGTTATTGTATTACGTTGATGTATCGCATTATGTTTGACACATTATTTTATAGTTTTCGTGTTTGAAGTAAGGATACACATCAACTGGTCTTATTTTTCTAAGTATTTATTTAATTGAATACAGTTAATTTAAAGAAAAAATTATTTCTACTTGCCTGTGTTTGTAGTTATTAAGTTTTATTAGTTAACAGTTCATAGAAGAATAACTTCTGCCGGCAGTCCCACTGACTGCCACACCCTTATTTTTAATTTGCAACTTCAAATATATTCGTTTTTAAAGGTGAAATTGACATATATTTCTTAAATATTGTTTTTCATCATATATAGCAGTTTTATTCTATAAAAAATCAAAAAATAACTAATTATAATATTTCCATTTAGTAAATATAAAATCACTTAAAAAGATTAATTTGAAAAAAATCGTAATGTCCTGGAAGTTACAAAAAATAATTTTTTTCTTATATATCAAAAAAATCAAGTGGTATATCAAATATTTCTTGTCCCCACACATTTTTAGATGATATATGATAAAAGTAACACATATACACTTATATACAAAGCATGTTTTTAATGTCCCGGAAATAATCGTTTGACATATATATATATATATATATATATATATATATATATATATATATATAAGAGAAAGTAGTCTTTGCTGACTAATTAAGAATTAAATCTAAATTGGATATTGGGTATGCAGCAAATAAATATGATAAGAGTACTCTTTTAAGATTCTTTATTCCAAGCTTTCGGCTAGTATTACAGCCATCATCAGGGAGCTACAATAATGTTATTTAATAGAGATATAATATAATATTACTAGTATTTTACTTACAACTTGTTGAGGTTATTAATTTAATGATGTTGAATAAAAATTATTAAATGAAAACATTAAAATCACAGTTTTAAATTAATATAAAATATTAAAATTAGCACATTATTAATATTATAGAATTATGTTGAATAAAAATTATTTGATGTTGATATTGAAGACAAATTTGACATTATTTTTTGAATGTTATTTTGAAAAATTTTTTTTTTTTTTGTTTTTAAAATTGGAATCATAGCAACAGTTAATCAAGTAATGAAGTATCAACTAAGTTTTTGTTATCAAGTTGTAATAAATATGAAAACATTTCATTTAGATGACCTATATCTGATCTTCGGTTCATTGAAAAGGGGTGTTTATTGATATAAACCATTTCTAAAAAAGCCTTTTGGCTAAGTTTGATTCATGACACAATACTTTAACATTATTATAATTAATTAAATGATCGTTATTAATAACATGTTCACCTAAAGCACATCTTTCAGGGTGAAGTCTGCAATCAGATTTATGAGATGTAAGTCGATCTTTTAAACGTCTGGAAGTTTGTCCAATATAGACTTTATTGCATACGGAACAAGGTATGCTGTATACAACGTCTGTTAATGATAACAAAGGTGTTTATCTTTTAATTTAGTAAAGATTCCATTGACTGTGAGGGCAGTTCTAAATGCAATTTTGATGTCAGGAATTGGTCTTAGGATACGAGCTAATTTAGGAGAAAGGTCTTTTATATATAGTATAGATTTATAACAAATTGAGTTAAGATTATTGACGGGTACTTGTGGATTATTAACAACATTATTAATGTTGGGAAGTGGAATTGACATTGTATTAAATAGTAGTCTTTTTAATAGAACTTCAGGATAACTATTTTCAGTGAATAATTGGAAAAGAATTTTAAGATTTTTATTATGAAAGGATTTATCACTGATTTTAAGGACACGGTTCTTCATTGTTTTGACTAAGTTGATTTTCATGGAGAATTTATGGTATGAATTATAGTTTAGATATCTACCAGAGCTTAAAGGCTTTCTATACCAATCAACTAAAAGTTTGTTATTTATACGTAAGATTCTTGTGTCCAAGAAAGGAACAGAACAATTAGAATCTTCTTTTTCAAGAGTAAATTGGATATAATCATTAAAGCCATTGAAGTAATACAAAATGTTATCAAGCTCCTTACCAGGAAGGCAGATTAAAATGTCATCTACATATTTTTTAATGAAAAAAACTTGAAAAGGTAATGCTTGGATGACAAAATCTAAAATATAATCCATAACATAGTCAGCCAGAATAGGTGATATCATATTACCCATAGGGGTACCAAAAATTTGTTTATAGAACTTACTATCAAATACAAAGTAATTATTATTAAATACAAAAATAAGAAGTTTAAAAAATGATTGTTTAGAAAACCCACAATTGTTAGATATAAGGTACCATTTCCTTTCTATAGCTTTAATAACTATATTTAAATAAACATTGCTAAATAATGAAACAACGTCAAGGCTGGCAATGACATAACCATTAGGAATTATAAGATTGTTAAAATTGGAGTTAATTTGGAAAGAATCAGTAATATGATAGTTATTATCAAATTCATATGATTTGGTTAAAATTTCAGTAAGGAATTTAGCAATAGGTTCAGTAGGGGTGCTTAGTGATGCTAGAATTGGTCTAACGGTCAAAGGGTCTTTATGAATTTTGGGAAGTGTATAAAATTTTCCAGGTACACCATTATATTTGGATAACAATTTTCTTTGATTTTCAGTTATTTCATTATTGGTAAACAAGGTTCTAATAAGTTTGTTATAATTTTGTTTAATACTACTTGTAGGATCTTTATTTATGATGGTGTAAGAAGTATCGTTGTCAATAATATTTTTACTAAGTTGGAAATAATCTTGTTTATCCATAATGACAGTAACACCACCTTTATCAGATCTTGTTACAATTAAGTTTGGATTAGATTTCAAAAATTTTTTTGTTTTATAATACATATTACGATAAAAAGAATTATTAAATTTTGAGTTATGAACAGAATTAGTAACAATATTAGTAGATTTAGCTATAATAATGTTCTTTGTAGCAATGTCATTAATGGTGGAAAAAATGTAATCTAAATCAGCCAAAATACTTCTAATAGGAATGTCTATACCAATTATAGGTTCAATACTAAATTTAGGACCAAGAGAAAGAAATTTTAAAATATCATCTGGTATGATAGTATTAGATAAGTTTTTTATCCATCTAGGATTTGTGTTTAATTTATTATTTAATTGATTGTTAATTAGTTTATCAATTTTAATTAAATTTTTTCCTTTGGTGTTATGAAATGTTTTGTTATAAGATTTCATTTGAAAACTTTTAAAGTTGTTGAATAAATCAATGTTAGTAATAGTTATAATATCATTACCAAGGGAACTGAGTAGGGATTCCAATTTTAAGATTATTTTATGATTACCACTTATTTCCAAATTTAAAATTTTAATTCTTAACCTAATGTTGAGGTCCAAGTTATCATTTTGTCTATGAATAAGGTCTTCAATTGGTTTTGTGGAATGTTCAATATGTGGAGATGACAGCCCTAATTTTCTGCATTTAAGTAGGAAACATCTTCGGCTATACATTTTTGCTAATTTTAAGTTTGTTCTGCACCATGTTTTCATTTTTTCTACCAGTAGGTTACCATAGGTAGCTTTCATACGTTGGTAAAAACCCATCCTATAATTATAAGAGAAAGTAGTCTTTGCTGACTAATTAAGAATTAAATCTAAATTGGATATTGGGTATGCAGCAAATAAATATGATAAGAGTACTCTTTTAAGATTCTTTATTCCAAGCTTTCGGCTAGTATTACAGCCATCATCAGGGAGCTACAATAATGTTATTTAATAGAGATATAATATAATATTACTGGTATTTTACTTACAACTTGTTGAGGTTATTAATTTAATGATGTTGTTGAATAAAAATTATTAAATGAAAACATTAAAATCACAGTTTTAAATTAATATAAAATATTTAAATTAGCACATTATTAATATTATAGAATTATGTTGAATAAAAATTATTTGATGTTGATATTGAAGACAAATTTGACATTATTTTTTGAATGTTATTTTGAAATTTTTTTTTTTTTTGTTTTTAAAATTGGAATCATAGCAACAGTTAATCAAGTAATGAAGTATCAACTAAGTTTTTGTTATCAAGTTGTAATAAATATGAAAACATTTCATTAAGATGACCTATATCTGATCTTCGGTTCATTGAAAAGGGGTGTTTATTGATATAAACCATTTCTAAAAAAAGCCTTTTGGCTAAGTTTGATTCATGACACAATACTTTAACATTATTATAATTAATTAAATGATCGTTATTAATAACATGTTCACCTAAAGCACATCTTTCAGGTATATATATATATATATATATATATATATATATATATATATATATATATACATATATATATATAAAAGGGGAAAATTATTGGGCATGTACGCAAAAAGGATTAATAAGGCCACGTGTAGGAATGGTAACGGCAGACATGCATGTTTCTGGCTCATTAGCCGTCATCTGTACGGCATAACCAAGTAGGGTATAGCAAAAGTGTTGGGTACTTGGGAGCAAAGTATGTTGGGGAAACATGTGTAAAGAAACACAAAAACACAAAAACAACGAAACAACGAACGCTCACACAGGAGTCCTATCGCCATTTTGTGCTTTCGGCCAGCTGTGCCAATGGCACTTTGTTTATATATATATATATATATATATATATATATATATATATATATATATGTCAAGCGATTAATTCCGTGACAAAATCCGAAGTTTAATGATAAGTTCCAGGACATTAGGTAAGTTCCGGGACTGGCTGGAACTTTTATAGGTTAAATGGTCATTTCCGGGACTTTCGGCCTGTCCCGGAACTTACTTTTAAAAGTTCCAGGACATCATTTTTGATAAAGAATTAAAAAGTTTATGAAGGCTGGTCAAATATACTTTTAAAATTTTTATAATTAAAGTGTAATTGTTTGATTCTTTATTTTTCTTATAATGTAGTAGTTTTGAACCCATGACTTAACCCAGGTAGTTATCAAAATTTTAGAAATGAGTAACAAAGAAACCTAATAATCAATTTCTATAAATCCACATTAATTCTGGGGCAAAAACTGATATTAAAAATATGAAAAATTCAGAGATATGAGATAAATTTCTGATTATTTAAGATCAGAAAAATACAAAATGAATTAAATAAAAAACATTATTAGATAAGCAAAGATTAATATTTTCCAATATCATCTCATTTTTTTTTTAATATATAATGATAAAATATTCTTCATATCTTTACTTTTTGAGAGTTGTGCCGAGATGGCTTTTATTTTTAGCCGTGGCGGTCTGGGGCTACTTACTGATGATTGCTGATATCATTTTAATCTTTAAAAGTATTTTAAACAATAGTAGTAAACAGTAAGCAGGCAAATTCACAACACACATTTATTACTAGTTGTAGGTAAGCGAAACGCGACTATTTATTTTTTTCAGGTCGCAACCAAAACGTACCAAATTTTAATGTCAGGCGAAACGGGAACAGGCAAAACGGGAATCTACCAAATAAACTATTATGTTTAAAATATTCATAAAGCTAAAAACTAATTTTGTCAGAACAAACCGATTTTCAAAACATAATTACTAATTCACATCCGTCGTGCATTTTGTTTATTGAAGTTATACTTCTATTTATGCACTGGATTTGTGTAATGGTGTGAGTAAGAAAGAGACAGAAACACATATAAGGTATCAGTACATTGAAAAGACATAGATATACAAAAAACAGTCTGAGCTAATGTTTTGGAATATCATAGTGACGTATTACATTGTGTTTGACAGATTACTTTATATTTCTGTCACGTAAGTAAACATATAAAGTTTAGTATTTTATATTAATAATATTAATCATAATATTCAGTAATGAGTATTGTATTGTAGTCCATACTACCGTCACATGGTTGCATTATATTTTGCACTATATGGTTTTGTAAACACTTTTTTTGTACATTGATCGTTTTACTGTTTAGTTTTCGTGTTTGAAGTAAGGACACACATCAAATGGTCTTATTTTTCTAAGTATTTATTTAATTGAATACAGTTAATTTAAAAAAAATATTTTTACTTGCCTGTGTTTGTAGTTATTAAATTTTATTAGTTAACAGTGATGCCATTGATGTATATTTGATGGCGCCGAGTGATGATGATATAAATGTGAAAATTACATGCGCGAGTAAAGTTGTAAACGATCTCTAAAAGGCGAATTAAAATGTACCAAATGTGAAAAACAGTATCATCCTGCTTGCCTAGTTCGTCTAAGAGGCGCAAAAGTGGTTGTTCAAAAAATCATCTGTCCATCATGTGCTGAAACTGATAATGATGGCGACCATGCGTCATAATATAAAATACAGTGCTATTTGTTTGGTCGAGCACTTTTTTTTAACAGAAGAGGTTCAGCATCTAAGTGTCTTTGATTATTTTTGTCGTGTACAGAATAAACGTGGTGGAGCTATAATTTTGGCAAAACATGGTATGGAGGTAAATCCTTTAAAAATGATCGAAAACTTATCATTTGAAGGACGAAACACCTGGTACTTAAGACGGACCTCGTCTCCAGAATATGTTATGCAAATTTGATACAAAATCAGTGTGTACTCGGTACTAGGAGGTTTTTGAGGTCCCACTGCCAGCCACACCTTTTTTTTCATATATACTGCCATTTTAAATTTTAACAACGAATCCGAAACAAGATTTGAAACGTAAAGAAACTAATAGATTACCTACAATCAGTTGGTACACCGGTATTTGCAACACTTTAAATCATACATAGGCAATATTTTGAAATACTTTATAAGTTGCAATAAACAAAAAATTCTATTCGAAATTTTTAAATTCAATGAATTTGGGTTTAAAACACCAATTTATGATATATGTCACACGATTAGTTCCGAGACAAAATCCGAGGTTTAGTGAATAGTTCCAGGACATTAGATAACTTCTAAGACTTTTATAGGTTTAATGATTATTTCCTGGACTTTCTCAAAATAAAAGCAAATTTGTCTTATGATGTAAGAAATTCATGTAAAATTTGGATATTTTTCTAATTTGAAAAGAGTTTAGAAAATCTAATTATGCTTAATTTAAATGTGCGAAATGTATTTGCAGGAGCAACCAACTTAAAATGTCACCATTTTGAAATTAAGGATTCAAACCCATTAAGACAAACATCTAGGAGATTACTTTTTTTTAATTTTTCACAAACAGATCAACGCCTCTTGTAAGATTATATGTTTATTTCTGTATTTTTTGTTTATACAGTGAGGACCAAAAATTTGCCCCCTTAACTTTTGAATGGTTAGAACTTTTATCGCGCAATTTGGGGTGTTAAAATAGAAGTTAAAATATATTTTTTGACATAAAAATGAGAGCCGAAACAGTCAAAATGGCAGTGGGCACAATTTTGAGTAATTTTTTTTATATAGAAAGGGGGGTCAAGTGACACCTCGTTTTAAAGGTAATTTCATTCTTAACTCAACCCTTAAATTTGAAAACATTTGAATAACGCGTATTCACTTGAAGACCAATTTAGTTTTAACCACGCCCCCCTTTTAAATTTTAAATGGTAAATACTTTTGTCGCGCAATTTGGGGTATTAATATTGGAGTCAAAATACCATTTTTAGACGCAAAAATCTCAGCCGATTCTTTCAAAATGACAGTTGGGCACCATTTTCAATATTTTTTTCTTATGGGAAGGGGGTCGAGTGACACCTCGTTTTAAAGGTAATTTCATTTTTATTTCAACCCCAAAATTTAAAAAATTTGAATAACGTGTATTCACGTGAAGACAAATTTAGTTTTAATTCCCGGGCCTATTTATTCTTTTAACAGTTACGTTACGAATACCTGATATTCAAAACAAAATTATTATAGTATATTCCATAACAAGTGTGGAAAGTGTAACAGTTCGCACGAGTTTAGATTAGCAACAGCCGCGTAGCGGCGAGTGCGGAAATTAACGAGTGCAAGAAATACACTTTCCAACGAGTTGCCTACATTATTTTTCCTTCGACCAAGTAAAAAAATCCTTCAAAAAATAATTTAAAATATTTTTCAGTTAAACAATATCACACACGTACTTGACGTAAAGATAGTGTATCACACATGTATTGGAAAGTATATCAACAATTGTGCCTGTTAGGTTTAGTAAAATCGAGGCAGCCATGAAGAATAACAACAATTTTGACGTACATGTGACAGTCATAGGACATTTTTTTTACTTTTCAATACGAGTGTCTTTTGTTACTTTTTAATACATGTATTGATATATATTTCAGTACGCGTGTGGTATAAGCTACTTTCTTCAGTAGGTACAAATGAGTTATCATATGTGGTCGTAGGAAAATTCACATCCAATCATATATTTTGTTTTCACACACCATTTGAAACTTTGACCACGAATATGGAACGAGATTTGAAACACCAGGAAATTAAATGAATTTAAATAATTTAAGTTTAAAACACGAATTTAAGATATATATGTCAAACGATTAGTTCCGGGACTAAATCCGAGGTTTATTGATTAGTTCCAGGACATTAGATAAATTCCAGAAACTTTTATAGTTTAAAGATTATTTCCTTGACATTTCTTAAAATGTAAAAAAATATGTTTATTTTGCATATTTTTCTGCTTTGAAAAAGACATAGTTGACAGATAAAATACGAAGACTAAAGAGTTTAGAAAAGCTAATTATTATTCTAACTTTAGTAGATACGAGTAAAGTCCCGTATATGTTTTAATCCTTAGATATCTCCAAAAAGATTATATACAAGTAGAGTCCCGAGCAATTTCTTTCCCACTAATTTTAGGGGAAAGAAATTGGTCATTATTGTTTTTAAAAGAAATAATTTTTTTCTACTTCATTTCTATGTTCATATTTCTGTTTTCTACTTTTAGAGGTGCACGGCTCGCATCGTTACTTTTTAGGAGTTTATTACTACCTATTCATTATTTGCCAGTTGCAAATACTTTTTCTATGGCAGTTAAATAATTCCTAATTGCTTATTAACTGTATAAGACTTAATTTGATGAAATTAAACAGTTGATTACGTAGAGGATATACTTATATATGAAAAAATTATTAAACAAAAAATAGCTCTAAAAGCCAAGACCCGTCGCTCAGGATGCATGGTGGGTTGCCGATGTTGTATATACCATTATAGTGCTGTCGCCGAGGACCGTTGGTTTGTGTAGTAGAATAAAAATAAATTTCCTTTTTCTTCGCAATCTATATTGATATGGGTATTAAATAAAAGATCTTTTCAAGTCTAATATAAAACGCTATGTTTCAATAGGGCGGGTAGGTACCTTCCTGTCTAATATCTGCCTGGACAACTTGGCGTCACCTTCTAATTAATAATTTGCAGGCGGGGGTAGAGGATGGTGGAGAGATGAGAGTGATTTATTTCTGAACTGTGAGACTATGAGTCAGAGACAATATATATATTATCTCTGGTATGAGTATTGGGTAATAGGCCCTATCTTGGCCTCTGCTCGTTTGGAACATAATGACCGTAACTATCGTATCCATAATTCTAAGAACGTGAAATTAAGTAACATCTAGAAAAATTATCTCTCCTGCATATTACGAAAATCAATAGAATTAATTTATTGTCGGTGTTGGTGGTAAAAGGACAAAAATTAAATACATATTTAACTCTAAGTTTCTGTGTGCATAGTTTCTTTATGAACTAAAAACACTATTTTTTGACAATATTAAATCTTTATGGATCTAATATACTGTTAGTTACTTATTCCTGCGCTTTCATATGAAAGTCACAACAGAATTCGTATGACCAATGGAAACTATGAAATACAGTTATAATGTCGAATGATGCCTTATTTTGAGAATGAGTTATTATGTTACATTCATTTTTTCTTTTTCGAATTTATTTAATTTATTGATAAGTAAAATAAAAATTTCTTATACTATCTTTAATAAATAGATGTTTAAATAAATAAGCTTCAAAATTAAATCGGCAGTTGACCTACCTCGAAGAAGCGACTATAGCTTAGTGGTTAGAACTTCAGCGCGAAGAGCTGAAGGTTGCGAGTTCAAGTCTCGCTGGGTGCGACATTTTTTCCGTTTCTCCATAATGTCATTTAATAAATTCTTGTTTGTATACTTTCTAAAAAAATTCAAAATTTTCAAAAAGTCCCATGAGAGAAATCTTAAATAATCTTTTACTAATGGTCCATATTCGTTTTCAAAGCTAACATTGACATATATTTCTTAAATATTTGTTTTCATCATATTTAGTAGTTTTATTCCATAAAAAATCTAGGAATAACTAATTATAATATTTCTATTTCGTAAATATAAAATCACTTAAAAAGATGGAATTTGAAAAAAATCGTAATGTCCTGGAAGTTACAAAAAATATTTTTTTTTATATATCAAAAAAATCAAGGAGTATATCCAATATTTCGTGACCCCACACATTTTTAGATGATATATGATAAAAGTAACACATATACACTCATATACAAATCATGTTTTCAATGTCCCGGAAATAATCGTTTGACATATATATATATATATATATATATATATATATATATATATATTGATATGGATTTTTCTTCATGGTGCATGATCCATTATTTGTAAATTGGTTGTCTAAATTAAGTATTTTTGTATTTTAATTGTTTTTGTTTAGTTTATAAGTTGTTTTGAAATTTTTGTTATTATTGATTTGATTGTCATAAGATACACTGAAAACTGTCAGTAATGAAATTTGTATATTTGAAAAAATGTAATACGAAGAATGAAATATAACATATAAATAGTTTAACAAGAAATTTGATTTAAACAAAAAGCATATAAATTAAAAGAAAAGAAGAAAAAAGATTGTACAGAGGCAAATAGCAGAAATCAGAGCAAAGCAGAAAGAACGAGATAGAAGGTATAGAAAAGCAGAATAAAGGAGTTAATAAATAGAGACCTGGATTGAAGACCAAGCAGAGAAAGAAAGGAAGTTATTTTTTTATATTGTGTAATAAGGGACCGGAATACTAAAGTTTTTATTTTATTTTTGTCACTAGTAATCAATTTGGAAAGATTGGAATCCGCGACAGTGAATTGTATTGAAGAAGGGTGTTTCGGAAGGAGTATATATATATATATATATATATATATATATATATATATATATATATATATATATATATATATATATATATATATAAGAGACTGTTCCTGGAAATGGCTTTCATTTCTGTTACGGAGAATACTATCAATAAGAAAACTGATATTAGTCACTTAAGTGAAACGTACTCACATCTATTAAATGTAGACAAAGAATTCAACAATAAGAAAACCGTTAATCAGGTTAATTAAACACCGAAGGTATAATTTAAAATATTAAAAAATTTCGCTGTGATAGGTATTGTCTTTTCAACTGGTTATTTTTCGTTGTTAATAGTTTGAGTTTGTATTGTAATGCAATGTCTTTTATCTCAAGGTTGTATTCAAATTAATGTCAACATAATTATGTCAAAATTCATTTGTCTTTGGTTTTGTGTAAAATCATAAAACATTGCGGTGTTTTCTTTTAGCAAATTTCTGTTTTGTTGTTGTTCTGTGTTATTGAAGTAATGCCATTTGTCTGATTGCCAATTGTCATTGTTAACCTTAAACTTTTTTGAGTAACACGAGGCACCTGTTCTCTGTAATTAGATTTTAACTAAATAATTGTTTTATTAAAGTGTTTCTAAAGTTTGTAAATCATTTTACTTTCTGAAATTAAGTGTATATTGTTTGAATATAATTAACGTCATTTTGAAGTGTTATGGAACCCTTTGTAAAGGTTTTTTCTCCACACCTAATTGTCACATATATGTAGCCGTAATCTCACTTTTGTAAGTTTTTTTGTGCATTTAAGAATTTTCACATATTGTAATCTCATCAATTTCTTTTAGCTGTCACTGAAGATGGTATAAAGTATACCGAAATATATTTGACTTTGAAAAAAAGAGTACACTTGGCTTTTATTAATTCAGCTGCTTTCCCATTGATTTCCTTTGTATATATATATATATATATATATATATATATATATATATATATATATATATATATATATATATATAAAGGAGGATAACAGGAATCAACGCAACAAGGATCATGGTTACAAGTAGGAATGGTAACCGCAGACATGCATGTTGTTTCTGGCTCATTAGCCGTCATCAGTGCGGCATAACCAAGAAGAGTATTGCACTTGGCTAGCAAAAGTATTGGGTACTTGGGAGCAAAGGATGTTGGGGAAACATGTGTCAAGAACCACAAAAACAACGAACGCTCACACAGGAGTCCTATCGCCATTTTGTGCTTACGGCCAGCTGTGCCAATGGGTTTTCGGCTAGCAACCAGCGTCGCCACGTTGGCGAAACGGACTCATTGTGTTTGAGTAGTTCTAGCCCAGGAAATGAAAGAAACAAAGTGCCAAGAAAACGCGTATTAATATAAAAATAAAGGAGGATAACGGGAATCAACGCAACAAGGATCATGGTTACAAGTAGGAATATATATATATATATATATATATATATATATATATATATATATATATATCCAAAGATGATACATAACGTATCTAGTGCCATACTGTCAAAAGTAATAATTTCAGTTTTGAACTGAAATGGTGTCGGTTAGAAATTTCTAACACTTTAAAAGACACCTTGGATGCTGCCATATAAATAGATATAAATATTATTCAACCTATATCAGGGTAAAACCAAACTACAGACACGTGTTTCGCTCTTATTTGAGCTCGTCAGTGTAGTACAGGCTATGTCTCTCAAGTCACTAGTTTGGTTTTGCCCTGATATAGGTTAAATAATATTTATATCTATTTATATGGCAGCATCCAAGGTTTCTTTTAAAGTGTTAGAAATTTCTAACCGACACCATTTCAGTTCAAAACTGAAATTATTACTTTTGACAGTATGGCACTAGATACGTTATGTATCATCTTTGGACATTTTTAGACTGTCACAAAACACTCTGTTCGTTTTATATATATATATATATATATATATATATATATATATATATATATATATATATATATATATATATATATGTATATGTATAAACAGATATTTATCGAACCAAAAAAAGTAATAAACAAACAGTTCGAAAAATGTGTTCGGTTGTAAATAATAGGTATCTACTCAAATTTCCTTAATTCTCAATATTTCGCCATTTTATTAACGAATTCATCAGGAGAAACTACAAATAAGTAACAATGCCATTTTTTTTAAATTACAATGTAATTATACTTACAGAATAATAACATGAAAATAACTATTATGACTTAACAACATGAAAGTTGGCACTAACTAGGTGTAAATAAGTATAAATTCTAAATATTTGCCGATAATAAAGGAGAACACATTTAATGTCGATAAAATATATAAAAGACAAAAAAAATTAAAAGATATACAGAATCGTGACAATGGTAGATATTGATAGTGTTTTGCGCTATGTAATAAATTTCAAGGAATAATCTCTTTCGATAATTTGTGTTAATCTTTGTTTTAGCCACTAAAAAGTTTGTCCTTTATATCATCTATCAGTTTTGATATGGTAGTTTGTATAAAACATTGATATTGTATTCGCTGGGTGCGTAAGTCATAGTCGGCAACACAAAACTGATGTCAGCGCCCACTGCGGACAATACAGAACTAAGGGTGGCTCTTTATCACTTAAGTCCTTAATACCACGTGTGTCAGTTTAATAAAATAAATAAAATAAAATGGGTCACCAAAGTTGTTGTGTTGTCGAAAAAATGGATAGCCGTTGTTAAACGGCAAAATTAAGTATTACTGTAACCTATAACCTATTATATAGAATAATATCATATACATATGTACATCGTGTAAGAAAACTGAGTACGTAGTAATTTAATTGATTCTTAACACGAATTCCATTTTTTATCTGTAAAATTAAATAAAGAAAATAAAAATTTAACATATATTTGTAAATATATAATGAAGTTAAATTCGTTATTATTTATATAATTTCAGATTGTTGAATATTTATTATTAATACTATTTTTCATTTACCAATAATTTTTCAACAATCTTGACAAATTTTATCACTACTTAACCTAATTCAATTGAGACTTGTTTTATTCAGCTGACTCAAGGAATTTTTTTTAATTTGAAGTAAACTCTATGTAATATGTCACATTTTTTAAGGTTATTTAATTTTGTTAATTACGGAGGGTACCCTCCATACATGTAATGCATGTAAATGTCAATAGAGCCACCGTAAGTTGTATCGTTAAGTGGCGCTGGGGTTACGCACTACAGCGAATAAGATTGGAGTCTGATCTTTGGTTTTAAAAAATAGGATTGAATTCTTTGTAAGATTGTATTTTGAGATTTTGATGTTGGTATTTTTAAACAATGAAATAACCTTATCTGTAAAAATGTATATGAATATGAAAGGTAGCTTTTTAACATTAATAAAATTATCAGGGGTTTTATCTAGTTGGTCATTATAAGAATCTGTATTAAAAATAAGTTTTTTTAAAATATGACTTACGTAACCATTATTAATAAAAGTTTTATACAATTTGATTAAGTTTTTAGTGTATTAAACTTTCTTTACATCTTTTTGTGATTCATCAGGTAGATATTATTATCTAAATTATCATTCTAATCATCCGAAAAGCCAGAAATAAATTACTGTAATGGCAATGAGGAAGCAAATCACAAAAGTATGTGATGAAAATTTAATACAAAAAAATTTACACAAATTGTATAAAGCTTTAAAACTTTTATTAACTATATATATTATATATAGAAAGAAAGATAGGGAGAGAGAGAGAGGAAGAGAAAGAGTTATAAAAAACAAATATTAAAAAAAAAATTTCATTCTACTCTTCTCATTTCACTTCTTTCCAACTTCTTGTTCCAGCTACTAAATTGTTTACCTTTTGCTTCTATCTATACTCTACCACTTTTCAACTTTGTCTTCTGCTCCTAATTACTCCTTCATTTTTATTTAATGAGATACCTTTTTGGTTTTGTTATTATTTTTGTTTTATGGTAATTAAATTTCGAATTTTTTTATCTGATTCAATCCTTTAATTCCAGTACATTTTTTAAAATTCATTAATGATAATCTATCCGATATTAATCTCTATAACAACCAAAACAAAAACGCCACAAAAACATATTTATACATAAAACAACTGAATCTAGACAACCAATAGCTAAATACCTTTATATTCAAGTGTATGGGGGGTCTGTAAACACACGTGAATAAGCTGGTCACATTAAATCTAAGTTTTTAACGGTAAAAACTAAATATTTTATCGCAAAGGTGTACTTGTGAAAGTGGTTACGATTAAAGTTCACAATTAATTGGTGAAATTTGGAAAATTTACTTAAAAGAGTATACAATAAACTATTAAGAAAACACCAAAATAAAAACCTTTATCAGCTATTAGAACAACCTGAGGACAGTGACCCACAAAACGTTTGTTTATCTAGCCGAAAAGTGTCGACTACATTAAATAAAAATAAGAAATTTAATGAATCGCCATTATAAAAACCAGCTTCAAAATATTTATATTTGAATACTAAAGGAAGCCTTACACGTCTTAATCTATCGAACTATAAAATAAACGAAAATTATGAAAAATTGCTAGAAAAAAATTTGAAAAACCGAAATGAAATAGATGCATTAGCAGTTAGACAACAAGTCAAAACTGAAGAATTGAAGAGAAGGGTAGAGAAATTAGAAAAAGAAAATCAAGAGCTTAAAACAGAAATTGAAAATTCAAAAAGACTTAAAAAGAAAAATAACATTATAATCTTCGGAATCGAACAACGCAGCCAATTATCAACTAGCAAAAAAATTTGCAAAGAACTCAAAAATTTACTAAGTGTCGATATTCACGAAGAGGATATTAACAATTTTTATTTTTTGAGAAAAGAACACCAGGAGCCCGCTAAAAATAGAATTTAGCAGATTCCTTACAAAACAGCTCGTTATTAAGAAAAGAAAATTGTTGAAGGGGCAGAAAATTGACATTGCGGACGATCTAACACCAAAACAAAGAAAATAAAATTAGTTACTATGGAAACATAAACTTTTGGCAAAGAATGATGGTAAAATAAACGGTTTCATAAAAAACGGTAGACTATTCGTTGATGGTGATTCATATAAGTACAAAGATCTCTTGGAATTAGCTACACAACCACCTAAATCAAACAGCTCTCCTTTAACTCCTACAGTCCATACGAAGCCTCAGAACAACAATTAATGTCTTTTTATGGAAAAGCATCCAAATTCACCTAAAGCAGAAACAAATGTTCCAAAGATTTTCCAACTACAGCCAAAAATATCAACAACAGTAAGTACTAGATTACAACAACAAAAATAAAGAAGTAACTCTTATAATAAAAAATAAACTAAATAAATTTTTCTATATCCTTCTTACTTTAACATTAAGTTTAGAGTTAATTATTTTTATATTAAATTCAGTTTTTAAATTTTAGTAAATTATGGATTCCTATATAAGGGATAATGAGTATATACCACATAAAGCAATCAAAATTAATAGTGTTGCAGATTATAATAAAGCTATTGTGCTTACAGAAAACAAAAATTACAACTTTAGTTTTTTACACCAAAATATAAAAATTAATAATAATAATAATAATAATAATAATAATAATAATAATAATAACGTTTATTTGGATAATATTACAAAAGAGATAAAGCTAATTTATATAATGGTCCCAAAAAAAACGAAAGGAAAATCGCTAAGCTGTTCGCGATGTTGGAAAAAATTTTGATGCCTTTCAAATCTTTATTTCTCAACTGCAAGATACTTTTCAATGCATCATTTTGACAGAAACTAGAAATCTCACAGATCTGTCTACTTTTCATTTCAATGGTTGTAATATAATTTACAATGAGGGCAATATGAACATTTGTGACTGAGTCGTAGTTTTCATAAAAGAAGAGTTAGATTATAAAGCTCAAAAACATTTTTAAACAAATTATTTTCATTTTTGTTAGGCATTTTCAGTTTTAAAAGACGACCCTTGACAAATTTGACATATCTATCAAGATCAATAAGCAAGGGTCATTTTCAAAATATTGATTTATATTTTTTAAAAGTTTGTTTTAGTGGCAAAAAGATCCCCGAACAAAGAAGTAAATAAATGTTATTATGCCACACAGAAGCTATCGAGAATACTTCTTTGTCTACCTGGAAATGAATTAGAGAACATCTTGTACTATTTTAATGATTTCAACGAACATATACAGTTCACTCTTGAAAAAGAGGATGCACATAACTCCATACCGTTCTTAGATACAATGGTTATTTGTAATAACAACATTTTAATATTAGACTTGTACAGAAAGCCAATGAGTTCTGGTAGATATCTGAACTATAATTTGTATCATAAGCAACAAATGAAGGTTAACCTAGTTAGGGCTATGAAAAACAGGGTACTGAACCATTGTGACAACACTTTTCACACAAAAAATCTTTATATACTTTACCAATTGTTCATTGAAAATGGTTACCCTGAGGTTCTGCTCAAGAAATTATTGTACAACACCCAAAACATAAAAAATAATACTATCAACAATAGGGAGAACACATCACAACAGGTTCTTTTTCATATATCAAGGAACTGACACCCAACTTGGCTAAAATACTTAAACCAGTAACTGAAATAACTTTTGCTTTTAAAACTGTTCTCACGGAGGGAGGAATCTTCACAAAATTAAAAACAAAAACTCCATTGCTTTCCTTGACTGATGTAGTGTACACTCTGTCTTGTAAAGATTGTAACCAGGTCTATGTGGGCCAGACTTCAAAACGCCTAAAAGATAAAATTACGGCACATAAATCGGACTGCAGACTGCATCCTGAAAGGAGTGCAATTGAACTCCATGTAGTGCAAAACGACCATAGAATAGATTATGATAACATTACAGTTTTAGACCGTGATAATAATATTTCCAGAAGGCTCTTTTTGGAAATGACACATGTCAATAAGACACCACAGTCTATGAATCATAGGGCTGATATAGGGCACTTAAACGAAATGTTTTTTTACCTATTGTTTCTGGAAAAGCGTGGTGTTGAGTCTTTGCAGACGCTTGAAGAGTAGCCATCGTTAAAATAAGTTATAACAAGTTTAAGCTACCAACCCCAAGTAATTAAATAATTTTTAAATAAAACTTTTTAATTTTTAATAATTTTTTACCAATTTTACATATTGACTTTCAATTTTATTATAAAACTTAACAGTTTAACAGTTTATTTAATACACAAGATTTGGCAACGAGGGTAGGATACGAACCCACGAGCCGTGTGGTGTTATAGGTGATATTAGTGGCACGATGTCAAAGTTCGATGAATTCGATGCAACCAAGGAGGACTTCGATGCTTGGGAAGAACGTCTACAACAGTATTTCATAGTAAATGATGTCAAAGAGGAAAAGAGAGTAGCTAGTTTGATAACGTTTATGGGAGCAAAGACTTATGATAATCTGAAAACGCATTTATTTTCAGATACACCGTCATCTAAAACATACAATCAGTTGGTAACTATTTTAAAAGATAAATTTGCACCAACTACTAGTGTCATATACGAGAGGTACAAATTTAATTGTCGTACCCAACAGTCCGGTGAGTCTCTTGAACAATATATTAATGAGGTAAAAGCCCTTTTTAAAACTTGCAAGTTTCAAAACTTCCTCGACCAAGCTTTACGAGACAGATTAGTCTGTGGAATCAATAATAATAGCATTCAGACGAAACTTCTCACTGAATCTGAGTCATTAACGTTCAATGAAGCCTGTAAGAAAGCCTTAAGTCAGTCAGCAGCTAATTTTTAAAGCAAAGTAGTACATCAAGTCGCAGTTGAAAATGCTGTTTGTAACCTACAATCCAGTAAACAATTTAGAAGCCAGGCAAACCCTAATAATCGTCCAGTGTATGGCCAGATAACTCGTCCTAGTTTGCCAGTAAAGTCTTGTTTTCGTTGTGGTAGACGTCATCAACCTGACTCTTGCCCAGCTGTAAATTGGGAATGTTTTTGTTGTAAGAAAATGGGTCACACTAGTAAAATGTGCAAAAGTCGAAAAGTCCATCAAGTAGAGGTTACAGAGGAATCATCAGAATTGGTAAATGAAGAATTTTTGCAATTAAGTCATATTGCTACAGTCAAAGGGGCAGGAGAGCACCCTTGGAAAGTAACTGTCCAAATAGAGGGTAAACCGACCATCATGGAAATAGATAGTGGTGCAAGTAAGTCTGTCATTCATGTAAGTGATTTTTCAAGTAAATTTAGTCACTGTTAATTAGTTAGTTCTAGTATTAAGTTAAGAGCAGTCACGGGTAATGTCATTTCAATACTTGGTCAAATTAATGTCACTGTTGTGTATAAAAATCAGTTAAAAGTGTTACCTTTATTAGTTATTAATAGTTCTAACAGATTTGTACCCTTGTTAGGTAGAGATTGGTTGTGTATGTTTAACCCTACGTGGAAACTTGAATTGTTTAATCAGCTTATTAATACATCTAATGTCGTTGAGAATAGCGCAGATAACATAAGCGAGTGATAATTGTCCTTCGGGCAGTGTTCTTGGTCGTAAGAAAAGTTATATAAAACCAGCTAGTGTAGCACAAAATAATGGAGATGTCCCAATGGAAGGAAGTGGTCCGGTTCTTGCTCAAACTTTAGATAATAGTCCAATAAAGGTCCTTCAACACAGCGAAACCAAATCACCCGCAAAACCCACTTCTTCCCACGGGGAAACCTCATGTATACCTACTGTTACCAGATGTGGCGGGGTTGTAGCACCGCCTAAAAGACCCTCGTATTAAAGCGGGGGAGAAATGTTATGTACCTATACAGCCAGTTGTGGCTGGATTATTTAGGTACACAGGCCTGCTACATCTTTAGTGTAAGAGGAAGTAAGGTCAAAGGGATCTGGTAGTAAAAACGTATTTTTGCTTGCTGTTAATCAAGTGCTTTCCGTTAGAAAAACCGTATATTATTATTCAATACACAACACAGTTTTAATACAATT
The DNA here is from genome assembly GCA_964028335.1 of Altica lythri. Lineage (NCBI taxonomy): Eukaryota > Metazoa > Arthropoda > Insecta > Coleoptera > Chrysomelidae > Altica > Altica lythri. Next base: position 52,331,295 of record OZ034800.1, read on the forward strand.
TTATGTTAAATACTCTTAATAATAGTAATAATAATAATAATAATAATAAATGGTCGTTATTGCATTCAATACAATTTACATATAAATTAGAAGAAAAAAAATGATATGAATGCGAGGCGAAATCTAGCCATTGGCTATTCTCACTTAACCTCTAGGTGAAAATTAACCTATAGTAAATTATTATAACAGTAAACAAAAATATGCGAAAAAGAATAGAAAACAAAATAAAACCTTGAAACCGACAGTATTTAGGTTTAATATATGCAAATACATCTGCAAGCAAAAAAACTGCAGCCGCTACAACTGTAAGTTGAAAAGATAACTGCGATATTTGTACTTAAATTTATTAATATTATAAAGTCTAAATTGGGCAGGTAAAGTATTATAAAGGGTGATGGTGTTGTATATAAAACTACGCGAAAATAGTGCGGTATGGTGTCTGGGCATAGAATACTAATCCCCTCCACGAACATCACGAGTTCGTAATTCAGATCTTTTTATTAATTTGCTTTTAAGATAAATATAATGAGTTGAGTTTAAAATTTTTGTAGTAAAATTAGCAAGATGACTAGTTCGTCTATTGGACATATTGAGCCAACCCGTTGCAGAAATCTTGTGAGATATATGTTCACCACGCCTAATACCATAAACAAGTCTGCAACAGGAATTCTGAACTTTTTGAATCCGTCGTTTATCTACTATATACAAAGATACACCATAGAAAATGTCACAATAATTAAAATGAGATAAGACGAGGACTTCACAGAGGTTACGTTTCAACTTGTACGACAATATATGGCGACTCGAATATAGCATTTTTAAAGATGCATAGGCTTTGCGTATTAGATGTTTTACGTGCTCACAAAATCTTAGGTCTGGTGCAAAGGCAACCCCTAAATTTACAGCAGACTCTGTAAATGATAAGAAAGAATTATTGATTTTTATCTGCATGCTATCAGTAAGAAAAGTGCGATCTCTGGAGTTTCCAAAGCACATAATTTTTGACTTGTTAGAATTTAGAAGCAATGAATGCTCAATAGAAAGTTGCCTGATAGTTTCAAGCTCATCATTAATTATATTGGTAGTAATATGACAATCTGGAACCTTAAATTTATATAAAATTTGCATATCATCAGCCTATGCCACAATTTTACCTTGCTTCACAGACCTTAATGTATCAATGGTATATATAATAAAAAACAGTGGACCAAGAATCGACCCTTGTGGTACGCCAGATAATATAGAAATATAAGGAGATATTTTATTGTCGACCTGAACTTTTTGGGACCGCTCAAATAAATATGAATTGACTAAATTTAGAGAATTTTCACAAAAGCCATAATATTTAAATTTTGATATCAGTAATTTGTGGTAAATAGTGTCAAAAGCCTTTGAAAAATCATCATTGGTCACTGTCGTCAACGCCGTAGAAGTGCTCTAAACCCGCATTGCTCATCGGGTAATATTTTATTGTTATTAAAGTGAAAGTAAATCTTCTCTAGAATCTTTGAAAGAGCTGGAAGAATACTAATAATTCTCAGATCAGAATATGTATTTGGATTACTGATTTTTGGCAATGGTTTTCCAACAGCTACTTTCCATGCATCTGGAAAATAACAACGTTTAATGCAAGAATTAATAATATTATTTAAGTATAGATGAATAAAAGGGGAACAACATTTTTACATAAATCAATTAATTTGATCATCCCCGAAGACTTCTGTTTTCATGGAATATAGTATATCATGAATTTCTTTCTTTGTAGATAGGCTAAAAGAAAATTCATGATGGTTGCTAAAAGAGTTATTATTATTAAAGTCAATAAGTCTAAGACAATTTTCATCACCTTGACGAAAAAAAGTGGAAAAATAATAATTAATAGCACCTGGATCAGAAATATGTTCCGGCAGTGGGAACTGTTTGTTATTTCTTACATTTAAATTTCTTAAAGAAGACCACACTTTTCTTTTATTATTTTGAGCCACAATGCTATTTGAATATCTTCTTTTTTCGGCTCTTAACATAGACACAGCATAATTTCTTAGCTCTTTATACCTACGCCATTCTAACTCACTCCCAGTTCTTTTATCCTTTTGGAAACCATTATCCCTCTCTTTAAATATAATTTTCAAATTATGAGTAAGCCACGGTGCCGAAGGTTTACTTACCTTAACTCTTCGCAAAGGAGCATGTTTGTCAAATAGTTGTATTATAAAATTACTCAAAATAACGACTTTTTTATTATTGTCATATACATATAATACAGTATCTCATTGCAGATTTAAAAGATCACTTGTAAAATCGTTATAATTAAAACCCTTAAATTCCCTAAAAGTGACGTATCTTATCTCTGGCTTTTAAAATTAAAAATTTAGATTAACAAAAACTAGCATTTATGATCGGAAATATTATTAGCAGGTACCGTATCAAATGAACAGACGATAGAATCCTTATTTGTAACAAATATTGGATCAATCAGAGTGGCTGATGTTGCTGTGACTCTGTTGGCTGATCAAGTATTTGAGTAAGATTATATGACTCGAAACATTTAATTATGGGGTTTTGTAAATTAAAGAAATTGACGTTGGCTTTCATGTATTCATTGTTGCCTACGATCTTATTTCATATAAAGTTTAAGGCCTAACTTCGGTTCCATAAGACAGTTCTAAGTCAAAATCCATAATGACAGAAGTACATCCAGTCATGTCTGAATTAACTGTGAAATCGTGTAGCAAAAAATGAAAATATAATCACGTGTTCTACGGTTATAAAAAGGCTTAGTGGTGCAGTTTTTTGGATATTTCTACTAAAAAAGGTTGTCGTCGTTGTATTTTTTTCAAAATCTATTACATATGTATAATATAAAGTTAACATCATTTGCAAAATAATCTCAACAAGTTGTAAGTAAACAAGTATATTTATTATTTTAGTCCATATTATAACATAAAACATTGTAGCGCCCTAAAGATGATTATAATCATAATCGAAAGCTTGGCATTAAATAACTTATAAGAGTACACTTTTCGTATTGCTGCAAAACCCAATATCCTCATCATTATATATATATATATATATATATATATATATATATATATATATATATATATATATATATATACGAATAATGGTATAGTGACTGGTTCAATATAACGTGAAGTCAATCGTGGAGTTGCAGTCAACGTTTGGCCAAGGTAAGTAAAGAAAACTCTTTGATTTCAGTCAAGCTTTCGAATTTATTCAATTCTTCTTCAGGACATCTGTGGTGAGGAACAATTTTTATATAATAAAGAAATATTGTTACAAATGTGATGACTTACTAATCGTGAGGTTATAAGAGAAGCGACGAATTCCGTTTGACAACATTACACTTATAAAAAATTTTAAAATTCAGGTACATCACTATTTTGATTTAGATTAAATAAATAAACCATTGATGAGCAATAGTCAAAATGTGGTTGTATAATTGATTGATACACTAAAATCTTGGTTTGCATTGATAAGTTCTTAGATACTCTAGAAAAGAAGTATAACTTTTTTGATATTTTCTTAACCATATAATCACAATGCTCATTAAACAAAAGTAAGTTGTCTATCTGAAAACCCAAATATTTTATTGATGTTATAATTTCAATTTTTTCGTTATTTATTTTAATATTTAATGAGTCTAAAATTGAGTTATTGTATTTGTATTTTGTTGTTAATATCATTGCTTTTGTTTTTGAAATATTTAACTTTAATTTATTTAGGTTTAAGTATTTACTAATAATATCAAGTATGGAGTTTATTTTCTGAATTGCTACGTCTAAATCAGAATCAAAGCAAGCTATGAGCGTGTCATGAGCAAAAATATTAATAAAATCACAGTTCACAAATAAATTAATATCATTTAAATATAAAATAAAGAGTAAGGGTCCTAAAACACTTCCTTGGGGTACACTCATATTATTTATCATTTCACTTGAAACAGTTTCATGAACCTTGACTTTTTGTCTTCTCTCTGACAAGTAATCTGACAACCACCCAAAGACTTTACCATTTATCCCATAACCCCTTAGTTTTTTTAAAAGTCTCTTCCTGTCGATCGTTTCGAAAGCTCTTTTTAAATCCAAGAAAGCCGCAACAACATATTTGTTTTGATCGATGGCTTTTTTGAATTTACATAGTGTAAGTTGTAGGGCTGACTCGCAGGAGTGCTTTTTACGAAAACCCGATTGATTCTCCATTAATATATTATTAGTTTCAACATGTTCAAGAATTTGTTCATAAACAATAGTTTCAAGCACCTTCTCAATGGGAGGTAACATATTTATAGGACGAAATTCATTTGCTTTCATTGTTCCAGTAACTTTCGGTATTGGTACTATAGTACTTATTTTTAAATCACTAGGAATTTTTGCACTTTCTAATGATGTATTTATAAGATTTAAAATGACATGACCACATGTTTCAAATATTTGCTTTAACATTTTAGAGTTAAGAATTTCATATAAATTATTTTTATTATCTAATACCCTTATAATTTCTCGCAATTTACTCATCGATACTGTCTTAAAACTGGAAAAATTCCTATAAACATTATAATTACAAAACGATAAACTATTATTCTCTTCAATACTGTCTGCTAAATGTTGACTGCTAGTTATATAATATTCATTAAAGTTATTAACAATATCAATCATATTATGAACTAGTTTAGATTCTTGATTAAAACTAAATTCAACACAATGTGGAAAATTTTGGTTACCTGGATTAATTAATTGCTTTAAAGTTTTCCACATTAATTGTGAATTATTTCGGTATCTATTTATCTTGTTAAAGTAGTACTGCTCTTTTTTTATTTTTAATAAATTTACCACATGATTTCTCTGTTCTTTCAATAATTCCCATTTTTCTATCTTAGTTGCGTCTGAACAATATTTAAAATTTTTGTATAATTTGTCACGTTTTTAAGTTTCAATATATGATTCAAAATCAAACCACGGCACCTTTATATTATAACTTACTTCTTGTATAGGTGCAACACTGTTAATTACTTCCTGATAATTACTTATTAGTTCATAGTATATATCATTTACGTTTGTTGAATTTAAATTCCAATCTACTGATAACATGTTAATTTTAATTTTTTCTAAATTTTGTTCATTTAAGTTTCTAAATTTTTTGTGATAAGTGTTGACATTTCTTGTGCTATTAGAAATTAAAACGGATATTAAAGAATGATCACTGATTTTTGGAGTGTGGTGTACCAGTGTGGTAGCAAAATTATTGTTCACTAATACATAGTCAATTAAGGTCTCACTGTCACATGTTATTCTCGCCGGTTCTTCTATTAGCTGGTCAATTCCATATTGCAACAGTAATGCTTTAATTTTATGGGTATAAAATGTGTCATTTAAAAAGTCTAAATTAAAATCACCGATTAAAATACTATGCATGTTGGTTGTAAACAGATGATCACATACACTTTCGAAGTTTTTTAGAAACTCAGCATGAGAGCTAGAAGGAGAATGATAAAGACATCCTATGTTCCAAAAAACTCCATCAATATTAACTTTTATAACTTTGCACCAATAATTATTTTCCAATATAAACACTTTACTTGATGAAAATTTAAAATCATCTTTAACATAAATAATAACGCCACCTGTTTGTCGGCTTGATGAATTACATCTAATAATATTGTAGCCATTTAGTTTAATTTCGAAATCCTGGATTTCACTTGTAATCCTTGCTTCACTAATTAAAATAACTTTAGGTGAGTAGCATGTAATACTTATTTGAATTTGATCAATTTTGTTCAACAAGCTTTGGGCATTTAAGTATATAATATCAGTGTTAAACATTATATTATGGTCTTTTATTGGTTTTTTTAAGCTACAGTCTTATTCACAATGGTAGGTTTATTATTAATGTACTTGATGGTCTTAGAATTATCACCTTTTGCTATGAGCTCTTCCAATTTTGCTTTAATTTGTTTAAAATAGTCCTGTTTATTTGAATCAACCATTTTTTTCTCTAAATCTGTTTTGACCAAGGCATCAAGCCTCTTAACCTTGCTTAGCTTAATAAATCCATTTCTTTTATTACTATATCATATTGTAACGTCAAACTCCAAATTTGTAGCGTGAAACCGTTTCAAAAAGACGTTATTTTCCTAGGTAGCACACTAGTTGTGGGTTACCTTTTAAGAGTATTACCAGTCTCCCCCAAACATGTAATTAAGGGTACCAAAGTACGAATTATAGTCAAACACCCATTTTAAATGATTTATTACAAATTTAATAATTTTAAAACACAATTAATTAAATAAATAAAGAAATTGAAAACTTAATCTTATATCAAACAGGATTAATTAAAGAATTATTTTTTTTTATCTCATAAATGGAAGTCTTCAGAAACCTTTGAATTGACTCATATCTATCGGTATCTATTGTAAAGGGATGATTTTTCTTTCAATTTTCACAATGCGGGAAAAAATTCAGAATTAAAATTCTTTTTCTTTTCCTCCACAAAATGTCTGGAATTTATCCAATCTTGCTATTGTCTAGTAACTCTTCAAATAAATTGGGAAGTACCTTGTATTTTGAAGAGGTTAATCACAAAATAACCAGATTGTTTAACGTACCGTTAGGGGGCAAAAATGACTAATCACAACGAAAAGGTGTCAATAATTTTACTGTAACACCGCAGACGGCTCATTTTTGAACTAAAACCTTTAAACCAAGTAATTTTTACCTATAGAGGCACCGCTAAAATAGTCTAGTAATATTATTCTTACTAATAAACGGTCAGAAGATCGTTACAGTAGATCCAATATAGCATGTCTGGTTTTAAAGGCCACGTTTTCTGGAGGTATGTTTGTCCACGATTAAATTGGTTATCGCATTGCATTGTCATTTGTAATATTACATTTGTTTGGGTTATATTTTATTTAATTTCAGTGTTATTATCAATCGTTTTCATTAAAACTGTGCAAAAACATTATTATCCTAATAAGATCGGATCCATATGTTACAATGACTTAAAAATAAACGTATTCTGTTTTGGTGGTGGAAAAAATATGTTATGGTTCTCTTTAAAGATTATACAGTTAAGGGTAAGAGTGTGAGAAACAAAACGTTTTTTCTTTTTTAAAAGCAACGAAACATAGATAGATGTTAGCTTAATCCAGATTGATGTGAATGAAGAGATGGACGTACGATCGGCTAACTGAATTACTGCCGCATTACCGAACTAATTTATGGCCGTACAGATTTAATGTGCTTTGTTTTCAAGCACAGATTTTAAGGATAATAGTGGAATTTATGTTGGTTTTATAAGTATAATCACTGTCGATTTATGGGGGCAATTAAATTCTTCAGCTGAATTCTTAATAATCAATATTTTACAACATTACTAAAAGTAATCAGAAATAGGTTTCCTATTGGTTTGGTACAATTTTAATTCTTTAATATTTGTTTATAATAGATACTTATATATATTAACATTTGCAGGTATATAAATTGAAATGTATATATTTTTATATAAACAAACCTATTTTATATTTGGATGTACGTAACAATAACTACAACAAAAATTTACAACTACTAGTTGAATTTAATCTCAGTACTCAAAATGCATTTACCCAGAGTCCATATTGTTACCTTTCATTCCACCAACAAACGAAACCAATCAATTTGTTGAGTCCAATGAACACCAATTAATAACCCACTTATGTAAACTGTGCCAACAACAATCAAGAATTAAATTATGTTTTGTTTGCTGTACCAGCATTATGTAATAGGTTTGTTAGTAATGATTGTCTTTATAAATTTCACCAAAATGCGGGTATAATGCGATAAAATTATGTTTTTGACATTTTAATAAATGAATTTTAAAACAAAAGTATGTTTTTTGTATTATTTCAACTTAAAAGACAAGACATACATCAGGTTTTGGTAAAATGAGGTATTGGACGTTAAAAATAAGAAGATTGATTTATTAGGTTGACACGGTTAAATTTAAAATAATACTTCAGAACGTTCATAGGATTCTAATAAGGTTATTTTTAAAATGAGAATTGAAATAAAGAAAAATGTAATTTAACGAAATAAAGAAGTGTGAATAATAATTTCTGACAACATAAAACACTCCCGCATTGTGCAATCTGGGAACTTGACATCAGCTCAACGTGTGATTTATTTTCTGTAACATTAAGAATCTCGACTCACAGACATTGTAAAATGCATCTCGGGGTCTTACAATATTTTATGTTTTTGGAAGACATACAACTTTTGAGATTCACATTTTCACTGAATTTTATAGCCAAAGTGGAAATGTTTGTTGTGTATCTAAAGTAGGTATAAAAATTTTAACTGTATAAACTCCCATTTGCATTTGACTTTAAACTTTCACGGATATAAACCTAGAATGGTATTTAAATGTAAAATAATAACATTAACAGTTTGTATTTAATATAAACTTAAAATTTTTACCGTGCATTATAATTAAAAAATTAATAGATTAACCATTTTAGGTATAATTTCATCCCTTTGAAATACCTCATAAATGTCGAGTCTCAAACACCTGCTGTCACCAAAAAACTTTTTTATAAGATCAATATGCTTTTAGCAAAGCTGTCAAGAAAAAATATGCTATTTGATTACAACTGCAAATTAGCATCATCAAATAACTTAAACTCCCACTCGCTTGCAGCTATGGGTTTTTTAATCCGTTTTTTAACGTACCCATTAAATCGATGGAATAACTTTTATCTTCTGCTACTTAGGTATATAGATTATTATCACAATTAAGTTAGCGTGGAAAATTAATAGATTTTTTAAATTCATACATAAATAAATTGCTCCCTAAATGCTCCATTAGAATCCTCAATTGCTCCAGTAATTAATTAATTTTATAATTAATTATTTGCAATTAAAATTGCGGAACTTATTTTTTCTACATCTCAACAAATTACAGTTAAAAAAAATTATCATTAAATTGCTCCCTAAATGCTTTCTAAGAATTTGCAATTGCTCCAGTAATTAATTAGAGAATATTTTAAAATAAAAATCAATAAATATTGACCGACAGGAATTTAAATAAATTTCAAAAAAAGTAACTTGTTAAAATATAGAAAAAATAAGTTCCGTAATTTTAATTACAAATAATTAATTACTGGAGCAGTTGCGGGTTCTAAAAGAGCATTAAGGCAGCAATTTATTGATAAAAAAATATTTAAAAAAACTGTAATTTGTTGAGATATAGAAAAAATAAATTCTGTATTTTAATTGCAAATAATTAATTAAAAAAAAAACCTAATTACTGGAGCAATTGTGGAATCTAAAGGAGCATTTGTGGAGCGATTTATTGATAAAAAACTAAAGAACCTGTAATTTGTTGAGATATAGAAAAAATAAATTCCGTAATTTTAATTAGAGATAATGAATTAAAAAATTGACTAATTACTGGAGCAATTGCGGGTTCTGAGAGAGAATTTAGAAAAAAACTTGTTAATAAAAAAAATAATAAAAAAACTGTAATTTGTTGAGATAGGTATACAAAAAAATAAATTCCGTAATTTTAATTGCAAATAATTAATTAAAAAATTGACTAAATACTAGAGCAATTCCGGATTCTGATGGGGCATTCAGGGAGCAATTTATTGATGTTTCAGGTAAAAACATTTTTTTCATATTTCACGTTTAATTAATTGCGATGGTGACGTCACAAAAATAAGAAACGGAAAAGGAACGGTGGGGAGAGTCACTCGTTGTTCACACCACCTATATAAAAAGATCTGATCGGGAGCAATTTATTAATAAAACAAAAATTTCAAAAAAGTTGTAATTTGTTGAGATATAGAAAAAATAAATTTTAATTGTAAATTTGGAATAATAAAAGTAATAAAAAACTCTCTGTTTTTTATATAACTTTCACTTTAATTAAAAAAATTTTTTAAAAAAAATTTTTAATTAAAGTGAAAGTTATATAAAAAACAGAGAGTTTTTTATTACTTTTATTATTCCAAATAAAAATGAACTTTCAAGTAGTAAGGGTACGTACAATTAATTTAATTTAATTGTAAATCCTTATTTAAAAAATTAATTAATCACTGGAGCAATTGCGGATTCTAATGAAGCATTTAGGGAGCAATTTTTTGATGTATGAATTAAAAAAAATTATTACTATTCCATGCTAACTTAATTGCGATAATATTATTGGTCATTTTTAGAAAAATGGTTTAAATATAAGAATACGGAATATAATATAAATATTAAACAGGTACCCTCTAGAGGCATTTTACACGCCTGTCTTCAGGAAATAAAAACATCAACTATTTTTTTATTACTAATAGAAATATAAAAATAATTTTTTCTAAAATCGCTTGGAACTGTCTAGTTTCTCGGATCAAATTCGAGCTGCAAACTGCATACTTTCTCGTATTTTAGTCCGTTGCTGGGCAACGAACTCCGTACTGTATATTTTTTTCGTACCTTACTAGAATAATCCATAAAAAGTTTATAACCAAATTCATATTGTGCCTTGGATTTATTTGGCAATTAATTTAAAACCACATTAGTATTGTCTCGCTTTTCCTATACTATTGTGGAATAACTAAAATAATTACGAAATAACCAAAATAATATCGTTAAAAATATACAAAGACTGCAAAACAAACGTACAAATAATATATATATATATATATATATATATATATATATATATATATATATATATATATAATAAAATAAAGATAAAATTTTCGGGTATGCGGTCTGTTCAAATAAAATCTTAAATTATCTTAAAACTCAATATTTCGCTGTTTACTTGACAGCATCATCAGGAGTTAACTACAAAGAAAATATTATGTAGGTACTAAGAAAAATTACACATAATATTTTCTTTGTAGTTAACTCCTGATGATGCTGTCAAATAAACAGCGAAATATTGAGTTTTAAGATAATTTAAGATTTTATTTGAACAGACCGCATACCCGAAAATTTTATCTTTATTTTATTATAATTGTTCGGTCGAAATTACTACTTTATATATATATATGTAAACAGGACAAATTTAAATTTTTTTTCTGGCAAATGGAATTTATTTTATTCAAAATAGACTTCTCTAGCGATTTGTACCGTCCACGATTTTTCGAAAGATAATTTCAGCTCATTGTTTGGAATGTGGTCGACGCCGTTTGGATGGCATACCGATGTCCCTTTATTGGCAAATGTAGTCAACCAAACAGAAAAAAGTTACTTGGTGCCATATCCAGAGAATATGGGGAGTGGTGGATAGTTAAAAATCAGACTCAAGTTTCGATCGATTTGCAACAAGCGCTTACTTTTTTCTTTGCGATATTCTGGCAGAACACGATTAATACACTAAACTAAAGTTACTAAACAAATTACTCGATCACGACTTACCTCCTCGTTCTTCACCTCCAAGAAGACCATCTGATGAAGAACCTGTAGAAATCTTCTACACTAAACTTCCATATATAGAACGACTCTCTAAGCAGATCCCTAGCCTGTTTTGACAGTTCAATATCATTATGGCCAACTCCACTTATAAAAGACTTGTTATATATTTTACTTACCTCAAAGATAAGACCCCTGTGTTAGAAAAGAACAGTGTTGTATACTCGTTAAAGAGTGGTGGGTGTCAAAAGGTTTATATCGGACAAACAAGTCAGAAACTCTCAAAACGGTTAGCATTGCATAAAAAAACCTATGGCTACAGCCCTTAGCCAACATGCAAACAGTTGGACTACAATAGTATAAAAATCTTAAGGAGAGTTGACAACAAATCCAACAACTATCAAATATCGCTGTTTTAAAAATTTTAATTACAATAAGCTTTTAGATAGCTTAAGCATTTTGATCAAATTTTATATGTAAATGACAAAAATAAGAAAATTAATATTTTAAATGATCTTTTGATACATTTATTTGATATTAATGCGCCATTTCGCAGGTGTGCTCTGAAAAAAATCAAAAGAAAATATGATTTTAACGTTTGTAAAAAAAATAATAATTACACCATAACAAAAAACCTCTCGGATCCCGAAATTTTTTTTCCAAACTTCCTCAAAACACTCAAAGTTGTTAAGAGAAAATAACTTATAAAACTAACACATACAAAGCTAACTTGCAGTTTTCCTTTAAAATAATTAATATTTCTGACATTAACAAAATTGTTAATAGTATTAAAACAAATGCAACAGGTATAGATCAGGTTTCTCCATCAATGTTGAAATATTGTAGTCCTTACCTGGATAAATATATTACTTATATTATTAATTGTTGCATTGAAAACAGCTTTTTTCCGGATCCATGGAAGATATCCATAGGTAAACCGCTAGCTAAAGTTTCAAATCCTGCTAGTTTTAATGATTTAAGAATAATAAGTATTTTGCCAGCCTTATCAAAATTCTAGAAAAAGTTATGTACGAACAAATTAACAGCTATTGTGTTAAAAATAAAATTATTCTGAACGCACAATGTGGCTTTCGAAAAGGCTATAGTACATCTGTTGCTTTAATGATTGTCTTGGACGATATACTAAAAGCTTGCGATAAAAAAAATGAATACTGTTCTCGTCCTGCTTAATTTTTTAAACGCTTTCGATACCATTAGCAATGAGCTTTTCCTTTCAAAATTAAGTTATTATAGTTTTAATTTAGATGCTGCTGGTTTACTTAAAAGTTTTGAGAATGATAGGTACTTGAGTGTTTTTTCTGATAATCGATATTCTGACAGATCAAAGGTCACATCTGGTGTCCCACAAGGATCAATCCTGGGACCCTTGCTGTTTTTTATTTACACTGCTAATATCTTAATTCCGTTAAATATTGTAAAGTTCAAGCTTTTGTAGATGATACTTAAATATACTTTGGTTTTAATCTTGAAGATCTAAAAGAATGCGAACTATGTGTAAAAAGTGGTTCCGTAACTTTTAACCCTCGGACAAAATAACCGCGACATAATAACCACAACAAAATAACCGACGACAAAATAACCAAACGACAAAATAACTACGTAACAAAATCACCAAATGAAAATAGTTGGTTCACATTTAGGGTGCTTTTATTGTAATTTACTTTATTATAATTAAGTTAATTAATAAAAATATTAAATTTTATTTTGTTAGCAGTTTAACGATTAAATCATTTTTACGCTTTTTACATAAATAAATTTATATTCCTTATATTCCTTCAGCCGACCCCTTTCCAAGCTACCTGAGATCATACATTTGTTTATTGCTTTGATTTTACCAGTGGGTACTTTTAAATCCTGCATTAGTTAAGGCATACTAAATGTGATAAATGTGATATTATAAATATATTATAAATAAAATTATATTTTTATTAAAAAATTATACAATTAACAATTCTGATGAAACATCTAAAAAAATTCATTTATATTTTCATAATAGATCCAATATTTCTTAAATATTCAATATTTTTATAATCATAGCCATTTACAATATTTTTTATACGCTTATCAATGTCACGATATGCTTTGCGCCTCTTAGACAAATTCATAATTTATAACAATTTCACACAAAATATTGACGAATACAATTTTTAAACATTCAATTACATACAGACGAACAAAATTACAATATGTACATACAACGCAAACGGAATAAGAAACAAACAAGACATGATTAAAACATTTATAAAGAAATACAAAATAGACATAATAGTTATCACAGAAACACATTTAAAACAGACGGACAAATTCTACTTAAAAGGTTACAAAACATATAGACATGACAAAGAAGACGTAGACAGAAGACAAGGGGGGGTAGCTATACTTCTGAAGACAAATATTAAACATGACTTACGACCAAGAACAACAGCTGAGTGTGAACATTTAATTATAAAACTTGAACATGGACTGACAGTAATTGGGGCATATTTTAGCCCAGCTTACAAAATATTACCGACTGACTTACACAACTTTTTTAAGGCAGGAAGTAAAGTGCTGTTAGTAGGAGACTTAAACGCAAAACATCCACTATGGGACAATAACTGTAACATACCAAATAACAACGGAAAAATTTTACTAGAATTTATTGAAAATAATAACCTCGGAATCTATCATACGGACGAACCGACATTTTATCCATTTAATAACACTACTCCAAGTACATTAGACATAGTTATAACAAAAAATACAAATATAAATAACATACGAACGAAAATAACAATGACATCGGACCACATCCCTGTACTTTTTGATATAAACTCTAAACAAACAAACACTAGCAGACAAAAACCAGTTTACAACTACCAAAACACCAACTGGACAGCTTATCGACAGGAAATAAATAACCGAATAAAAATTAATAACAACATACATTCTTCTATTGAAATAGAAAGTGAATTAAATGAATTTATAAATATAATAACAACTGCTCGAGACAAGACAACAACGAAAAATACAATAAGAGAAGGACAAGAAATATTACCGGACGAGATAATTGAATATATCAAATACAAAAACAAAATACGCAAAAGATGGCAAAATCACAAACGAGACGAAGACAGAGAACTGTTTCAGATACTTGGAAAAATAACAGAAAAACTAATTAAAGAACACAAAAATAAAAAATGGAATGACTTTCTAGAAACAGTAAACCCCAACGATACATCACTATGGAAACTGACAAAAAAACTGACAAAGAAGCCTACACATATACCAGCACTTCTAGGACAAAACAAGACATTATACAATGACAAAGAAAAAGCGGATGGCCTAGCTCGGCACTTTGCGTCCTGTTTTAAAAACAAGACAGAAAACTCAACAAAACATAGCGAAATTGACAGAATAATACTGACATTAAAAAAGACACAACCAGCAACATTGCCTACAAAACACTATACCACTCCAAACGAAATTATGACAATTATAAGAGACCTAAAAAATAAAAAATCCCCAGGACCTGACGGATTACATACAATACTATTTAAAAATTTACCACAAAAAGCTATAGTACAATTACAATACATTATAAATGCAATGCTTAAATTACAATATTACCCCAAACACTTAAAACAGACAAATATAATACCAATTTTAAAACAAACAAAAAACAGAAAACTTATTGAAAGCTACCGCCCCATATCGATACTTAATATCATGGCAAAAATAACTGACAAAATAATACTGAACAGACTACAAAGGACAATAGCTGACAAGAAACTAATACCTGACACACAGTATGGATTTCGTGAGGGCCATAGCACGGTAGCACAAATAATTAACATAATACACTATGTGAAGGAAGGAATGAGGCAAGGACAATCTACCGTGTTAGTAGCCCTCGACATAGAAAAAGCATTTGACTCTGTTTGGACTAATGGACTGATACACAAAATAGACAAATGTGGATTCCCAAAATACTTAACAAAAACTTTACAATCATACTTGGACAATAGAACATACAAAGTAAAAATAAATAATACACAATCTGACAGTTTTGTTATGGAGGCAGGTGTTCCACAAGGTTCGGTCCTGTCACCAACATTATACAACATTATGGTACACGACATACCGGGTGACAGGGCAGTGAAAACAGCGTTATATGCAGACGACACCTGTCTGTATAACAAATCAGACATGGCGGAGATAGCCGCAAGAAAAATTGACATACATACAAACAGAATACTTTTACCATACCTACGAGACAACAAACTCAAAATAAACGCAAATAAAACGGAAATAATAACAATTACAAAACGAAAAACTGACAATAAAATATTAAAAAACATAAAAATAGAAGATCATGAAATAAAAGACAAACAGACAATTAAATACCTGGGATTCCACATCGACAACAAACTTAACTATAACATACACATTAACAATTTAGTAAACAAGGCAAGAGGAATGATTAACAAACTATACCCACTTTTAAACAAAAACAGTAAAATGACAAAACAAAACAAAATACTAACCTACAAACAAATTATTAGACCGACACTAACATACGGGTATCAGGTCTTTTGCTCAGCCAGTGACCACAAAATTGAGAGGCTGCAAAAAATACAAAATAGGTGCCTGCGCCTTATACTAAACAAGGAATGGGGCACAAGGATAGCGGAACTTCATCGGGAAGCGGACATGCCGACTATTAGGGAGTTTATTATAGAAAAATCAAATATATTCTACAAACATAGCCTCACACAAGAGGCTAAAGACAAAATCACAAGAAGTAGAGCATATGAAAACCCTAATAGGAAGCATGGACTGTTGCACGAAAAGCTTCCGTTATTCCACGAGCCACCGGAAAACACGGTTGGACATCGCCTAATGTGACTACACGACAGTAATTGACTGCTGCGCCAGGCGTCGACTCGGGTGGGAGGAACAGCTGGACTGCATGCTTGCTCGAGAAGGGGAATGGCGATGGAGTCAATTACCGACCACAAAAACGACTGACTGATAAAAGTAGACATGGTTTTTTAATACACTTTTTCCATGACATGACCAACTCACTGACTATGACAAAAATCAAAAATATATACATGACATCACAAACAAACAATATAAACCGCCTTATGATGCAGAAAGAAGCAAGGAGAGGGCGAAAACAGACAAACTAATACACAGAATAAAAAATATATTATATTTATTTATTTATATTTACTCTGTAAATTAATATATTAATGTAATAAATGATTTTAAAACTGAAACTGAAACTGAACAATTAGTCAATACGCTCAAACTATTCTCTTGTAAAATTTAGGTTTTTTCCAAATCTAATTTTGCCATTTAATTATTTATCTAAATTTAATAATATTTTAATTTCGCTAATTAAACTATAACTTAAAGTATAATGATAATATAAGGTTTTTACTCTAGCTATTTAAAAAAAAGTTCATATTGTAACGGGATAACCGAATAAGGAAAGGACTTTCAATTGAAAGTTTGTTTTTGGGTTATTCCAGAATATTCTTACTCTCTTTTTAGTGTGTACTGATTAGGGATCATGTTTCTCGTGAATTCTAGAATGTTCATTTGTTCTATGTAGGGGATGTATGGGTAGTTAAGGGGTGTTCAAATAATTCGAATAGTTCTTTGTTATTGTATATCAGTTTAGACGTATTCCAGCTGAGTTTTGTGTATCTTAACAATTTTGATGAATAAATTGTGTTAATTAAGTGTTTCTATATTGTAACATTTTTATTTCAGCCCGTATATTTATTCCTATTTTTAGATACAGAACGACTTTCTACTTTCTTACGGTCTTTTTATTTCCGAAAACTAAGTTTTTATTGTACCTACATTTTCTATCTCTTTTTATTATCTTTATCCACATGAAAGGTATTATAATGCTTGTTTTATAGAAATCTTATCCTTATCGCTTACGTTCATAGAAAGCAGAAAAAAATTTGGTACAATATTATAATAAATTTATGTCTAAAACCATGCATTAAAAAATGCCAATATTTAAGGACATTATTTATTTCACAAAAATAACGATAAGAATTTTAAAATTGGAATAATTATGTTTTTATTTTATTAAAAGTTATTAGTTCAATCATAGTACAATTAAATATTAAAATCAAATTATTACACTTAAGTTGATTCATTTAAAGATAACAGTTAATTTATGGTTTAAAGTCAAAGTATTTATAAAAGTTTTCCTAATACTTTGTCTAATTTTCTAGAAAAGAACTAATCGCATTTAAGTGCACAGAGAGTAAATTTCAGAAGTTATCTGGACTTAGAAGACAAAAGTGTCCGGAATGACCCGGAGGCAGTGATGGCCATTTTCAGCTTCAGTGAACAACAGCAGTCTACAAAGACACTTTCCCACTCTGACAAAACGAGGAACTTTCTCCGCAATTCCTTCATTTATATACTTGAATTTAAACGTTACTTTCGTCAGCGTCAAAAGAGGAATAGCATTTTTCCACTTGGATATGCAATGTCAATTGCTGTAATTGGATTCGAATCTTACTTTTTTTAAGAATAGTGTTTCTAACAGTTGTTAAAACCATTCAGATTACGTATAGGTACAATCTATTTTGCTGAAATATACAAACGTAACTATGGTTTCGAAATATTTTATGATGCTTGGATTGCGATACTCTATTGAAATAAAATTATTTGCAGTGAATGGTTCTTTTAACAGACTAAGGTAATATTGTGCTTTCTATGAACGTAAGCCCTAAGTATCCTGGACAACACATTTTGCAAATAACTGTACAGAAATATCATATAATAATATATACAAGCTATTGTAGTCTATGATATAATAAGATCATTTGACTAATTATATCAATATTCGATACATCTCGTGTACCTATTGTATCTATTGCAAATTAATCAGGTGGATTTCAACCCGTCAAAGTACTTAGTCATCAGAATATTCCACAAGATAAACGTGATTGAAGGATCACTAACAAGTTAGTGACATCCTTCATATAATTATACAATTATGCTATTCAATGATGCAAAACATAATTGAGCCAAATATATATATATATATATATATATATATATATATATATATATATATATAGGACACAGTGAGGTAAATAGTGGGTATTTAGCAAAAATTAGGCGAAGTGTACTCTTTAAGATTTAATAGGTACTTCAATATTTCGTTAAAAATATTTTAACATCTTCAGGAAGTTACTACAAATGTTACAATTCGATTAAAATAATAACTAGTTATGTTCATATAATGTTTTACTTACTCTTGTGAGGATGAAGCCAACGATGGAATTAGGTATAATGCAAATAAAATATTTAAAACAATCACTATTATTAAATTATTAGTAAAATTTCTCAAAACACTCTACAAATGTTGAAAAACTTAGATGTCATCGTTATGTTGGATTAACATAAAATAGAGACATAACTACTTCGATTTTTTGAAAATATAAGAACAAAGCCAGGAGAGTGAGTATATATTATTGATTTGTTAAGGTTAACTTAATAGGTTTAGGTTTATTTAATATGAAGATAGGTAATAAGACCTTAGTAATTATTAACATTCACTCTTATTACCTATCTTCATATTAAATAAACCTAAACCTATTAAGTTAACCTTAACAAATCAATAATATATACTCACTCTCCTGGCTTTGTTCTTATATTTTCAAAAAATCGAAGTAGTTATGTCTCTATTTTATGTTAATCCAACATAACGATGACATCTAAGTTTTTCAACATTTGTAGAGTGTTTTGAGAAATTTTACTAATAATTTAATAATAGTGATTGTTTTAAATATTTTATTTGCATTATACCTAATTCCATCGTTGGCTTCATCCTCACAAGAGTAAGTAAAACATTATATAAACATAACTAGTTATTATTTTAATCGAATTGTAACATTTGTAGTAACTTCCTGAAGATGTTAAAATATTTTTAACGAAATATTGAAGTACCTATTAAATCTTAAAGAGTACACTGTGTCTTAAATAATCAGCAAACGACCAAGAAGTACTTTATATATATATATATATATATATATATATATTTCTGTTTTCCATTATGTTCCATTTTGATTATTTGTAGATTCCTTGATAAAGAAATAAAATAAATTTCAAAAGCTTGGAAATTATCTAGGAGTTTTATTAAATTACCTACTGACTGAAATCCCCAATAAATTAAATTATATATATATATATATATATATATATATATATATATATATATATATATATATATATAGATTCTTGAGGTTAACTTGGGAATAACCCTTTTTTTTAAATAAGAAAGCAAAAAGAAAACAGGTGCTTCAATGTGAGTATCTTTATTCTTTAGTCAAGCTTTCGCCAACTAACGTATGGCTTCATCAGAACTTGCTACAATTGCTTATTGCTGTTCCTTCATACTTTTAAGTATTGTGTCAAATTTTTGGTAAGATTAAATTAAAAATTAATAACTATATTCTATTGTAAGTTTGTTTCTCAATTGTAGCAAGTTCTGATGAAGCCATACGTTAGTTGGCGAAAGCTTGACTAAAGAATAAAGACACTCACATTGAAGCACCTGTTTTCTTTTTGCTTCCTTATTTAAAAAAAGGGTTATTCCCAAGTTAACCTCAAGAATCTATTATTTACTAGTAACCCGTTACTACCCTCACTCTCTCGCTCTCTCTCTCTCTCTCTCTATATATATATATATATATATATATATATATATATATATATATATATATATATATATATATATATATATATATATATATATATGTTATGATGTAGTGTTTCACGGATGGTAGAATGAACAGTAGTGGTGTTCCGGGTTTCAATCCGTTGGTTGTTTGTGTCTTCACGACGTTTCGCCAACATCTCAGCTGGCATTTTCAAGTGATGCTTCCTTTGCGGCTGCTCAACTTGGAATGAGCTGCGTGGTCCTGTGTTGCTGCTTTTATACGCGTCGGCGGCGGCGCAGGTTATATCGCTGTTCTGTGATTGGTGGGCGGTGCGGTTCAGGTGTTGACGTTTCCTCCACCCGAGGTCGTTGACCGCGCCGATTATTTCCTGACTGCATTTGGGCCTGGATGGGTACGGCTGTCCTTGTTGCGTGTGTGTTTCTTATTGGTTCTGCCCGTGTCTGAGTATTCTCCAAGGATTTTTGTTCTTCTTGGGTAATTGGATTGGATTGTCTTTTGAGGAGACTTTTCCAAGTGTTGGAGATGTTTTGTGCATCGTCTCTTTTGTTGAGGCTGTTGGTTCTCTCTATTTCGAGGGCTTCTCTAACTATGCGGGTTCTGTAGTGTTTGATAGGTGCAATCTGTTTTGTTTCTGGGAAGTTTATTGTGTGGCCCGTTTCCTGGTGGTGTTGAAAAAGGGCTGATGTCGTTTGCTTATTTCTGATGTTGTTCTGGTGTTCCTGTACTCTGGCTGAGATTCTTCTATTTGTTTGTCCGATGTATTCTTTGTCGCAGTTACTGCACGGGATGCTGTACACGCCTTGGTTTTCTAAAGGTATTTTGTCTTTTGGATTGCCTATTATTTTGTGTAAGGTAGTCTGCGGCTTGTAGATTGTGGAAATGTCATGCCTTCTTAGAATCCTTCCAATCACGTCTGTTACACCTTTTATATATGGCAGTTTAGTTTTTGGTTTGGACATGTCGCCGACGCGTATAAAAGCAGCAACACAGGACCACGCAGCTCATTCCAAGTTGAGCAGCCGCAAAGGAAGCATCACTTGAAAATGCCAGCTGAGATGTTGGCGAAACGTCGTGAAGACACAAACAACCAACGGATTGAAACCCGGAACACCACTACTGTTCATTCTACCATCCGTGAAACACTACATCATAACATAGTACACCTCTACGGGGAGGAGACCTTCAGAACAACAAAACGCTTCGAAACACTAAGGTCCAAAATCAAAACATTATGTTGCGACATAACATTTCTAATAAGATGTCGCGACAACAACGTTCTGCCTACGTGTACCAAATTGACTTACCATTTAAGGACAAAAAGAGCAGAAAATATCCTAAGAAACACGAGCAAATCGCTTCTAAGAGAACAAATTCGAGAAAAACGGAGACAAGTTGCCCAAACAGAAAAAGCAGCCTACGATCTACATCTGCAACTGAGCAAAAAAATTCACCCGTTACTCTGGCAAAAAGTAGATGAGTTATCAACCTGGAGGACGGAAACAGACTTCAAGAACAGAACCGACAAACAGAAAAATAAATTTGCCCGACTTCAGAGGAAAACCGAACCAAAAGTAGAGCCACTCGATATCAATAAAGTGGTTAAAAACCTCTCTGACTACCAACTCTCAGAGGAAGAGAAACACATCCTTAGCAAGGGTTTTAACTTTGCAGTGACACCGAAGACGATTCCAACAGAGGACATAATCGCGAACATCGAAGCAGCCCTAGACCAAAAGCCGGACGATGAGGCTGAAATAATACGTCAAGACGTAGCACGTATTCTCAGGACCAGCAAACCACCAAAACCAAACATAAAACCGTCCGAAATGAGAGCCCTCAACAATCTAAAGGCAAACAAAGACATCACTATATTGAAAGCAGACAAGGGAAATGTCACAGTGGTGATGAATACGGAAGAATATAGAACAAAAATGGCAGACATACTCCAAGACGACACATATAAAAAAGTCGCAAGAGACCCAACAACATACCTTGAGAAGACAACAAAAGATAAAATCAAAGCCGCCAAGCTTGGGGCAGAAATCGAGGCTCGCATAATTCCTCGGGAAAAAGCTAGCAGATGCCCTAAACTATACGGGTTGCCAAAAATTCACAAGGAGGGAGTGCCATTAAGACCAATCGTTAGCGCTATAGACTCACCAACTCAACAACTCGAGAAATATCTTGCAGAGATCATGCAGCCAACCAGCGAAGAAGCAGATTCCTACGTCAAGAACTCAGAACACCTGACAAATATAATTAAAAACCTTAAACTGCACAAAGATGACCTCCTAGCTAGCCTAGATATAAAGTCACTTTACCCAAGCGTACCAATTGACGAGGCTCTAGACCAAATAGCTACAAATGAAGATTTCCCAAGACACATTATCGAACTTGCAAGACACTGTCTGAAGAATACGTATTTCTCGTATGAGAACAACTTGTATAGACAAACAGAAGGCGCCCCCATGGGATCCTCACTATCACCAGTAATTGCCAATCTCTACATGAAGTATTTCGAAACCAATGCACTAAGTAAAGCTAAAATGAAGCCGACTCTTTGGAAACGCTACGTGGACGACATCTTTATCATATGGCCTCATGGAAGACCCAATCTTGACAATTTCCTTGATGAACTAAACAACATCCACCACCGAATACAGTTCACGTTAGAAGTTGAAGAGAATGGCCAATTGCCTTTTCTTGACCTACTTATTACAAGAAACAATGACCTCACAATTGATTACACGGTATACAGGAAACCTACACACACTAATAGATATCTGAATGCTAGATCTCATCATCACCCTTCCCAATTGCAATCGGTAGCCAGTACACTGATATCCAGATCTATACGCCTAACAAAAACAACGAACCGACAAGAAGAACTTCAAAACATCACAACCGCCCTAAGACAAAACGGATACCATGAACACACAATCAAAAAAGCACAAAAACAAGCCACGAGACCAACAACAAATAAGGAAGAATACGACATGTCCAAACCAAAAACTAAACTGCCATATATAAAAGGTGTAACAGACGTGATTGGAAGGATTCTAAGAAGGCATGACATTTCCACAATCTACAAGCCGCAGACTACCTTACACAAAATAATAGGCAATCCAAAAGACAAAATACCTTTAGAAAACCAAGGCGTGTACAGCATCCCGTGCAGTAACTGCGACAAAGAATACATCGGACAAACAAATAGAAGAATCTCAGCCAGAGTACAGGAACACCAGAACAACATCAGAAATAAGCAAACGACATCAGCCCTTTTTCAACACCACCAGGAAACGGGCCACACAATAAACTTCCCAGAAACAAAACAGATTGCACCTATCAAACACTACAGAACCCGCATAGTTAGAGAAGCCCTCGAAATAGAGAGAACCAACAGCCTCAACAAAAGAGACGATGCACAAAACATCTCCAACACTTGGAAAAGTCTCCTCAAAAGACAATCCAATCCAATTACCCAAGAAGAACAAAAATCCTTGGAGAATACTCAGACACGGGCAGAACCAATAAGAAACACACACGCAACAAGGACAGCCGTACCCATCCAGGCCCAAATGCAGTCAGGAAATAATCGGCGCGGTCAACGACCTCGGGTGGAGGAAACGTCAACACCTGAACCGCACCGCCCACCAATCACAGAACAGCGATATAACCTGCGCCGCCGCCGACGCGTATAAAAGCAGCAACACAGGACCACGCAGCTCATTCCAAGTTGAGCAGCCGCAAAGGAAGCATCACTTGAAAATGCCAGCTGAGATGTTGGCGAAACGTCGTGAAGACACAAACAACCAACGGATTGAAACCCGGAACACCACTACTGTTCATATATATATATATATATATATATATAAAGGGACAAATTATTGAGCATGTACGCAAAAAGGATATAGAGTCACGAGTAGGAATGGTAAACGCAGACATGCATGTTTCTGGCTCGTTAGCCGTCATCAGTGCGGCATAACCAAGTAAGGTATTGCACTTGGCTAGCAAAAGTGTTGGGTACTTGGGAGCAAAGGATGATAGGGAAACATGTGTCAAAAAACACAAAACAACGAAAGCTCACATAGGAGTCCTATCGCCATTTGTTTTGTGTTTTTTGACACATGTTTCCCTATATTATCCTTTGCTCCCAAGTACCCAACACTTTTGCTAGCCAAGTGCAATACCTTACTTGGTTATGCCGCACTGATGACGGCTAATGAGCCAGAAACATGCATGTCTGCGGTTACCATTCTTACTCGTAATCCTATGATCCTTTTGCGTACATGCCCGTTAATTTACCCCTTTTGTTTATATATATATATATATATATATATATATATATATATATATATATATATATATATATATATATATATATATATATGAATAATGGTATAGTGACTGGTTCAATATAACGTGAAGTCAATAGTGGAGTTGCAGTCAATGTTATGGCCAATGTAAATGAAGAAAACTCTTTTATTTTTGTCAAGCTTTCGAATTTATTTAATTCTTTTTCAAGACATCTATAGTGAAGAAAAAATTTTTTATATAATAAAAATTTTTTTATAATGTTTTATATGTGATAACTTACTAATACGTGAGGTTATGAAAAAAGCTGCGAATTCTGCTTGATAAAATTAAAGCAAATCATATTATTAAAATACATAAAAACATATACGTTTAAAACTTATTATTTAATTGACTTTTAATATGTCTTCAATTTCTTTTTTATATATGTATGTTTTTTTATGTATCTATGGTATTAATTTTAACACAGTAGGAAAGCAAAACATTGTTACATTCTATCATTTCAAAAATAAATATAAATAAATTTAACATATAAATTTAACTTATAAATATAAAAAAACTTTTAATAAATTAAAACAGGATTACAAACATAAAGATTAATATAATATTAAAATAAACCAAAATAAAAACATAAAAAACAACTTTCATTAAATTTAACATTTAAAAAAATTTTTTTATAAAAAATTTTTGAAATTAAAGTTCTGTATTTTACGAATATAGTAAGTTACTTGATATAATAATAAAATCTAAATAAATTAATCATTACAATGTTTTGCTTTCCTACTGTGTTAAAATAAATACCATAGATACATAAAAAAACATACATATATAAAAAAGAAATTGAAGACATATTAAAAGTCAATCAAATAATAAGTTTTAAACGTATATGTTTTTATGTATTTTAATAATATGATTTGCTTTAATTTTATCAAACAGAATTCGCAGCTTTTTTCATAACCTCACGTATTAGTAAGTTATCACATATAAAACCTTATAAAAAAATTTTTATTATATAAAAAATTTTTTCTTCACTATAATAGATGTCTTGAAAAAGAATTAAATAAATTCGAAAGCTTGACAAAAATAAAAGAGTTTTCTTCATTTACATTGGCCATAACATTGACTGCAACTCCACTATTGACTTCACGTTATATATATATCTATATATATATATATATATATATATATATATATATATATATATATATATATATATATATAAAACCTCTCGGATCCCGAAAAACTTTTTTCCAAACTTCCTCAAAACACTCAAAGTTGTAAAGAAAAAATAACTTATTATAAAAATAACACATACAAAGCTAACTTGCAGTTTTCCTTTAAAATAATTAATGTTTCTGACATTAACAAAATTGTTAATAGTATTAAAACAAATGCAACAGGTATAGATGAGGTTTCTCCATCAATGTTGAAATATTGTAGTCCTTACCTGGATAAATATATTACTTATATTATTAATTGTTGCATTGAAAAAAGCGTTTTTCCGGATCCATGGAAGATATCCATAGGTAAACCGCTAGCTAAAGTTTCAAACCCTGCTAGTTTTAATGCTTTAAGAATAATAAGTATTTTGCCAGCCTTATCAAAATTCTAGAAAAATTAACAGCTATTGTGTTAAAAATTAAATTATTCCGAACGCACAATGTGGCGTTCGAAAAGGCTATAGTACATCTGTTGCTTTAATTAATGTATTGGACGATATACTAAAAGCTTGCGATAAAAAAATGAATACTGTTCTCGTCCTGCTTAATTTTTTAAACGCTTTCAATACCATTAGCCATTAGCTTTTCCTTTCAAAATTATGTTATTATGGTTTTAATTTAGATGCTGCTGGTTTACTTAAAAGTTTTGTGATTGATAGGTACTTGAGGGTTTTTCTGATAATCGATATTCTGACAGATCGAAGGTCACATCTGGTGTCCCACAAGGATCAATCCTGGGACCCTTGCTGTTTCTTATTTACACTGCTGATATCTTAATTCCGTTAAATATTGTAAAGTTTAAGCTTTTGCAGATGATACTCAAATATACTTTGGTTTTAATCTTGAAGATCTAAAAGAATGCGAACTATGTGTAAAAAGTGACTTAAAACTTTGTTTGATAACTGTAAACAACATAATTTAAACCTTAACCCAGCAAAGAGTTGCCTTACTTGCCTTACTTGGGCTTAACTTTGGATACTTCTTTGAGTTTTAAAGAACATTTAACAAAAAAATTTCAAAAAACCTTTTGCTCACTTAAAATGTTATATAACAATAGACATATTCTTGGTAGTAGTTTAAAAAAAAAATTAGCAAAATGTTTAGTTATATCAAATTTTAACTTTACTGTCCAATGCAAAGTTTTTAATGAAAATGATAATAATCACGATTTTTTTTGAAATTTTCGACTTTATTCTTCGGTATCAAACCTTTATTCAAGTTTTTGCTTTTTTGCATCTACACTTTATGCCTACAAAGGATAAATACCGAAAAAAAAATGCCGCCAAACCAAATCCTTTGTCGGCGTCTTTTCGGCATGAAGTATGAAGGAAAAAAAGTAAAAATTAACTTCGAACAAAACTTATAGTCTAATCAACAAGTACCTTTTTTTACGAAATTCTCACACAGATTTCCTATAATAATTATGATTTTGGTGTCATTCGATAGGTATTAATCTCTAGAAACTTTTTGAAAAAGTTGAGATGGCGCTCGAAAAAATTGCAATTGTTATAAACAAAAGAGTAAAAAAAAACGTTGTTTTGGTTTTTTTGAAATTGAAAAAAAGATCTAAAAAGTGCAGAAAATGTCACAAAAATAAGATCGTACTCCCGAAACTTTATCGTTAAAATATTCATTTTTATCATTCTTCTTATCTTCTTATCTTCTTATCTTCATATTCATCATTTAACTTTAATTTCATAATTTCATATTCTTGTTTTATTTTGTGTTTGTATGTATCATATTCTTTATAATATTTATTTTTATTTTTTCCTCCCTGTAAGATGTATTGACAAATAAATTTTGCTTTATATCGACCCAAACGTTTATTTTTATTTATATTTCTGTCATACATTTCTTTTAATAGAGATTTGTCTTCATTTTCAGGTTTAAACTGTTTATAATCCCACATAACTTTTATCTCAGGAAATTGGGTTTCATGGTCATTATAAATTATTGATTTGTCATTCATTGTTTTCATATCTTCTTTTTTTATTTCTTCTTTAAATTCATCTTTATTTTTGTTCATCACTTCTTTGAAAATATTTTTTATTTCATTTGTAATTTCTATTTTAATGTCTTCTATGTTTGCTTTTAAGATCTGCTTTAACTATTCCTTATCTTCTTTTCTATTTTTTCTTGTTTTTCTTGATCTTCCTTTCTATTTTTTTCTTGTTTTTCATATCACTTTCTTCATTTTTGTTACTATTATTTTCTATAATTGCTGTTTCAATAATTGGAATATTCTCCTCTTCCACTGCCGAATCATTTTCTTCCATCACATTTATTCCGTTATCATTTTGATAATCTCCTTTTTGCCCATTATCTCTAACCTGTCTTTGTCTTCTTGTTTCCATATATTTTTTTTAATAATTTTAGTTTAACAATTTATGTTTAGTTTTTAATTAAATAATTTTAGTTTTATAGTTTATGTTTAATTGTTTTAATAAAATTCTCCCCATAAATCACTGCCTCTATTATATAAATGTAAATATCTTAACTATCTGTCAGTCCTGTCTGTCAAAGTCCTTGTCTTCCCTCTTAATCTGTCATGTTTTTCGTTTTCTCGTTCTTGGTGTCTTCAGGTGCTTAGAGTTTTGAAGTTCTTGGTGCTGCCTTCAGATACTTCGAATTTTGAAGTTCTAGGTGCTTTCTTGATGTCTTCTTGGTGTCTTCTTGTTGCCCCACGTTGGATCGTCAATTTTGTTATGGAATCTAGTTCTGCTTCTTATATTTTAAATTGAATTTTAACTGCTCCGGTTTATTTTGGGTTGGGTTCTTCTCTTGTATTAGAATTATTTTAATTTAATTAAAATATTGTTGTTTTGAGAATTCTATTTTTATTTTTTTAACTTCAAAATATTTTTCACAAATGACAAATCTTTCAAAATAAAATTTACAAACAATTCAAAATCTATGTGTTCATATGGAGTAACTATGGTGGTGAGTATTATTCGAATACTAAATTTTACAATTAACTTGTTGTACTTCTTATTCTCTAGGTACACAAACGAAGAATTGTCAACAATTCCTAGCAGTATGATATCCACAATGTAACAGGTCCAAATCGAAATGTACCTATAAATACAGAATTTTAAGTATTTCCTAATAACAGTTTTCATATATATATATATATATATATATATATATATATATATATATATATATATATATATTCCAGTGATATTTTTAGGGAGTGCAGCAATAAAACGTAAACGTGTACTCTTTTAAGTATTTAATCCAAGCTTTCGAGTAAATTTTCACCCATCATCAGGGAAGCTACATACAAATATATTGTTAGATTTTTTAACACATTTTTTTAAAGTTATTTATACTTACAAACTTATTGAGATTAAACGTGAAGATAACAAAGTTAAAAACATAGATGGCCATCAGTAACATTAAAAACTACGTCTATTCAATATACTATCACATTTTATTAATTAAAATAACTATTTGAATTTAAAATTCATTATGTTGAGTTAGGTTATCAACCACATGCTTGAAATATCAACTTCACAATGACATATAGTTTCTTCGCCAACTAGCTAGCCTATACCTATAGCACAACCAGCTACTGGCTTGAAATTTAATTTCATATTAAATACATTTGAATTTAAAGTTATGAAAAGAAAAATAAAAATGGACTTTTTTGTAAAATTTAGTTAGAGGAAAATACGAGCGATCAGGATCACTCCGGAACAGCAACAGCCAAACATTGCATCAACAGCAACCCCTTGACTAATGAGATCAATGGTTACATATTTTTACAATGCCTGACCCTGAAGAACCTTCAGCTAATGAGACTGAGATTCCCATAATGTACCAGAGAGTCTCCTATCCTCATCTTCACCACTTTCATGAGAATCTAAAAACAATAAATAAGCAAAAATATCACTTAGATGTTTAGTATCAATTCGATGGTTTATATTGTTAGGATTTCTATTTATATGTACCATTTCAAGAAAATTTCTTTTGGATTTAATATGCTCTGTATCCAAAACCTTGACAGACTCATAGTTCATTATGTGACCTGTATTGTTCACGTGTTCTGCCAGAGCACATCTTTCAGGATGTAATCCACAGTCACTTTTGTGACTAGTAATTCTGTCTTTTATGTATCTAGAAGTTTGTCCAATATATTTGGCATTGCAATTTGAGCAGTCTATACTGTAGATTACATCTGACCTCAGTTTGTCTGGTATTTTATCTTTAATTTTTGAAAATAAATTTCCAACTGTAATAGCAGGTTTAAAAGCAATTTTAATGTTTGAAACATTACGAAGTAAGTGGTTAAAGCTTCTCGCTATGTCTCTATGCATTGGTAAAGTTATATATTGAGTTATTTGAGTGTTAGGTTCATTTAGAGTTTCATTGCTAACTGAAGCCGAGATATTCGATCCAACTGATGTGTTCAATGTATCATTAATTTGTAATGTTTTAAAAAGAATTTTTTTAATGAGTGGTTCTGGATATGAGTTATCCTTAAAAAGGTGGAACAGGATTTTTAAATTTTTTTGATGGAATGACACATCACTTATGGCTAAGACTCTTTGTTTCATCTGCTTAACTAAGTTAATTTTCATTTTTTGATTGTGGTAAGAAAAATAGTTGATATATACCAGAGCTAATGGGTTTTCTATACCAATCAATCATGATGTTATTATTATGTCTTATTATTAAAGTGTCTAAAAAGGGAATGGAATGGTTTTGGTTTTCACATTCTAAGGTAAATTGTATGTGAGGATCGAAAGAGTTGAAAAAATATAGCAGTTGATTAAGGTCAGTGCCTGGTACTGCCAATATAATATCATCAACATATTTTTTAATGAAGTGGAGTTTAAAAGGAAGAACCTGGATAACAAAGTCTAACACCATATCCATTACATAATTAGCTAAAATTGGTGAAATTTTACTTCCCATTGGTGTTCCAAATGTTTGTTTATAAAATTTATTATTGAAAACGAAAAAATTTTTATTGAAAACAAAAGTCAGAAGTGAGATAAATGACTCCAAGTCCATGGAGCAATGTGGCTCTATGGATGACCATTTTCTTGTAATTGCTGTTATGGCAATTTTAAGGTATACATTACTAAATAAAGAGACTACATCGAGACTAGCGATAACGTAACCATCAGGTAATGTAGTTCTGTTAAGAAGTTTATTAACTACAA
The DNA here is from genome assembly GCA_964028335.1 of Altica lythri. Taxonomy (NCBI): domain Eukaryota; kingdom Metazoa; phylum Arthropoda; class Insecta; order Coleoptera; family Chrysomelidae; genus Altica; species Altica lythri. The sequence goes on from OZ034800.1 coordinate 52,362,128, forward strand.
ACGAATCTTTAATATAATAATCATTATCAAAATCATATGAGTCAGTCAATATCTTGGTAAGAAATTTTGTAACAAGTTCAGTTGGTGTTCCAATCGAAGCTAAAATTGGTCGAACAGTTAGTGGATTTTTATGTATTTTTGGTAAAGTATAAAATTTTCCTGGAACTCCCCTATAGCTCATTAACGATTTCTTTTCCTCCGTGGAGATCATATTTTGATTAGCAAGAGTTTGTATTAATTTATTACAATTTTGTTGAATTGTAGATGTAGGATCTCTTTTATCTTCCACGTAAGAGTTGTCATTACGTATAATATCTTCAGAAAGTTGAAAATATTGATCTTTGTCCATAATTACAGTAACCTTGCCTTTGTCAGATCTCTTAACTATAATTTGGGGATTATGTTTGAGAAAAATCTGTGTTTTATTAAATAATTTTCTAAAAAAACTACAATTAGTATATGATGATTTTTGATAGATATTTGTAACAATATTTGTAGATTGAGCCAGAAGGATGTTCTTATGTTCATTAGTCGAGACTTTTGATGTAAGAAAATCAATATCAGCCAATAACTTTCTTATTGGAACATCAACACCTGAACTTGTTACAAAATTTCTTACCAAGATATTGACTGACTCATATGATTTTGATAATGATTATTATATTAAAGATTCGTTTGTAGTTAATAAACTTCTTAACAGAACTACATTACCTGATGGTTACGTTATCGCTAGTCTCGATGTAGTCTCTTTATTTAGTAATGTATACCTTAAAATTGCCATAACAGCAATTACAAGAAAATGGTCATCCATAGAGCCACATTGCTCCATGGACTTGGAGTCATTTATCTCACTTCTGACTTTTGTTTTCAATAAAAATTTTTTCGTTTTCAATAATAAATTTTATAAACAAACATTTGGAACACCAATGGGAAGTAAAATTTCACCAATTTTAGCTAATTATGTAATGGATATGGTGTTAGACTTTGTTATCCAGGTTCTTCCTTTTAAACTCCACTTCATTAAAAAATATGTTGATGATATTATATTGGCAGTACCAGGCACTGACCTTAATCAACTGCTATATTTTTTCAACTCTTTCGATCCTCACATACAATTTACCTTAGAATGTGAAAACCAAAACCATTCCATTCCCTTTTTAGACACTTTAATAATAAGACATAATAATAACATCATGATTGATTGGTATAGAAAACCCATTAGCTCTGGTAGATATATCAACTATTTTTCTTACCACAATCAAAAAATGAAAATTAACTTAGTTAAGCAGATGAAACAAAGAGTCTTAGTCATAAGTGATGTGTCATTCCATCAAAAAAATTTAAAAATCCTGTTCCACCTTTTTAAGGATAACTCATATCCATAACCACTCATTAAAAAAATTCTTTTTAAAACATTACAAATTAATGATACATTGAACACATCAGTTGGATCGAATATCTCGGCTTCAGTTAGCAATGAAACTCTAAATGAACCTAACACTCAAATAACTCAATATATAACTTTACCAATGCATAGAGACATAGCGAGAAGCTTTAACATCAAACATTAAAATTGCTTTTAAACCTGCTATTACAGTTGGAAATTTATTTTCAAAAATTAAAGATAAAATACCAGACAAACTGAGGTCAGATGTAATCTACAGTATAGACTGCTCAAATTGCAATGCCAAATATATTGGACAAACTTCTAGATACATAAAAGACAGAATTACTAGTCACAAAAGTGACTGTGGATTACATCCTGAAAGATGTGCTCTGGCAGAACACGTGAACAATACAGGTCACATAATGAACTATGAGTCTGTCAAGGTTTTGGATACAGAGCATATTAAATCCAAAAGAAATTTTCTTGAAATGGTACATATAAATAGAAATCCTAACAATATAAACCATCGAATTGATACTAAACATCTAAGTGATATTTTTGCTTATTTATTGTTTTTAGATTCTCATGAAAGAGGTGAAGATGAGGATAGGAGACTCTCTGGTACATAATGGGAATCTCAGTCTCATTAGCTGAAGGTTCTTCAGGGTCAGGCATTGTAAAAATATGTAACCATTGATCTCATTAGTCAAGGGGTTGCTGTTGATGCAATGTTTGGCTGTTGCTGTTGCGGAGTGATCCTGATCGCTCGTATTTTCCTCTAACTAAATTTTACAAAAAAGTCCATTTTTATTTTTCTTTTCATAACTTTAAATTCAAATGTATTTAATATAAAATTAAATTTCAAGCCAGTAGCTGGTTGTGCTATAGGTATAGGCTAGCTAGTTGGCGAAGAAACTATATGTCATTGTGAAGTTGATATTTCAAGCATGTGGTTGATAACCTAACTCAACATAATGAATTTTAAATTCAAATAGTTATTTTAATTAATAAAATGTGATAGTATATTGAATAGACGTAGTTTTTAATGTTACTGATGGCCATCTATGTTTTTAACTTTGTTATCTTCACGTTTAATCTCAATAAGTTTGTAAGTATAAATAACTTTAAAAAAATGTGTTAAAAAATCTAACAATATATTTGTATGTAGCTTCTCTGATGATGGGTGAAAATTCACTCGAAAGCTTGGATTAAATACTTAAAAGAGTACACGTTTACGTTTTATTGCTGCACTCCCTAAAAATATCACTGGAATTTAGTTCTAACTAGTCAGCAAAGACTACCCTTCACTTCTTATCTTCATATATATATATATATATATATATATATATATATATATATATATATATATATATATATGTTATGATGTAGTGTTTCACGGATGGTAGAATGAACAGTAGTGGTGTTCCGGGTTTCAATCCGTTGGTTGTTTGTGTCTTCACGACGTTTCGCCAACATCTCAGCTGGCATTTTCAAGTGATGCTTCCTTTGCGGCTGCTCAAGTTGAGCAGCCGCAAAGGAAGCATCACTTGAAAATGCCAGCTGAGATGTTGGCGAAACGTCGTGAAGACACAAACAACCAACGGATTGAAACCCGGAACACCACTACTGTTCATATATATATATATATATATATATATGTTTAAACTCCGGATTAAAACATTTCGTATTTAATAAGGATTTTAAAACAACCGGGTTTCTAAACTATTAGGGTGTATTTAACTGTTTTCTAAATAACACAAATCCATAAACACTATAGTAAAATATATTACGAAACACTTAAATTTAAAATAACACGAATGTAATATCTGTCTATCTGACAGGGACGCAATAAAAAAAAGACCAATATGTACAGAAATATGCAAATGATACGACTGTTTGTTTTGCTTCACTATCACTACACTATCACTGTACTTCCTATAGAACAATATTTGCTAATTAGTGGTGTTCGTTAACAAAACTAGAGTATAAAGTTATAATTTAAAGATTTCTTAAATTATATTAGAGAGTTTAGCGGAGAGCGGAGAGTGCAAACTTAAACTTAAGAGAGAGTGAATCGTACTTATTGCTAAAAAAAAGGTTCTGCTAAGTGGTGTGGTAATGTGTTACCACCACCCTTGAAGGGCCTCATGCAAAAATATAAATTGACTAATTCCAGTGCGGTAGGTAGAATATTTATTATATTTCAAGTTGAAATTGATATAATTTCAACATACTGCCCCCGGCAAAAAGAAAAACAAATAAAAATGAAAGTAGCCAACAATAAATCAGAGCGGGATTCGAAAGAGAGAGTGAGGGAGATTTTATGAGGTTTCATATGAGCAACAAACAATGCAGAAACTTGGGACCGTTAAACCAGAAATCTAAGATATTTTCATTACATATCCCCCGAGAAACAATATCTGCAGGATTTAGTGAAGATCTGACATGATGCCAAAAAAAAGTTTTACAAAGATCTTTTATCAGAGATACGCGGTTAGCAACGAAGAGTGACCACCTACTGGGGTGAGATTTAATCCAAGAAAGAGCAATATTGGAAACAGTAAACAAGTGTACGGAGTCAATTGTGAAAACATTTTTTAAAATATCTAGCAACCGTTGGGACAGTTGTGCAAGCATCAGCATGGCGCTAAGTTCTAGTTTTGGAATGGTCTGAACTTCTCTAATAGGGGGCACACGAGATTTAGCTGCTACAAGGTTACAAGAGACTGTATTGTCAATATAAGTGGTCCGAATGTAAATTACACATCCGTAACAAACAGATGATGCATCACTGAATCCAATTAGTTAAATTTTTACAATTTTTTTACTAATAAAGAAGTAGCGGGGTACTTTTACAGCTTTAAGAAGTTCCAAATTGCTCTTGAAGTTTTTCCATTCATTCAAAAGTGATGAATTTACAATTTCAGCGTCCCAATCAAGTTTGTGAAGCCACAATTTTTGCATTAGCATGTTTCCTGAAGCAATTACGAAATTTACAGGACCATGTGGATCATAACAGGTAGCAAGAGCGAAGAGCACATATCGTTTGGTGATTCTATCGACATTAAGAGAATCGGGTACTGAAATTTTCAATAAATCCTTTAGAGGATTCCATTTAATGCCTAAAATTTTACACGGAAAGTCATCAATATTTAAGTCGTATTCTATAGTATGAGGCTGAGAGATGGATTCTAGGTATTCTTCAGAGTTAGAGCAATATTTATGTAATTTGAAACCATGTTCAGAAAGGGCTGCGTTCAGTGCAACATAAAGAGTTTTCAAATCCGAGCGATTATTTGCCCCGGCAAGAATGTCATCGACATATGTTTGTGTCAACAGAGCATTTGAAGCGAGAGTGAGTTTGGAATTACGAGAAGCAATATCCTTCAGAACCCTGGTAACTAAGAAGGGAGCACAATTTTGGCCAAAAGAGACAGTGGTTAGTTCGACACATTTGAGATCTTGAGAAGGGTGTTCTCGCCACAAAATATTCTGTAAGTAATTGTGCTCTGGGTTCATAGCAATTTGCCGGTACATTTTTTCAATATCAGCTGTAATTACGTATTTAAAACTTCTGAACCGACAGAGGATGTCAAATAACTCAGGTTGGACCTGGAAACCCTTTAGAGTAATATCATTAAGAGACAACCCTGAGGTAGTTTTGCAGGAAAAATCGAAAACTACACGAATCTTTGTGGTTGGGCTGTTATCTCGTAACACACATAAATGGGGGATAAAATACTTGTTCTGAGAATGATGATTCGAGAGTGACATCGGGACATATCGCGCATGCCCAAGTGCAATATACTCATCTATAAATCTTTTATAGTCTGAGAAAAGAGAAGGGTTTCGTTGAAACCGTTTTTCTAGAGAGAGATATCGTTTCTTCGCTACAGAAAAAGAGTCTCCTAATTTTAGTGAACTGTTTAAGTATTTAAAGGGCATGTTAACTTGATATTTACCATTAGGTAAAATCTGAGTAGTGTTGATGAAAATTTTTTCAGCTAATTCTTCTTCAGGGGAGAGAAAGAGAAAGGGGGTCTCCTAAAGCTCTTCTTGAGTCCAGAACCTTTCCAATAGTATATCAATTCTACTGTCTTCTACTATTGTACCTTCAGTCAACAAAAAGTTCTGAGAACAAAACTGAGAAGTAGATTTTTTACTTCTTAGAAAATGAGGGGGTACATTTCCGGAAATAATCCATCCTAAATGGGTATTCACTAGAGTGGGGCGGCCACTTCCCAAACTGAGAATGCCAGGCTTTAATAAAGAGTAATAAATGTTTGCTCCTGCTAGAATGTCTATTTCAGATGGCTCACAGTATTGAAAATCTGCTAATTCGTACAAAATTTCTTTAGGAATATTCAATTCACTAAAAATAAGAGGAACTTTTGGCAATTTGTGAGTGATATTTTCAACAATAGCACAAGAGATCGGAAAGGATTGGGATGCATCAGTTTGCGAGTTTAAAACGACATCTAACATTTCATTCGAGAGAGAGCTATACTTGCCACCTAAACCTGTAGTATACAGTTTTATTCTATACGGTGTGTAGCCAAGTGTATCAGCAAGAGACTTTGTCATGAATGAGGTTTGACTTCCAGAGTCGAGAAGCGTTCTTGCACATATGGAAGAACCATTTTTAGAGTGTATGATAACTTTAGCGGTAGCCAACAGAACCTGAGACGGTTTTTTGGAAAATGAAGATAGTATGGTGGAATGTGAAGGGGAATTACAAGGTAGTGAGTTAGTTGGAACAAGGTTTAAGTCCTTACGCGTACTTTCTAGTCATGAGGAGGAATTCCTGGGCATTGAATTTGATCGATCAGGAGAGCGTCGGTGTTGAACGCTATGGTGTGTTTGAGACTCGTTACCAAATAAAATCCGATTTTCAATAACCGGATTGGTGGTTTCACAAGGGGGGCAAGAATTGTGCTGAGAGTTGTCATGAATTCTCCTATTGTCCAAAATGTTATTTGTAGTTCGGAAACTTCGACCAGATCGAGATGGAGTTGATTGTCCTAAATGGATTAAAGAGTGATGAGCTTGTTTACAAATGTTACATCTTATTTTGCTTAAGCAATTTTGAATAGTGTGTTTATCACCTAAAAATTATAACAAAGTGATTTTCTCTTTACAAATTCAGGCCGTTCTGATGGGAAAAGAGTGGTAAATCTGTCACATTTAAAAATTTTATAAACGGAACTAGAACAATATAAACAAGGCCCATTGAAAACAGGGGGTTTGGGCATAGACTTTTGAACTTGGTTGTGAAGTGCAAACTTGAAAGATTTATTTGGCTTTCTTTCAACACTAGGAGCAGTATCAACACTTGATAAATTTTCTAAAATGAGACACCGATTTTCCAAAAATTAAAAAAAATTCTCTACATCAGGCAGTGTGTTAAAATCCCTGCTTTCTTCAAAACCACGTCGAGAATTAAAGTCTAATTTTTTCTGAAGCAAGTAAACTAATACAGCATCGAATAGTTCTTTATCTGAATAATTTACATTTTTTTAAGAATCTAAAGCTTTTCTAGAATTGGTAACGAATTCCCTTAACAACTGTGGTGTACATTTAGCTATTTTGTCAGCTCCGAAAAGCAAGTGTAAATGAGTATTAACCAATTTTGATTTATTATCATATCGTTTTTTTAACAAATCAATAGCGGTATCAAAATTTTCATTAGTTACTTTAACAGATTCAACTACTTTTAGCGCTTCTCCTCTTAAGAGCGACTTAAGGTAAAAGAACTTTTCGGCTTTGGATCCTAGTTTGGGGTTATTTATGATTAGAGCTTCAAATAAGTCATAAAAATTAGTCCAATCCGATTCCGCCAAACCAGAAAATGGCTGAATTTTTATTTCCGGGAGTTTGATATTAGAACTGTGACTTGGCCGGACCGCTTCCTTACATGACAAGTCGCGCATGCGATTATTATACAAAGCTAACGTTTCAAAATATTCGTCTTCAAATATCTGTCTATTCTCTGAATCACTTGCTTTTTTGTCTGTGCTTAAGATGTACTCGATCTCATCTTGGGAGTCATTGTAAATTACAAATTGTTTTTCTAAAACTTTTAGTCTATTTTCAAAGTGCGAGATATTTTCACAATTTTGATTTTCGAGCATCCAATTTGAAATTCGAGTGATCTGGCCGTTATCGGATGTACGAGCTTTTATAAGAGCATTAAGAGACATTTTGTAAAAAATACAAACAAAAAAATAAAATAAACAAACTATAAAAAAATAGAAATAAATATAAAGAGCAAATAAATTGTGTTAACAATTAAAATTATCATCAGGTATCCTTCTCAACTACCTATGTAATGTATTTTAAATGAAAAAAAAGTTATTTCTAAAGGCACATTTATTAAGCACTATATTTGTAGTTTGATTTGTCACTTACGTAACCTAGTGGGCTGGTTGACCTTAAAATCAGCTATCCTAAGGGGTGCGGCGATGCTACTTGGGTGGTCGTCTTAACGGCAACGCAACGGCTGCGCTGTAAATCTCGACAAGCACCAACTTGCAGAGTTCAGAGACGGAGAGTTCAGAATTTCTTGAATAAATTACAGGGGAATTTTCCAAAAGACACAATGAAAAACACCTTTCAACAGTTTTTTTTACACAGATAAATATCCAGCTCGAAGGACCATTTTGTTTAAACTCCGGATTAAAACATTTCGTATTTAATAAGGATTTTAAAACAACCGGGTTTCTAAACTATTAGGGTGTATTTAACTGTTTTCTAAATAACACAAATCCGTAAACACTATAGTAAAATATATTACGAAACACTTAAATTTAAAATAACACGAATGTAATAACAAAAAAAAGGCCCATGTCTATCTGACATGGACGCAATAAAAAAAGACCAATATGTACAGAAATATGCAAATGATACGACTGTTTGTTTTGCTTCACTATCACTACACTATCACTGTACTTCCTATAGAACAATATTTGCTAATTAGTGGTGTTCGTTAACAAAACTAGAGTATAAAGTTATAATTTAAAGATTTCTTAAATTATATTAGAGAGTTTAGCGGAGAGTGCAAACTTAAACTTAAGAGGGAGTGAATCGTACTTATTGCTAAAAAAAAGGTTCTGCTAAGTGGTGTGGTAATGTGTTACCACCACCCTTGAAGGGCCTCATGCAAAAATAGAAATTGACTAATTCCTGTGCGGTAGGTAGAATATTTATTATATTTCAAGTTGAAATTGATATAATTTCAACAATATATATATATATATATATATATATATATATATATATATATATATAAATAGAACAGTGGATAATTCTCAAGGCCGAGACTAAAATTTTTTTTTATTTTTTTTTTCAACTCGGACCGCCAAGCTGAGACTTGCAACCGGTCACTTCCGGAAATGATGATTAATATAATATCCTTTTTGTCAGAGATTTAAGTGCTCATTAAAAGCAATAGTTTCACGAGCAAAATAAACTGCTAATGAGCAATTTAACTGAAAATACTTGCCCAAAGTTTTCTTGCGTCTCAACTAAGAGAGTCAATCTGCACTTTTAAGCACATGAAGATCGTTAGAATTTTGTTGTAATTTTTTTATTTTCTAGTTGTAATGTCTTGAAGTAGAAAAGTAATAGTATAAATAATTTTTTGAGTAATTCAGGTAGGTGCGCTTCATTTTGAGTAGAGATAAAAAACGGCAGAGAAGTATTGAGTCGAGATGAAAGTTAGTTAATTACCGGAACTACGCGCAAAAAAATATAGAAATTACTCCGATAATTTAATTGGATTATTTCCTAGGTATTTTTACCGGTTTTTAAGTGCTTAAAAAGTGCAGAATGACACACTTGGTTGACGACTTTAGCAAAGAATTTTTATTTGACTATGCTCATCAGCGGTTTGTGTTCTTATTGAGTCTGTTGCTCTTAATGAGCACTTAAATCTCTAACAAAAAGTTTTTTATAATAATCATCATTTTTGGAAGTGGCTGGTAACAAGTCTAAGCTCAGCATTCCCAGTTAAAAAAAATAAAAAAATTATTCCATTTCGGACGAGAGAATTAAGAAAGAGAATTACAAAAAAATTTTAACGATCTTCATGTGCTTAAAAAATTCAGATGCAAGTATTTTCAGTATCCTGCCAATCCCTCAAGAACAAGAGCTTCACCTTCTTCTACCGGTTCGGAAAAATCCCCGTTCACGTTCTAAGAAGGAAAGAAAAGAAAGATGGGAAAGGAAACCCAGAGGGGCAAACTGCCCAAGCAGAAAGTGGTAGTGGCTCACCCAGAGAGACACCTAGCGATGCGGAAAGCATCGGGTCCTTCCACGTCGCCGATCTCTATGGCAAAGACTCAGAAAATGAGGCAGCCATGGAGGTCGGAGAAGTGCAGGACGAGGATGTCACCCTGTTGGGTGAGTCAGATGACACCCTCGTTGGAAGTGAGGAAGGGGTCCTCGACGAAGAGCAGGGGTAGGTACAAAAAAAAAGGGAATAAATATTGCTCAGCTAAACGCCCATCACGCTAAAGGAGCTTCAGCGGTTATATCAAGGAGGTTTATCAGCAACCAAATGGGAATTGCATTAATTCAGGAACCATGGGTTCGTGAAGGGCAGGTGAAAGGAGTGGCCAGTAGGGATACAAAGGTGATATACAATGTAAGTAATACGGACATACCAAGAGCTTGCATCCTGGTAAGTAACAGTATTAATTATTGTTGTGTTTCAGAATTCATGACGAGAGATCTCGTCCCGATTCAAGCTGAACTCGAGTTCAAGGAAAAACGCCAAGAAGTTATGATAGTTTCATGCTACTTTGCAGGAGACGGGACTGCACCGCCTTTAGAACTGCAAAGACTAGTAGAATACTGTCATGACAAGAAGCTACCATTACTCATAGGATGTGACGCCAATGCCCACAACACCATATGGGGAAGCACAGACACCAATAAAAGAGGTGAGCAAATCTTAGAATTTATTCTCAACAAGAATCTTATTCTACATAATATAGGGAATACCCCTACGTTTGTAACAAGAATAAGGAAGGAAGTGCTAGACATAACACTAAGCACATTCAGTCTGAAAGATCATGTAAAAGATTGGAGAGTTTTGAATGAACCGTCTCTCTCTGATCACAGATTGATCATGTTCAGACTAGAATGCAATCCTCCTGAACCTATACTAAGGAGAAACCCCAGGAAAACCAACTGGGAAAATTATAAGACTAATTTAAACAGAAACCTTGCAGGCCTTCGAGCCACAGGGAAAGCCAAAAACCACTTGGTATTGGAAAATGATCTCATAGAATTAAACGAGGCAATACTCGATGCCTATGATTCAAGCTGTCCTCTATAAAGGACTAGAAAGTCAAACGACGCAATATGGTGGAATAGTCATCTGTCAAACCTAAGATCCGAAACAAGGAAGCTCTTCAACAGTGCCAAATGTAACGGAGATTGGCAGAGCTACACCGAGAAACTCACTACTTACAATAAAGAGATTAGAAAAGCCAAAAGAAACAGCTTTAGGAAATTCTGCGAAGAAATAGACTCTACACCTTCTGCTGCAAGACTACACAAAGTCTTAGCAAAAGGAAGAGTAGATACAGTAATGGCACTGCGAAAGCCAGATGGACGCTTCACAGAAAGCGAAAAAGAACGAGCAAAGCTCCTGCTAGAAACCCACTTTCCTGCAGGCATAAACACCACAGGAAATACGAGGTACAAAACTAGAAGACCAACCAGAGAAGACACTGCAATGGCAAAACACATATGCAGTGAAGAACGGCTGAGATGGGCTATGAACACCTTTCAGCCATTCAAAACCCCTGGAACTGACGGAATATTTACTGCCCTACTACAACAGGGGCAGGAGGCAATCATTCCTCATGTGATCCGAATCAGTCGGAGCAGTTTTGAACTGGGATATATACCAGAAGTGTGGAGGAGGGCAAGAATCACCTTCATCCCCAAGGCAGGGAAACGGGACACTACACACCCTAAATGCCTTAGACCAATCAGACTTACATCGGTGGTTCTCAAGACGATGGAAAAAGCTGTAGATAACTAGTCTTGGAGCAGGTGCCACTGCACCCTCGTCAGCATGCATATCAAACGGGCAAATCCACGGAGACCGCGTTGATACAATTGACTGACGAAATCCAAGACGCTCTAAACACAAAAGAAACCGTGGTATGTGCCTTTCTAGACATAGAGGGGGCTTTTGACAATACTCCACACGAGGCTGTCAAAAGAGCACTTAGTGATAGAGGAGTAGATAGAACGACTTCCACCGGGTTGTCACAATTACTGTCTACAAGAATCGCAGAAATGAAGGTAGGCCAAGACACTATCTCCATCAATACGACCAGAGGTTGTCCGCAAGGGGGAGTTGCATCCCCACTTATGTCGAGCCTCACCGTAGAAAGCTTACTCTGGCAATTGACTGAATTAGGTATACCTTGCCAGGGTTACTCTGATGACGTAGTTATGCTCGCAAGAGGGAAATATGAAAACGTCCTCTGCGACATAGTGCAAAGAGGACTGAACACAGCAAAGCAGTGGTGTGATTCAGTGGGACTTAATATCAACCCCACCAAGACCACGTTAGTAGCCTTTACAAGGAAAAAGAAACCTAAACTAAAAACTATAAAAATAGGTGGAAATACCGTTGAGTGGAAGACAGAGGTCAAATATCCTAGATAATAAGTTACTCTGAACAAACACGAAAACGAAATAATACACAAAGCTACAAAAGCCCTTATGGTGTGCAGAAACATTGCTGGGAAAAATTGGGGCTGTAACCCAAAGACATTGCAATGGATGTACACAGCAATAGTGAGACCTATCATCACATATGGGGCAGTAGCTTGGGGCACGAGAGCTAATCTGATCACTACGAGGACAAACCTCTCAAAGATTCAGAGACTAGCCTGTGCATGTATCACTGGAGCAATGAGAACATGTCCCACTGCTGCAATGGAAGTAATACTAAATCTCTCGCCACTGCATATTCAAGTAGAAAATGCTAGGAAGAAAACAATATATAGAATGATCAAAGAAGGAATAATCAAGGAAAAACCTCGATCACTTCAACTTGATCAAACTTGGGAAATGCCCCAAGATGACATGCCAAAGAAATTTAACTTTGTAAGAAAATTTACCACTAAACTGGGAAGCAAATCTGAATGGGACGAAAACACCATATTGGGGCTAAGCCAAAACGCCATAAAATGGTACACGGACGGCTCCAAGACAGATAAAGGAACAGGAGCAGGGGTGTTTGGACCTAGAACCAAATACTCAGAAAGCTTGGATACGTACCCAAGCATCTTTCAAGCGGAAATTCGTGCCATCGAAAGATGTATAGAATTTAACATTGAAAGGAACTATCGTAGACAGAAGATTGTAATCATGTCAGATAGTCAAGCAGCCATCAAAGCTCTGAACTCAGATACAATCAATTCAAAGATGGTCTGGAAATGCCTAGGCAAATTAAATGAACTAGGACAGAATAACACTGTTACCCTCCTATGGGTTCCAGGACACGTAGGAATAGAAGGAAATGAAACAGCAGACAAGCTGGCAAAAAAAGGAGCTGAAACCCCATACCTGGGACCAGAACCATCCTGTGGGATGAGCAGTAGTACAATCTTAGAAAAACTTAAGAAAAAAATGGATAGCGAAAAATCGAAGTACCGGAATGATCTAGAAGGACTAAGACAATCGAAGACGCTCCTGGGAAACTATAACCAGAAGAGATCTCACAGCTGTCTTAACCTGAGTAAGAAAAACCTGCGAATTATAACAGGAATACTAACCGGTCACTGTCGATTAAGAGGACATATGAAGAAACTAGGATTAGTAGATGAAGCAAACTGCAGATTCTGTGAGGTAGAGGATGAAACCTCAATACATATACTTTCAGAATGCATGGCATTAAGTAATTCTAGGGTCAAATACCTAGGGTCATACGAAATAGAAAGGGAAGAACTACCTAATTTAAAACCCAATGATATCCTAAACTTTCTAAGGAAGATAGGACTAGAAGAGCTGCTATAAGTCTGAGGAATCATTAGAAATATAGCAAGAAAAGGGGGACACAATAGATCTTATAGGTCGCAGGTGTATCTGTCACCCCTAACACCATACATTAATTTAACTATATTTTTATCTCGGTCATACCAATTTTTTATGATTTCATGAGTATGTCTCACACATTTCTCCCAAATATTTGTATTACATTGGTTAAGTGCCTCTTGTCATAATTGATAACAGCATTATCAGAATGCCCATCCCTTCCAATGTACTTATTGTAATATGATTTATAATTTCCCCAAATTAACTCAATACCATTGAATTCACAATGATATGGAGGTAATCTCAACACCTCATGACCATGTTCTCGTAGTAACTCATCAATGACATACACCTTTTCTTTACCATTCATTTTTACAATTTGTACTAATTCAGGTTTTGTTACTTTTGAGTCAATCCTGATATTGTTTGTTGTTAACCAGGTAACAATTTCATCTTTCTTTGAAACTGTGGAAAGTTTTTTCTCAAAAAGAACACTGTGGTATGGAGCATTATCCATCACAATCAATGATGGCTCTTCTAAATTGGGAATTAATTGTCTAGTGATCCATTTCGATAAAATTTCATTGTTCATTTCTCCATGATAATCAGCTACTTTAGATTTTGAACAGAATAATAAAGCTGCTTCAGAGACAAATCCTTTGGACGAACCAGCGTGGACTACTATAAAACGTTTACCATCATAACCTTCTGGTTTCCGTACACTTTTAATACTTTCGTCTTGCCAGGAATTTGTTTTATTTCCCTTTGAATAAATCCATGTTTCATCTAAATAAACAGTATCTCTTGGATGCGCACTCTCAAGAATTTCCATAAATTTACGAAGAAATAATATGGCTCCTAAAGCAGCAATACTAGTCCGTTCAATTAAAGCTCTTCGATTATCATCAGTTTTGTATTTAAATCCCAATTCTTTTAACAAAATGCTTAAAGACGTTTTGCCAATAGACAATATTTCTTTATCCCTTAATTCATTACTCAAACTTCGCACAGTAACATTCTTCTCTGGAAAAAAATAATAATAAATAAAATTAGATATCGAATAAATCAGACTATGCTGATTAGTATAGAATGTAAAAAAATAGTATACTTTTTATTTTAACATTGAAAATTCCTAATAAAATTGATTTAAAACTGGTTCATATATTCAGCATAAATTGCTTAAATACGTTCCATTTTTGAAGTAAAATTTCTTTAGGCGCGACCAGGAGTAACTCAGATTGTAATTCTAACGGAAGTAATTCTAACGGAACGTTATAATTCTGACGTCATATTCTAACAGAACGTTATAATTTTGACGTCATATTCTACCGGAAGATTCTAACTCTTTTTTTTTAAACATATATTGATATAAATTATTGGTTACTATAAATTCACTTAGTACAAATTAGTACTTACTTTGTTGGTACATATCGTACAATGAATTTTGAACTGCCGTTTGAGATCCCTCGGGTAGATCACTTGTCTTGCTTTTCGTACGAGGTCTATTTTTGCCTGGACTTGAAAGGATAGGATTATTTTCCTTTAGTTTTTTTATCGTACATACTGTCCGCCTTGATATTTTAAATGCAGCGGCTACTCTCAGATGAAAAAGGTTCCAAAAGTCCTCCATTTTCTTTTTCTAATTCAAAGTATTGGTACACATTCATAACAAGTTGCTGTGCTTGGGAATTTAGTGGTTTTCCAGGCATACTCTACAAATAAAAACGCATAAAATAATATTCATATGATTATGTTTGACGGAGTTATAGCCAGAATCAAATAATTAAATGTCAATTTAAATGTTAGAAAATATTGCTTCCTATTATTAGCTTATAAATAATATATCCTTACCTTTAGAATTCGAATATACAAATAACAGTTAAATATAGTCTTTAAAACAATTCTTTTAAAAAAAGTTTAACTTCCAGGCTCAAGATTAAGTTCAAAACACGGATATTACAACAATTACTTGTTAACACACTATAAAAACGTATTTGGCATTACCAAAACTAGAAATTGTCAAATCAATAAGAATCGATCATAGACCTTCGTCCTTGTTTAACACATTATGTTGTTCAAGGACAAGCGTCTCAATTTTATGGTTTCAAGTTATGTAAGTAGAAAAGAGACGTATAAAAAATTATAACCTATTATCCCCTTAACAAACATTTCTCTTCATATTTATTTAATTGGTTGTTATAATACAATTTCATAGTAGTATATTCTCAACACAAATATCGCTATAGTCTGTGTACGTATTTGTAGGAATAAAATGTTTCTAAATCATTGCTATTAAATTTATTAATAAAACGGCATTTCAAAATTGAGCAAGTGATTAAATTATCATTTGTGTGTGAATTACGAATATGTTTGAAATTGTGCTAAAATTAAAATATTGATTAAATGAAGGAGCGTGCTTGTAATTTCAGTTAAAATGTATTATAAACAATCTTTCTTACTATTAATAATATCGTATAAATAACCGCCATTTTAACACGCTTTTAACCATATTACCTACGTACTATTTAAATTTAATAAAACCTTAATAGATAACCCATGTAGTTTTCCTTAAAATTTACGTGAGGACTACCGTATACGAGGGTTGTCTTTTTTAGTATTGCATATAGTTGCTTAGAAGGCGCCACCAATAGAGCCTCCAGACACAAATCTAACGTTTAATCTTTTGTTGTGAACATTATCAGCCTCGGTTGGTAAATTGTTTACTCGCTTCAAAAAATTATCCTTTTACGCCAGTAAAAATAGCTGTTTTTTCGGGTCAACTTTGCACTAAATTTCCGATCCAAATTTTTTTTTTATAAGATTTAGCATCACTTACTGAGCATAAAATCACAAAATGCTGACAGATTCAGGTGAAAAAACGTTTTCAGCCGATATCTCGGAAACTATGCAGTTTAGAGCAAAAGTTATTAAGACCATTATTATAGAAAATAAAATTTTACATCTTTTGTTTCTCGTAAAGTTTTTTGTAAAACCTACCGTTTACGATTTATGGCCCATTTAATTAACCGGTTTTTCGATCGCAGCCAATAACTCTTGAAATATTAGATTAATGAATAAAATGAATCAATACATTTTTAAAGATGGGTTTATTACAACTTTTGTCTTAAACTTTTTTTTCTAATTTTCATACTTTTTGAGTTATGGGACGTTTTATGTTGGACTACCGGGCGTAAAGTTGAAAATTTCAAGATACGCATTGAATACAATAATAAATGTTTATAATGAAGAAATGTCGACGCGGCAGATTAACCTGCCATTTCTAAAAAGTTGTTTCTTAAATAGAAGAGGGGATGTATTGCTGAATTGTAAAGTATAAACAGTTTTATTTTTGGTGTATTAATATTTGTGTTATTCTATCGAAAAAGATAAATTAAAGAAGTGCTTTAAAATGAACAATTGTTTTATTTGTGGTGGGTCATTAGACAATGAAAATTCTATATTAATAAAAAAGACACGGATAGAGAGTCTAATGAAAGCCAGCAGTGCACGAGGCGAGAGTGAACATGAAAGCATGTTAAAGGACCTAGAATCTTTACGGTAAATAGAATATTATTATTCGTATAAGTGTGTGTTTGCGTGCGTGCTTGTGTGTGTGTTTGTGTGTGCGCATGTGTGTGCGCGCGCACGTGTTTGTGTGCGTGCGCGCGTGTGTGTGTGTGTGTGTGTGTGTGTGTGTGTGTGTGTTGTGTGTGTGTGTGTGTGTGTGTGTGTGTGTGTGTGTGTGTGTGTGTGTGTGTGTGTGTGTGTGTGTGTGTGTGTGTGTGTGTTATTTTTAAATATTTGTGTTTGGTTTTAGAGTTCACACATCTTGAAGAATTATACGAATGAGAGGTCCATCAAAGCTGTAGTGAAACGGAAGAGTTGGTCACAATCTCCACAGCCGTCCACGTCATCGCAGTCATCTGTGCCGCCTGAAAGTTCATCATCTTTGTCGATGCAACTGTCTGGATCTGAAGTTACAGGAGTTCATCCAACTTAATGTTTTCTCTGTGATGCAGAGATCTCAACCGATTGGCTCGAAAAAAATAATAAGAAGCGAAGGGATATTCGAGAAAAAATTCGTTTGGTGTGGGATTTCCCCACAATAAAAACTACTCTGATTAGATTTTTGAGTGACCGAGAAGATGACGTTGCCAAAGAAATTACTGAACGGATCAATAACATTCCCGATACCGTTCAAGTTTTACAATATCATGATAGTTGCTACATGAATATCAATAAGCCGTTACCTGCCAATGTAAAACGTGGACGTAAATGTGACGAAATTGATGATATTATACAGGCCATCATGGATTACATGTTTGCAAGTGACAATTGCCAATTCAAGCTATCTGAGATTCTTAAGGAAATTGACGCCGACAATGTATATGATATGCGTACCATCAAAAGATACTTACAAGAGAAGTACAGCGATCAAGTTGCTATTTATTATACTCAAGGTAGCGATGCATTTCTTCTATATGAGAGTACTGGGTACGAAGCTCTAGCAGCAAATTGGTATAGAGAAAAAAAAAATAACAAAGAGGAAAGAGCAAGAGTTGTAAAGGAGCCAGCGGCTATAGTTTTAGAGGATATCCGGTCTGTTTTTTGCGATACCGAACATTATCCTCCATCCGATAAATTTTTGGAAAATGTTCAGTCACAAATTCCTGCAACGCTTACCCTGTTTTTGACTGAAGTTATAACAAAAATGAAAAAAACTTCTAAAGATAAAAAGGATAGAAAATTCAGCGCCATTGCTCATGCAATCATGGCTGCAACTCGACCACGGCAGTTTTTATCGACTCTGCAAATTGGAATCGGTACCTTTATATATAAAAAAACCGGCTCAAGACATCTTTCGGATTTTCCGCATCATATAAAGAAGTCACCAATTTTGAATTAGCTTTCATTTAATCACAGCAGCCAACAGTATTACCTGAGGGATTCTGCCAATTTGTTTTTGATAACGTCGACTGGAATATTAGTACCATCGATAGTCACAATACATTTCATGCGATGGGCGGAATAATGACTGTAACCCCTTACGATGCCATCGGTGAGAACAAAGAAATGCGACGAAAACTACCTAAATTGAAGCCTTCGGAATTGGGACGTTTTGGAGTGATACCAATCAAGACCTATGAAAAACCGTGCGGTAAAAAGGAACTAATCGTGGCAGATGTCAATATGATTCGTCAAATTGATCATAACATTTTACCAACATTGCAGGATTTCATGTGGTTATACGGTAAATAGGCTATGACAGCAAATATTCCTGGTTGGAGTGGTTTCATGGAAGAAGCAACACGTCAACGTGAATATTCAACCTCAAAAATATTGTGTATGCCCTTTATTAACGCACCACCCTCGGACTACGATACGATTTATACAACATTGCTGGAAGCAATTGAAAAATCTAAAACACTTGGACAGGAATCGTGTATCGTAACGTTCGATCTGCCATTGTACGTGAAAGCGCATGAAATCATAGTTTGTGCCGAATCTTCTTCACCCCTAAAAAATATTGTCTTGCGGCTGGGGGGATTCCACTTATTAATGTCCTTTTTGGGTTCCATTGGAAATATCATGGACGCAGACAATTTATGCCCCTTACACTGTTCGAAGGATAATGGGCGGCCACGCATACGCTCGAGCCGTCAGAGGACACGGATTAATTTATCAAGCACTTGCCAAACTTATAATGGATAATTCAGACTTCCCTGAGTTAGATTTCACCGATGACGAACGCGACGTGCTGGATTCCATTGTAGAAAATATTGACCGATCTGCTATTTTTCGACAATGCGAACTTCCAGAAATTCGAACCGCATACAATAAATTTAACCAGAAGATTAAAAAAATTCAAGAACTGGGTCCAACTGCTAAACTCTGGGTACAATATTTTCGGATGGTCATTTTATTAAAGTAGTTCATCGAAGCCGAGCGATCTGGAAATTGGGATCTGCACCTGGACTCAGTTCAGAAAATGCTTCCGTATTTTCACGCAAGTGGTCATTTTCCCTACGCCAAAGTCGCTCACCTATACTTGCAAGAAATGATTAATTTATCTCAGAAAATACCACACCAGGAATTTAAAAGATTTACAAGTGGACTGCATTCTATACGACGTATGAATAAGTTTTGGGCCGGCATTAGCACAGACATGACAATTGAACAGGTATTAATGCGTCAATTGAAAACAGAAGGAGGCATTACTATTGCAGGACGTGGGATCACCGACATGGTATTAACTCGCTGGGCTTTGGGTATGTTCTCCACAATTAATGTTTGCGATGAAGTCGAGAAATTTTCTGGGGTATTCAGTAATACATGTGAGCAACATATTGATGCACGTGAGTCACGGATTACGCTAGACAATAATCATTCACAAAAATTGATTGATTGTCTCACTGAACATTACCCATTCTCTGAAGATCCGAACTTACGTTCAATACATTCCGGAATCGTAGCAAATTCTACTATCAACTGCCATCTGAGTAATGACATAGGTGTTACAATGATGGAACGCATGATCGGGCAGAATTACTTCACTTTCTCATTTCGGCGAAAATACAAGGCATATCCCTTAGCAGAAATTTCAAACGGTTTGCTCGTGAATTCAGAAGAGCCGAAAGTCGTTGTTAATTCCCAATTATTAATTCAACGAATCAGCGTATCGAAGCAATCGACAGAGGATTTGATAATGTTTTTGTCATACGAGTTGTCACCATGCCCATTGTCGTTGTTCACACCTGGGCAGATGCGACACGGTACAAAGTCCACACTGTATAAATGCTTCACTCCGTTGGAGGAAATACCTGACTTCGGATCTCAGCCAGCGTTTGTGATAGATGGAGGGTCTCTTTTACATCGGGTGGTGTGGGATAATCATCTTTCGTATTTGGAGTTATGCCAAAAGTATCTCAATTACATTCAGAAACACTATGGTGCCAGGACAATAGTTGTTTTCGACGGTTATCCAGACGATGTAGCAGCTATAGGTACCAAATTTTCTGAACGTTTGCGTCGTAACCAAGGGCAGCGATCTACAGATATAATAATTACTGAGAGTATGGTGTCTACTACCAAACAACAGATTTTTCTGTCCAATAAGCGGAACAAAACTCGTTTCATAGTAATGCTGACAAAAGTTTTAAGTGAATTCGGGATAACCGTCAAGCAGGCTGTCGAAGATGCTGACAAATTTATCGTAGACATTGCCCTTGGTTTGACGAAGGATTGCTCGTCGATTGTTATCGTCGGTGAGGACGTAGATCTCCTAGTCTTAGCAACAGCATTGGGGAATAAATATAACAACATTTTTTTCCGGAAGCCCGGAAAAGGACGCGTCCCTGAAATGTACTTCACCACATCTTCACTTGCTAAAAAATACACCGCACTTAATTTTAACACAAGTTTGCTAACGGTTCACGCGTTTAGTGGGTGTGATACAACGTCTGCGCCATACAATATTGGAAAAACAAAAATGCTTATGACGCTTCTCAAGCAAAAATATCTACTGCATATGCTTAAGGTATTTACGGAGAAACGGAAACAACCTTTCGAAGTTGAACAAGCTGGGAACAATTTATTCATAGCCCTGTACGGTGGGAGCTCCAACGACACTACGTTAAACCATTTACGATATCATAATTACGTTCGGTCATCGACCCGTAATAACGTAAATTTAGCAACTCTACCACCAACTGAAAATGCTGCTAGATACCATTCTTTTCGGACTTACCACCAAGTTCAAACCTGGCTTGGGAATTACCTGGACCCGGAGGAATGGGGGTGGAAACGAACTGCTCAAGGTCTTCTACCAATTGATTCAACATCTCCTGCGGCACCTTCCACTCTACTGGAGTTGATTTCCTGTAAATGTCGCACTGGCTGTGGGAGAGCTTGTGGGTGCAGGAAAGCAGGCTTAGACTGCACTGTGATTTGCGAGAATTGCACAGCGAAAACTTGTACAAATCAACCGACAGTGAACCTCGTCTCCATGTTGACGAGTTCGACAACGAAAACGAGGAATTCATCGAGGCTTTACAGTCCTCTCTGTATTCCTCCGAGTAGGGTAATGAAGATGAAGAGGAAACATCCAATATCATTGGATGTGCGTTGCCTCCAAAACGGTCAAAAATATTATAAAATTTCAATTTTTTTTGTTTGATATTTTTTCTAAAAATAAATTTTGAATAAATGTTTTAAAAATATCTCCCTTTCGTTTTCTTTCAGTTATTATA
The DNA here is from genome assembly GCA_964028335.1 of Altica lythri. Taxonomy (NCBI): domain Eukaryota; kingdom Metazoa; phylum Arthropoda; class Insecta; order Coleoptera; family Chrysomelidae; genus Altica; species Altica lythri. The sequence goes on from OZ034800.1 coordinate 52,383,827, forward strand.
ATTTCAAACTATTTTTTAGTTTTGCGAAATATAATTAAGTTCGTTACTATTGCAGGTAAGGAATTGAACTATTAATTAATTACTACATAAACAATCGGAATACTTTTTTTAATTTATTTGTTGAATTTGTACTATTATATTCTATGCGTATCTTGAAATTTTTAACTTTACGCCCGGTAGTCCAACATAGAACGTGCTATAACTCAAAAAGTATGGACATTAGAAAAAATAGTTTAAAACAAAAATTGTAGAGAATAAACTGATGTTTAAAAATGAATTGATGCATTTTATTGATTAAAGTAATATTTCAAGAGTTATTGACCGCGATCGAAAAACCGGTTCATTAATTGGGCCATAAATCGTAAACGGTAAATTTTACAAAAAAGTTTACTGGAAACAAAAGATGCAAAATTTTATTTTCTATAATAATCGTCTTAATGACTTTTGCTCTAAATTGCGTAGTTTCCGAGATATGGGCCGAAAACGTTTATTCAAGATGGCGCCTCTAGCGTCACCTGAATCTGTCAGCATTTTGTGATTTTATACTCAGTAAGTTATCCGAAACCTTATAAAAAAAGAAATTTGGATTGGAAATTTAGTGCAAAGTTAAATGCTATTTTTACTGGCGTATTTCGTCACTCGTAAAACAATATACCTACCTAATGCCATCAAAAAAATGTCCCTAATTTAAAACTATGTTTATACAACCATATATAAATATTACACTTAATTTGTAACTGAGCTGGTATTTAAACGAAGTGGATTGTAAAAAGTCTTTTTTTTTATTGTTAAACTTAAAGCTACATTCTTTTCTTTTTTCTTTAATTTTTATGAAGGTATGGATTTCAAAGCCGTTGATACTTCTACAAACATAAATAGGTATATGTTAGGAACAATTACTTGTATTACTAGCTTGGAATAAAACAACTCGCAACAGTTTGTTGTTCTTAACCAGTCTGCAGAATTAGCAGTGAAAAACTAGCATCTTCTGCCACATATATTTCTCACAAACTGATGTAAGAACCAATAAAGCACAAGCATGTGCCCTAACAGAACATGCTATTAGTCATCAGCATAAATTAATTTTGATCAATCTAAAATTTTGAAAAAAAAAACAAAGCAATCACAAACAGTTTTTGGAAATGATACAAATATATCAAAAAGAAAATCACATTAATAAAAGATCTGATATAAATGGAGTTAGTCATATTTATTATTGCATCCTTTCCCACTAAAACTAAAAATAAAAAATATTTACTTTTCTGTAAAATTTTTTTATGAATGATAATTGCTCGGTATAGTTCACTTATATGAACAGCACTCAGTTGTCTGGTAAAGAGCGAGTCGTGAGTTGATTCGAACTGTTAAGGAATCTTAATTATTTTTATTTTATTTTTAAAAACCACAAAAAACATATTATCGGCGCATGTCGGAAGAGCGTACCCGGAAAAGGACGTGACAGATCTATATAAGCGTTAATCGAAGAAACACGTTAAAAAAGAGTGCCGGTTAAATAGAAAAAGGGACAATCATTTAAAAGTGTCCTTACAACCATCAACCATCATCATCCAGGCGTCTTGGATTCAAGACAGCAATACTGCTTTACAAGGTAGGTACCTAACGTTTCTTTTTTCTTTTTTTGAAAGCGTTGATGATGTGTATAATTTAAATTATCTATTTAAATTATCTATTTTATACTTTCTGCGTACTTTTATTTTATCTTTAAATCACTATCAAAAAAAAGAGAAAACATATTCAGCTAATATTCCAAGAGCTGGCTGCAAAAAAGGTGGCCTATCGAGTAACCGGTTGAAATATTTTTTAAATAATACTACTTACTGTATCTATTAAAAAAATCCTTTAGTGCCAGGGTAAATATGGTGCATAAAATTGCAATGTTTTTTCAAAGGTACATTTTTTGGACATGAACTGTACCAATCGAGTAACCGCTTGAAACTTATTTTAAAATGTAGTTTTAAGTGAATGAAAAATAATTATAAACAAGTGCCTCGTTAAATCTGGTGCTAAACCCATGGCACGACACTTTTTTTTTTTGTTGCGTTACTGTACCCATCGAGTAACCGCTTTAAACTATAATCAAATTAAAATTTAAACATTTCTTATTAAAAAAATACATTAGTGCCACTTCTAATCCAATGACAAATGCCTGGCACGATACTTTATATTTCTTCAAGTCCCATGCTATTACTTATACAACCTATTACAGAAAGATTTGGGAATAAATGAATAAACATCTGATGAAAAAATTATATTGATTTTCAACTGTTTTTTTTTTTATTTATAAGAGTATTTTATAAGGTATAAAAATGAAATAAAATGCAATTTTTTTAATATATTCTACTATAAAATTAATAAAAACTTAAATATCTAAAAATATACATTGAAACATATATATGGAATTATTGTCATTAAATATCATCCTGATCATTATCATCTTTATCGTCATGATCATCGTCACTACTGTCATGATCATTGTTACTATTGTCATGATTATCATCATGGTCGCCTTTATTTTCATAATTATTATCATCGTCATTATCGTCATGAACACTATCAATATTTTTGTTGTAATCATCATTATCATAATAATCATCGTCACAATTATTAATTTCATCAAGCTCTACTTCATCAAGTACTACCATAACAATTTCTTCAACTAAAAGAGGTGTTGGATCACCTTCGAACCAAAGCGGTTCAATTTTATTGTCATTGACTGTCCACCCGCATTGTTCTGGTAAGAAATTGCTGCAGTTAGCTTCTGTAGGTAAATCAATGTTTTTCTATTAATTTATGAATAACACTATTGTAAGAAATATTGAACAAGATTTTGCATGTAATCATGAAGTGGCCGATACTGGTATTATATATCATTTGAGTAAAGTAAAGTACGATAAAATCAAAATCGAATGTAATAAATTTCATCAATTGCACTGAACTAGCTAAAAAACTTGGTGATCTTGTGTGTCGTTCTATGCCCGGTTTCCACGCCTACACTGGATGCGATTATACAGCTAGCTTTTTCAGAAAAAGTGAAGTTTTAAACCTTTTAAAGAATTATTAAGAAATCCACAAGTTCAACAAGTATTCGCTAGTTTAAATAATATTGACGAAATTGATAATTTAAGAAGTATGGAAATATTGCAAGAATATACTTGTAAACTTTATGGAATAAGTTGTAACAATGTATATGATTCGAGATTATTAATGTTTCAAAATCAATTTACGTCAACGTCTGTAACAGAATATTTTATGAAAAATGTAAAAAGATTTGATTCATCTTAACTTTCACCATGTTGGAACTCACTGAAACAAAAAATTTTACGAACCATTTATGTAACAATGTGCCAAAGTGCTACAGAAGCTAACTGCATCAATTTCTTACCAGAACAATGCGGATGGACAGTCAATGACAATAAAATTGAACCGCTTTGGTTTGAAGGTGATCCAACAATTCTTTTAGTTGAAAACATTGTTAAAGTAATACTTGATAAAGTAGAGCTTGATGAAATTAATAATTGTGACGATGATTATTATGATAATGATGATTACAACAAAAATAATAATAGTGATCATGATGATAATGACGAGGATAACAATTATGAAAATAAAGGCGGGCATGATGATAATCATGACAATAGTAACAATGATCATGACAGTAGTGACGATGATCATGACGATAAAGATGATAATGATCAGGATGATTTTTAATGATAATAATTCCATATATATGTTTTAATGTATATTTTTAGATATTTAATTTTTTATTAATTTTATAGTAGAATATATTAAAAAAAATGCATTGTATTTCATTTTTATACTTTATAAAATACTTTTATAAATAAAAAAAAACACTTGAAAATCAATATAATTGTTCATCAGATGTTTATTCATTTATTCCCAAATGTTTCTGTAATAGGTTGTATAAGTAATAGCATGGGACTTGAAGAAATATAAAGTATCGTGCCAGTCATTTGTCACTGGAATAGAAGTGGCACTAATGTATTTTTTTAAAAAGAAATGTTTAAATTTTAATTTGATTATAGTTTTAAGCGGTTACTCGATGGGTACAGTAACGCAACAGAAAAAAAATTAAAAAAAGTGTCGTGCCATGGGGTTAGCACCAGATTTAACGAGGCACTTGTTTATAGTTATTTTTTATTCACTTAAAACTACATTTTAAAATAAGTTTCAAGCGGTTACTCGATTGGTACAGTTCATTACCAAAATATGTACCTTAGAAAAAACATAGCAATTTTATGCACCATATTTGCCCTGGCACTAAATGATTTTTTCAATAGATACAGTAAGTAGTATTATTTAAAAAATATTTTATCCGGTTACTCGATAAGCCAGGTTTTTTGCAGCCAGCTCTTGGACTATAAAGGATCATTATTTGTTTACATACATTTATTAAGGGTACTTGATAAATTTTTACGAAATTTTATCGAATTTTGATAATAATAATTGTTTTAAATCATTTTTGGGTTTATATAGACCAACCACATTGACTTTAAAAAGGGTTTTCCTTTTATTTTATTTTTTAATCATATTTACTAATCTGCAAACTTTTATTTTTACATCATGCCTACTTGAGCTTCGGATAAATTAACAAAAGCAAATTTAAATCGCACATTAGCCCATAAAAGACTACAAGAAACCTATCAGGCAGGTTTGGACGCACTACTCGATGATTCATTAAAGTCATTATTTTTAGCTAGAGCAGAAGATCTCGAGTCGGTGTATGATGAGTTTCGAAGTGCTCATAATACTGCTATATCTTTAATTAATGGTGATGATTTTGCAAGCTTTGATACAATGCATATTTCTGCAGATAAAGCCTTTTATGGAGCTAAATCTATTAAGCCTGATTTTTTTATTACTGATGCAGCGGGTAATTCAATCAATGGTACCAACTTAAATAATACTAATGCACACCAAAGGCTTGGCGCAAAGCTTCCAAAAATTAATTTGCCAGTTTTTGACGGGAATTTTAAAAATTGGTCTTCTTTTTACGATCTTTTCAATACCCTTATTCAAAACAATAATGATTTGGCGGATGCTGAAAAATTCCAATACTTGCTTACGTCATTGGATAGTGAACCTTTAGCTACAATTAAGGGGATTCCACTCACTGATGCAAATTATCTTATACCGTAAAAAATGCTTGAGAAACGGTATCAAAATAAAAGAATTTTAGCTACTTAATATTATAATAAACTTTCGAATGCACCTTTAATCCAAAGACCTTCTTTTAAGGACCTTAGAAAACTTTTAAATACCTTTTCTAAAAATGTAGCTTCTCTCAGAGTTTTCAAATTTCCAGTTGATTAGTGGGATTTTTTGTTGTTCAATATGCTTATCAATAAACTTGATTCCAAAACTAGGACAGATTTTGGCTTGAAAATAGTTTGAATTCAGACTTGCCAACTTATAGACAATTAATAACTTTTTAGAGAGACACTGCATAGCTTTGAAATCAGTTCAACGTTCGAGTACCTCTTCATCCATTTCTGTAGACAAATCTCAAAATAAGTTTTCAAATTTGACACGTAATAAACGTTTAACGTCTACTTTTGTAACAGATACTCTTCCAAGCAGTAGCGAGACGAAATGCATATTATGTTCGTCTTCACATGCTCTTTATAAATGTCAGCTATTTTTGTCTAAGACACCACAAGAAAGATTTTCTTTTGCTAAGCAGCACCAATTATGCGTCAACTGCTTAGTTTCCCCTCATTTTATTAAAATGTGTTCATCTACACAAAGATGTAAGGTTTGTCGATTTCCTCATCATACAAGCTTACATTTTCCAAATCATTCTTCGAATTCTCATCAGAGTAACAATTGGGTCCCAACTTCAACTTTAATTTCTACTTCAGACCATAATGTGAATAATTCTATCAGCATTTCCAGAGACAATTCTAACTCTTGAGTTACCAATGTTCATTGTATTACCAATGGTTTAACTTTGCCACAATCAACGATTCTATTATCCACTTGTGAAGTACATATCAAGGACATTCGAAGAAATTTTCAAAAAATCCGTGTTTTACTTAATATCTGAAAAATGTATTAGCAAACTAGGTATTCCTCGCAAAAATTATGCCGTTCCTATTGAAGGTCTTAATGAAATGACTACCATTACCAACCGAGGTTAAGCTTATTGTGTTATCAAACCCTGCGATAAAACGAATCCGGTTCTTACTTTCGACGCAATTATTATACCTCAAGTTTGTTCTGATCAGCCAAAGGTTGTGAACAACCCTGCAGAATTAACAAATATTCATAATATAAAATTAGCTGATAGTAAATTTCATATCCCAGGTTCTTTGGATATGATTCTTGGAGCTGAACTAATACTCCTTACCTCCCCACGTCTTTCCCACTCGTCCTAACTTGCAGGCCTTTAAATCCCATATTAATTAATTACCTCTTCTGCCCCAATAGATGTTCTCGGTACATTTGTATTTAGGTCTTTACCTACGAGGACATCCTTAATAATAATAATAAAAAACATTTAATTTTAAAATCAGGTTGCGTTGGAAACTATTTTTGGCTATATTTTTCAAGGAAGAACTAATTGCTCCCTACCTTCAAATACTTTGTATTCTTTAAATTGTCAGGTACCTTTGGATATCAATCTTGAGACACAATTGCAAAAATTTTGGGAAGTCGAACAAGTTGTCAAAACTACTCACGTCTCACCCGAAGACAAAAGGTGTGAAGAAATTTACAACAATTCCACGTTTCGAGACCCTCCTGGACGATTTTCGGTACCTATGCCATTTCGTCATCTTCTTCTAATTTTATCGATACTTATTCACAGCCTTATCTTAGATTTTCAGTGCTAGAAAGGAGATTTCTAAAATCCTCTAAATTACATTCAAAATATTGCGAATTTATGCAAGATTATCTTACCAGTGGACACATGGTTCCCGTGCCACAAAACGATTATCATTCTTCGACTGCTTATTGAATACCCCATCATGCTGTCTTTAAAGAGCAACTCTCTGGCTTCCAAGTTAATTTTAAAATTTGAGTTGTGTTCGATGCCAGCCTTCGTGATGTACAGGGTGTCTCACTTAGCGATATGCTTTTAGTTGGTCCGAAACTCCAACGAGACATTTCACCAATAAGAATTTTAGATTTTTCTCCCATGTTTTTGTTTGCGATATAAAGCACAAATTAATTTTCATCCTAAATTCTGGAATTATCAAAGGATTTTTTGGCGTTTCAACCCTACTGACCCCCGTAGTTTATGGAATTTTAAGTTCACCTACTTTAGCTCTAAGGACTTTAGAGAAATTGGCTACCCAAGAGAAATCTTCGTTCCCCCGAGCTTCTTAAATGTTGCTTTGTCGGTTTTACATAGATGACGGCTTAGGTGGTAGCAACGATTTAGATTTGGCCATTTCACTTAAAGCAGAATTGATTCAACTCCTGCAACAAGGGTGTATTCAGTTGAGTAAATGGGCCAGTAATCATCCTGCTCTTTTAACTAATATAATACCTTCCGATCGCCAAGAATCTTGCAATTTTAATAAAGATGAACCATCATTCGTCAAAGTCTTAGGCCTCAAATGGGATCCAAACTCAGACTATTTTTCTTATACCTATATTCCTTTTGAACGTTCATGTACAAAACGAAATATTCTTTCTGAAATCAGTCGTTTTTTTGACCCTCTTGGATTTATTTCACCCTGTCATTTGCAACAACTGTGGGAATTCAAAGTTTCTTGGGATGATTCTCCTTCTAAAAACATTTTAGATGTTTGTTCAAAATTTAAGATGGAGATTAATATAAAAATTCCTCGCCATGTAGGTACCAATTCTATTTCTCAAATTAAGCTACATGGGTTTTCCGACGCTTCACAAGTCGGTTACTAAAGTGTTGTCTACTTTCGTATTCTCGAATCTCCTAGGACGGCGAAAACTTTCTTAATTTGTGCAAAATGTCGAGTAGCCCCCTTAAAAATACAATCGATAGCTAGACAGGAGCTTATGGGTTCAGTTCTATTGGCCGAACTCATGAATTTTGTTAAAGAAAGTTATAAGGGTCTCGTCGTTTTTGATGCTATGTATGCTTGGTCAGATTCCATGGTAACTCTTGCATGGTTATCTTCATCTCTTTATAAGTGGAAAACATTTGTAGCCAACAGAGTTAGTATTGTTCAGGATCTTATCCCTCCATCCTGTTGGCATTATGACCCCTCTTCACAATATCCTGCTGATTGTGCTAGTCGAGGTCAAACCCCAACACAGCTTTTAGAAACTCCTATTTGGTGGTCAGGTCCTGATTTTCTATCTAAACCGATTAATACATGGCCTACCTAACCTAACAATGATTTCACCTGTCCTGAAATATCTCAAGAAGAGCAAGGGTCGTACTCTTAATCTGTATCTCCTCTGATAATTTTATCTTTTTTCTATTAAACAGATTTTCTTCTTTAAACAAGATTAAACGAATTGTAGCCAATTCCCTCTTCTTTATCCGTCAAAAGATTAAACGAGTTTTAGCTCATTCTCGCTGCTTTACCTCTAATTTAGGGTCACAATCTGAACCCCAGCAATGCTTAGATATTAATAGTGCATTTTACGAAAGTGAAAGTTCCCTGGCCCCAATTGCAAGCAAATGTACAAAGGGAAAACATCTCTAACTTCATATAGCAGAAATATAACACATAACAGTGATATAAACACCAACAAATCAAAATCATGTGCCTTATCAGAACATGCAATAAAAATTAAACACCAATTTAACTACACAGACACATGTATCTTAAATAGGGAAAAATACGAAAACAAAAGAATGTTTTTGGAAATGACCCATATTTGGGGAAATGAAAATTGTATTAACAAAGAATCAGATTTGCAAGATCTAAATAAAACTAATTGTTACATTTTATTTCATATCTTATACAAAATTAGAGTATCAAAGTAGGTTACATAATGAAATACATCGAAATGAAATTTAAGGCTTAATAATATTTTTTTTACTAAAACTAGATCTCATGATTATACATTTTACATGCATAAATTAATGTGAATAATGTATGCAGTATATGTTCAATGGTTTCCACCCAACATAATCTTACCAACAATACCACCAATTTCTAGGTACCTAAATGATTGAAATAAATTCAAAAGTTTGACAGTAAAGTCAGACTTATGTTGGACTTGCGAATTTTATTGTTTGTTTTTAAAAAACTCTGTATAACATAAAAGCTAGAAGAAAATCTAGATTAATTAAATTAAACAATAAAATTTCACATCCAATGGGTTAATTAAGAAAACTCCAGTACAAATTTGATTTTCCTGGTCCGTCCCAGGTGGTGTCGCATTTGACTTAAATATGCAGATGTTTTGATAATGTTCTTTATAACAGAAATTTGTCAGAAAAATTAAGATTTGTTAGACATATAAGCTCTTAAACCGATACAATGAAAAAAAATATTTTAATAAATTACATAAAAGCAAATAAAAAATGCAGATTTAGATGTAACGAATTAATGTTGGCGGTGTATTTGTATGATCAATCCTCTTCCACTATATCAATGGAGGAATCAGAGTCACTATCAAATCCAAAATCGGAATCCTCAGAATCTGATTCCTCCAATAAAATAGTTAAAGAAAGAATATTGTTATGTGAGCAGTTTCCCAGTTCGTCTGTATGTCTACAAAATATTTGCCACATGTCTGGTGTACATTTAGTCAATGCTTCTGTTCAAGTTTTTTTAACTCTATCCTGGTCAAGATAAGTAGATGTTATATGTTTGTTATATTATGTCTTAGTAAACCCCCATGCTAGTTCTATTGGATTGTAATGACAATGGCATGGTGGTAGTCGAAGTAATTTATGTCCTCGTTATTTTAAAATTTCATCCAATACATATGTCTTTTCGTCAGTTTTATAAGGTAAGATTATTGAGTACAGTTGTTTCTTTGTTATTTTTGTGTCAAACGTAATGTTATTGCTAATCAACCATTCCTGCACACTCGCTTTTTTCGCTGAAAAAAGGATGGTTTGTTAAGTTGGACTGAATGGTATGGCGCGTTGTCCATGACCACCACACATTTTTCTTGAAATATAGATAGAGCAGGAATGAGTTAATTAAAAACCCAGTTTTTAAAAAGGTCACCATTCATTTTTTTGTGATGGTCAAGGTATGTATTCGAAGAGTCTAGTAACAAGTTACATCCTTCCAAAAATCCAGTATCAGTCCCTGCGTGTAAAATAGTAAATCGCTTTCCTTCGGATTTTAAACGAGCTGGATTACTTTTCAGGTCAGGATCGTGCACCCACTGACGCACTGGTCTACCTTTTTGAAAGATTCATATTTCATCTAGGTACTCAAATCTAACTCTCTCAGTAAAACTTTTTAGTTGTTTATATTCCCGCATGAAAGCGATCTTACTAATTTTAACGTGTCGTTGTTTACATAAAATATGTCGTCCATTTACTTTTTTAAATTTGTATCCCATTAATTTTATAAGTTTGTATAGTGTAATACGTCCCCAAAATCAAAATTTTGTTTAGCATCAGTCAAACGTTTGTCTAAAGTAAAATGTTCATTTTTAGAATGGTACATCCAAATCTGTCGCTGTTAGTCTTTTTTAAAATAAAGTTCTTAAATGTATTCGTTTTACTTCCTTTATCTGCAACTTTCTTATTATTTTTCAATTCTTCCTTAATAATTTTCCGGATTTTCCAACCACCAAACTAAAAAAATTAAGCATTTAGAATGTTTGTCATATTAATTAGTTTCTAAAAACATACCTCAGTTACACAAAGGTAGTTAAGAGATTTAAAAATATTTAACAAAATTTTGAATTAAATTGTAGTTACAAAAATGTATAATTTCGAAATTTAAAATCTGACAACATTGTATATAATTTACTATGATATCTGTCAAAAACGGTTATGTATTATGTTAATAATATAAATTTTATTTAAAAAAGTGATACATATTTATAAATTCATTAGAAAAACCTCTCTTAATTAATCTAATGCAAAATATATAACTTTATGTTAGCTGTTAGTGTAAAGCCACGTCCAGACATACAGTTGGTGCAAAACAAAATTTGATCACGTCACTAATTTCGTCTTAATTGCCAAGCATCGTTCCCAACTTTCAAATTAAATGTTCCATTCAATAAATCAATATAAAATACTTAAATTCGTTTACAACATAAAGTTGGTAGCCGTGATTGACAAGTCGCATCGTTGCCGTTGTCACCGATCAGTATTTTTAGTTTTGAATTTGTATTTGTCATTTTGTTTGTGGTTTCTGTGTTATTCTTTCTTGTTGCTATTTTAAAATATAAAAAAACTGTTCTTTTAAGAACAAAAACAGTGCAATAAGTGAAAAAATGCCAAAACAACTAAATAGTCGCTGCAAAGAACTGGTATCTTCTTTGATAATTTTTTTTTGAAAGAGAACGAGTCAGTGGTGGCCCTTTCATACCTGTTGCTGCTGTTCGAGAGTAAAACGTTTTAAAAAGTATATTAGACAAAATATTATTTAAGTTAAATAAAAATACAAATGTTTTCACGATATCCATAGTATATTGTGGATATCGTGAAAACATTTGTGTTTTTATTTAACTTAGTTATGGATATCCATCAAATAACAGCCAGTTCAATCAAAACATTTTATATTAGCGTGTGGCAGCTGCACTCAACCTCAGTATGGCTACAGTTTCCAGTATTTCAAAAACTGTGAAAGACCATGGAGTATTAAAGTCGCCTCCAAAGAAACGTCGGTATGAAAAAAGAGTAACTAATACCGATGTATTAAATACAAGTGGAATTCGAAATGTAATCTAGAATATGTATGAAAAAAGTAAGCCTTTTTCCTCTGAATACAGCTATTTAACTTCTTTTTAATTATAAGACCAGAAAAAATAATATTTTTTTTGTTTTCAGGAGAGGATGTAACTTTAAATTCTTTACTTGCTGAATTAAAAGTAAGGCACTTATTTGAATGTTCTCGAAGGTCTTTATCAAATTTATTAAAGGAAATTGGTTTCAAATGGCAAAAAGATGAACCAAGACGGGGGCTCATGGAGCTTCCTGATATTGCTGTAAAACGGGTTAGACTTTTAGGGAACTACATTAAAGAAAAAGAAGCAGGTCGATATAAATTTGTTTTTATTGATAAAACATGGATATTTCAAAATGGTAGCATAAACCGTTCATGGCAAAATAATGATAAAAGGAGTGTCAAAACGACTAAAGTTGATGGTAAAAGGTAAACTCTCCGGTTATTTTAGTATAATTAATTGTATATATCTCTGTACCTATTTACATGGTAATTTTAAATGTTTCTGTTCAACAATAAGTTTTATTTTTCGTAGATATATCATACTCCATGCTGGAAATGAAAATGAGTTTATTGACGGTGCGAAAGCAATATTTTCCTCAAAAACCAAATTAAGCGATTACCATGGTAAAATGAATCAGGATAATTTTTTAAAGTAGTTTGAGAACCATCTGTTAATTAATCTCACAGAACCCAGCATAATTGTTATGGACAATGCTCCATATCACAGTGTTTTACTCCATAAAACACCTAATACAAGTTGGAACAAACCACAAATTAAAGAATGGTTGACTAGTCAAAACCTTGATTTCACAGAAAATATGCTAAAAGTTGAACTTCTGAACATTGTTAATAGGTAAGAAATGAAAGTAATACTTTGAATTTTAAGCTTAACTTTGAAAATTTCCTTGGGATAATCATTTCATTTTTAGAAATAAACCACCAGTCATATATATGGCTGACTATTTAGCCGAGCAATATGGACACAAAGTGCTACGTTTACCCCCATTTCATTGTATTTTCAATCCCATAGAACTGATATGGGGTACATCAAAACAATATTATAACAGACACATTGGCAGAGACGAAACCACTGAAACAGACTGTTTAAATATGTGGTCTGAGGCTCTTGAAACGATTTACACCAGAAATTTGGAAAAAAACTATCCATCATACTGAAGAGAAAATTTTTAAATCGTTTGATAAAGAGAGATTGTTGGAGACACTAGAGATTGCACCTATAATTATAAATCCCAATGAATAAACTGAAACTAGTAGTGATGAATCTGATTATAGTGAATAAAAGCAAATATTATTATACTCTTTATATTATTAAACCCATATCCCCAAAAGGAAAAAAAATATAAAAATTATCATGGTACTTTGTTTGATGTCACTTCAAATAAGTTGTTTTGGATAGTTTTATTCGAATCGATCTTTAAATCTTGTAAACTTATAAAAGTCCGGCAACACTGTCTATACGTGTCGACGTTAAATTATGATGACGTGAATCAAATTTTGTTTTGCACCGACTGTATGTAATGTGTCGTGTAACGTAATGCGAATTCATTTGGACGCTACCTGAGCATAGAACGAATGCAACCAGAATACTTACCACGAATTGTCTATCCATTTAGTATTCGCGAACATGTCGAGAGAGGTAGTAGTTGGGGGAACGTCCAAACTGAGACTGCGAGCTCAGCGCGAGCGCCTTTGTGTTCGGGCAAAAAACCGACATCCGATGGATTCCCTCGAACCATTCGGCGAGCGTTACACGTAATGCTAGCAGTGCCGTCCAATCGGAGAATTCGCGTTACATTACACGATACATTACACATGTCTGGACGCGGCTTTAGTATCACGAACTACGATTAATTTTTATAGAAATAGCAATAATAGTAGGTACGTAGGTACCTACTTATTAAGCACTTTCGCAGCTCTTGTTTTGTTTCTTAAACATACCATACGATTTAATGATGTTGTGTATTTCTACACTGATTTTTTTGGCATTGTTAATTAAATATTTCTATTTTTAAAATTTTTACCTTTGACAATATGTGCTGTCAATATTTCGACAGTGGAAGATGGCGTTTTCACTTTAGGGACCAACCCAACAAACTGAAGTGCCAACCCAAGAAATCAAATAATAATAATAATAATAAACGACTTCATTCAAGTTTTTAAGTGTTACAACTTGCATTTTTTACAAGAACAGATAAAATGAAATCATGCCATGAGTGGCGAAGTCTAGCAGAAGCTATTCCTACTTAACCACATATGGCATCCTAGCTAAAAAAAAATAGAATGTGTCCAATGTGAGTCCATGGTACAAATAATAATACATAATAACAAAAAAAATGATTTACAAAATAAGATAGAACAAAAATATATATAAAAAGATACAAAAAAGAAAAGTAATAAGCACAATTTACAAAAAGAACTTTTTATAATAGAAAGTTTTTTACTGATTTATAGGTCATATTTTGTGTCATCTCAACAATGCACAGCATCCCTGATTTTGCAAAAATATTAAGTCATACAACGCTGTGATTGATCATAGAGAAGATTGTTTCCTTGTTAACAAAATCAAGGGTAGTTGTATCTAAAAACTTTCTAAAACAGTTTATTTTATTACCAGTTAAAATAATAATTACTGTTTTCACATGTAAGAACAAAAAAAAAGAAAAAAAAACTTCTCTGTCGCGTAATCGATCCCATTATGATAACATAACAGAACTGTCACAAGTGGACTGATCCGCCGCCTAACCAACTACGCTACGAACGATTTGTTTGATAACTTTCAAAATAATATTATCTATACACAACTTAGATCATGTTTAATATCAATTCGGTATAAATTTCGAAATCTATGTATATGCCTAAACACACTTGAAACATGCATTGTCATCTAGTTCTTAGCTATCCTGAAAATTTCAGAGCTCTAGGTAGTCGGGAAATAGGTTTAAATTCGATTACAAATTCCACGGAATGACACAGAGACACAGAACACGGCGAAAATATAAAAAACTTTCTAACTAAAAAAGAGCATATTTTATGTCTATAATCCTACTACAATACTACTAATATACACAACAATATCCTATTTTATTTCATTTGTTCTTCCAGAAGATAACTTTTGTATTTATATTTAAACTTATTAATATTAAACACTTTAAACTGATCAGGTATAGAATTATAAGTATTAGAAGCATTGTAAGTGAATGATCTCTGAACGAAATTTTGGCAAAATTAGTTTATGCTTATTGCGTGTATTTCTATTGTGTACCTGTGAGTACTGTTTTAATTTTTTATGCAGAGTTTGCGACTTAGAGGTGGTAATTAATCTATATATATATAAATGAATGTTTGTCTGTATGTATGTATGTCTGTATGTACTCCATGAACTCAAAAACTACTGGACCGATTGTTATAAAAATTGGTATGTATATGTATTTTTTCACGGAGAAGGTTTGTATGATATGCTCATTGATGCCACTTTCCACCAGGTGGCGCTGCAGCGTAGCAACTTCTGTCCCGTTTAACCGATTGTCATGAAAATTGGTATGTATATGTATTTTTTCACGGAGAAGGTTTGTATGATATGCTTATTAATGCCACTCACTAACAGGTGGCGCTGCAGAGTAGCAACTTCTGCCCCGTTTAACCGATTGTCATGAAAATTGGTATGCATATGTATTTTTCCACGGAGAAGGTTTCTATGATATGCTCATTGATGCCACTCGCCACCAGGTGGCGCTGCAGAGTAGCAACTTCTGCCCCGTTCAACCGATTGTCATAAACATCAGTATGATGATGTATTTTTAATGGGTAAGATGAATATGATATTCGTATTAATAGAAGTTAGCACCAGATGGCGCTTCCATGTATCAAATTCAATACTGATTAATAGATATCTATACGAATTCGTATAAATATAAGTTCGAAAAATATATTTTTGGTGCGATAAGTAAAACAAAACTAAACTTTCTTTCCTTCTCTATCTCTTCTTCTCTTTTATTTTTCTTAAATTTATTTTAGTTGTGGTCGTAGCAACGCGCGCCGGGTACAGCTAGTTTATGTATAAAATAGTCCAGGGCATTTAGATCAAAATCGCCCGAATAGCGGAAAAATTTACATCCAGCAGATCCAGGAAAAAAGTCTACAACGTCTGGTTTGGCGCATTTTTTGAAAAATGCCTTCTGGCCCGGAAAATGCATTTTCCAATTGCATCATTCCTTGCAACATTATAGGAACGACTGGAAACTCGGAAAAATCGGTTGGAAATCTTTACTCGGGGGTTTTTGGGGTTGCCGAACTCGATTCTGGCATTAGAATTACCCGAGGGTGGCTCTGTGGGGTGCACAGGGGGTGAATTGGGGGAGAAATGGCAGCGTGCATGAAAATTACTCCAAACTCGTTACTCGGGGGTTTTCGGTGATGACGAATTTAATTCTGGCATTGGAATCACTCGGGGGCGGCTCTGTGGTGGTATCCGGGGGGGACATTCTAAGAAAGAAACTGCATAGTCCAAGAAAATCACTCCAAACTCGATACTTGGGGGTTTTCGGGGATGAAGAATTTACTTTTGGCCTTGGAATTACCCGGGAGCGCTTGGGGGGCGGCTCTGCGGGGGTATCCGGGGGCAATCTGGAGGGAAAATGAAAACCATGAAAACCGCTCCAAAGTCATTACTTGGGGGGTTTTCGGGGATGCCAAATTTAATTCTAGCATTAGATTGCCCCGGGGGTGCTCGGGAGTCCCTCTGTGGGGGGGTTCTGAATTGAGGGAGAAATGGTAGATGCCTGACAATCACTACAAACTCGTTACTCGGGGGTTGTCGGTGATGCCGATTTCAATTCCGGCATTAGACTTCTGCGGGGGTGCTCGGGGTTGGTGCCGTGGGAAATGGTAAAGGAGAAAGTGAAAAATCACAAATTATAAAAATAGTATTTTATTCAAATAACAAATAAGAGTTTTTATTTATGTTGAATTATTCATTATAAACTTAGATACCAAACATCTTGTTCAAACTCATATTCTTCTGCATCTTCTCCTCCTTCTTTATCTTCTTCCTCGTCACTATTCTCGGCCCCGTTAGAAGTGCCATTTTGGTTTGAGCAATTGCCATTGCAATGCTTGCATGCAAGTCAGCACTCCAACCCACTTCGGCGGCACCCGCACCTCGTAGTGCCACAGTCGGTTTCACAAGAACAAGAAATTTTGCTTAAAATATCCCCAGGATCGGCTTTTTGGGTCATGGTGACAGGACTGAGCTCTACATCCACCAATTCCCACCCCCATTCCAACGGATCTAAGGTCTCGTCTTGACCTTGTGAGCCATACCAAGCCTGTACTTGGAAATAGACTCGCTTAATATGCTCGGTTAACGCATTGGCAGTCGGGATTATGCGTGCAAGATCGACTTTGTTAAGTGGCAGTTTTACATAGCAGTGGACTGTCATCGCAGCGACTGTTTGGAGGTGGGGAAACCTCTACTGTTCTGATTTTACTGTTATATCCTGATTCACATATTTCGAATGAAAGGGATAAATCAAAATGGCTATTACTAAAAAGCAGTGGGTGTACGAAATTATTAATTGTTTATTACTAAAACAAAAATTGTCTAGGCGAAGATACAGGCAAAAACAGTATTGGGTAAAGCCACCTTTATTGAATTTTGATTTGGAGAATCACTTATTAATTGAATTGTTAAGTGTTGAAGGCGAGTATTACATCGTTTAGAAATTTCATTTGATAAAACCAGGTAATTGTTGGAATGTACACATTATCTGTACCCGATCCTGTACTTTTGCTTTCAAGATTTTTTTTTTTCTAATAGGTATGTAGAGAAGCTATTTTTTTTTTGACAATTTCTTCGGAAATACCTATTTTTTCAGCAATATCAGCAAGTGCCTGCTTTTCTTTTATTATGATTTTTATAATGTGGCGATTTAACTTGTCATAGACATTCATTTTCAAGGTATGGACTATGTAGTTTCTCCCCCAGAATGTCCCCCGGATAATACCGCAGAGCCGCCCTCGAGTAATTCCAATGCCAGAATTGAATTCGTCATCCCCGAAAACCCGCGAGTAACGAGTTTGAAGCGATTTTCAGGCACGCTGCCATTTCTCCCCCAATTCACCCCCTGCGCACCCTTACAGAGCCACCTCCGGGTAATTCTAATGCCAGAATAGAGTTCGGCAGCCCCAAAAACCCCCCGAGTAACGATTTCCGAGCGATTTTTTCGAGTGTCCAGTCGTTCCTATAATATTGCAAGGAAAGATGCAATTGGAAAATGCATTTTTAGGCCCAGAAGGCATTTTTCAAACATGCGCCAAACCAGACGTTGTGAACTTTATTCCTGGTACCTTCCTGAACACAATGCAGAAAACCGCATTTCGATATCTGCTGGATGTAAATTTTTCCGCTTTTTTTCGTAACTTCCCTGGACTAAAAAGTACCTAAATGCAATTTATAACGGTTATTCATATTCAGCCATCTGCAGGCATTTAATTTGTGTGAGATATGCTATCCTTTCGTAATTGAACATATTAGGCCACAACATGAATTTTGTAGAGTTTATATTCTTCGTTTTTCTGACTGCAAAAGACAGGGCCAATAAACAAAACCACGATAATTAAAATTACTTAATACAAGAGATTCACATAAAAGATTTTAAGTTTAGTATTGAGAATTTTACGATTGTTATAAATTATTCTTAAGGAAGTATAGTATACGATTTTTTTATTAGCGTTTTCACGTATTCACGAAAGCGAAGCTTATTATCAATAATTATACCTAAATTGCGTGCGCTATCAACTACTTGTAAGGCCTTATCCTTTATCTTTATTTTAAAGTTACCATTTAGAAACTCATTGTTATCACCAAAGCAGATAAGTTTTGATTTTTTTGAATTTAAGTTTAAATTATGTTCAATAGATAATTGATAAATTTTCTGCAGTTCAATGTTAAGGATTTGTGTGGCCCTTTCTAAGTTACGTTTATCGAAAGACAAATATATTTGTGTGTCATTAGCATGAGCCTGAATCCCACATTCTTTAACGGATTTAATAAAATCAGCAGTATATATAATAAATAGCAGGGAGCCTAATATTGAAGCTTGAGGAACCCCTGAAAGATTCTCTTTAGTAGACGAGTAATTACCATCAACATTTATCATCTGTGACCTAACAAGTAAATAAGACCAAATTAGGCTGAGTAAGCTATGACTAAAACCCCAATATTTAAGCTTTGCACAGACCAACTCATGATTAATGGTATCGAAGGCCTTCAAAAAATCGAGCAATACTAAAGCTGACTTCATTTTGCAATCCTGTGCCATTAAAATGTCATCAGTTACCGTTGCTAAAGCCGATCCAGTAGACACACCCTTTCTAAACCCACATTGTCTATCAGGGAGTAACTTATTTACTGTAACAAAGGTATAAATTTGATTGTACATAATACGCTCAAATATTTTTGACAAAGTAGGGAGTATGCTAATTATTCTTAAATCGGAAAAATCAGCAGGATTTTTGCATTCAGGCAGAGGTTTACCAATGGCTACTTTCCATTTATCAGAAAAGTAAGAACTCAAAATGCAACAGTTTACAATGTTTGCTATATATTTATCAATAAAAAGGGCTGCAATACTTTAACATTGTGGCTGAGATATAATCTGCCCCAGTGGTATAACTTTTAATATGATTTAATATGTTATTAATCTCACTCTCTGTCACTAAGGTGAATAAAAATTGTAAATTTATATCTAACTAATGACTGTGGTAAAAATCAATTTTTTTATTACAATTATTGTTTACATTACGAAGATATGTAGCAAAGTAGCTGTTAAGTTCATCAGGATCAGATAAACATTGCGGTATTCTAAAGGTTTTTTTACAGTAAACCTCTAAATTACTTAACGTTCTCCAAATTTTTCGTGAACCATGTTTAACACAGAAAGAATTTAAATATGCTTTTTTTCTTGTCTTATAGCCGAGCCGGTACAGTGTAATTACGAAGTTGCTTATAATAGACCCAATCCTAGGCAGAACCTGTTTTTATATTTTTAAAACGCTTTGTCTCTTTCCCTTATGATAAATTTTAAATTGGGTGTGAGCGTAGTCTACTACTTGGAGGGCTAGACTTTGCCACTACTGGGTGGATAGAGACCTTTCTGAGAGGGCGAATTATCACTGCCGACCTGTTTGGCGCCCCGAGGGAGGTGTTGGCCACTAGGGGCTGCCCACAGGGGGGAGTCATCTCCCCTCGGTTGTGGAACCTGGCGTCTGACAATTTGCTTCGGGAGCTTAATAAGTCGGGAATACATGCCTAGGCCTATGCTGACGATTTCGTCATCTTGGTCCAAGGTTTTTGTGTGAACACTATGACGGAGCTGCTCAACGGAGCTCTGTCAAGAGTAGAACGCTGGTGCAGGAGTCGACATCTCACGGTAAACCCTGCCAAAACGGTAGTCGTACCTTTCACACGCAGGTATAAGCTGGCAGGCTTAACGCCACCCAGAATCTTCCGTGAAAGAATAACAATTGCCGAGGAGGTAAAGTTCCTAGGCGTCCATCTGGACAAGAGACTTACCTGGAATCGGCATCTAGAATATATTATAGACAAGTCTAAGCGTGTTGTAAATATGCTTAGGTGATCTGTGGGGAAAACGTGGGTACTCTCACCCAAGGTCGTCCGATGGATATACCTGGCGGTTGTCAGACCCATTGTCTCCTACGGATCATGCGTATGGTGGAACAAGGTTGAGCAATCAACTGTTCAGAGAAAGCTGGACTCGCTTCAGAGGCTTGCATGCCTGCAGATCTCTGTGGCCATGAGAACAGCCCCTACAGCGGCACTGGGAGTTATCCTGGGCTTGCCACCTTTCAATGTTTACATCAAAGGGGAGGTGATGTCGGGAGCTTACAGGCTGAAAGTTAACAGGTGTGATGGTGATGGTTTGCATCGTAATCGCACACTGTTCACTGGGGATTGTCAGGTCCTGTTGACAGGCTTGCCAACTGACCAGATGATCCCCTGTGACAACTTTGAGAGTGGATACCAAGTTCAGCTAAAAGACAGAGCCGAGTGGAATGGGGACGGCTCTCAAAGAATTTTTGACGATGCAGGGATCAAGTACTTTACTGACGGATCTCGCACTTCAGAAGGAACCGGTGCAGGGGTCTGTGGTCCACGCAACCTTAGGCAGCACTTTAGCTTGGGAACGGAGTCAACCGTGTACCAGGCTGAGGTATACGCCTTACTAAAGGCAGCCGACCACGCACGAGGCCGTGGCTGGCGAGGGGAGAGGATAACTTTCTTCTCAGACAGCCAGGCTGCACTGCTGGCCTTAAAACAATTCCGGGTTAGTTCCAAGCTGAGCTGGGAGTGCATACAAAACCTTAATGAACTGGCTAGACAAAACAGTGTCTTCTTAGAGTGGATACCAGGGCATAAAGGTTTGGTTTTGAAAGTAATGAAACCGCGGACCTTTTGGCCAAAAAGGGAGCGGATACACGATTCACTGGTCCAGAACCTGTATTGGGACTGCCTAGTGCCTGGGTAAGGACGACCAAACACTGGAGTAATACTGTAAGGCTAAGGCACTCGAAGCTGATGCTCAAAAGCTACTCCAAAAAACTGAAGTCTGACATACTGAATCTTGGCAGGAGTCAGATAAGAGTTCTAGTGGGCCTGCTCACTGGGCATAGACCATTCAGACTACACCTTCGGAGGATGGGGATTCTGACACAGGAACCCACCTCGTGCCGACTGTGCGCCATGGACGATGAGACGGCAACTCACATTCTATTCGAGTGTGAGGCCTTGGACTATAAACGGTTCTTCATCTTCGGTGACACGAATCCTGAATCCTGCCACAGTTTTTCCTTAGTTTACTACTAAGGTACTTTTAAGAATAAATTAATAATTAAGAAAAATCCAATTCCAACAATAAATGAATTGCGCGGGGATTGTTAGTGGTCACTCTACTGGCAAATTATGCCCGAGCTCAGCCGTAGAGGTATGATACACAAGTGAGCCGCGCCACCGACTTCGACGGTACAAGCCGGAAACCCCTAGATTTAATAGGCACTAACAACTCTTACACAATCCTACGAAATGAAATAAAGTAAGCTAAATAAAACAAATTGATTTCAAAACTACACCCCTCTTTAATGAAAAACAATGTTTGAGCACAACGCAAATTACAAACTTCAAGTTAAATTTCGTAAATTTCGCATGTTCGAGGTTACGTTTTTTAATATATATATATATATATATATATATATAATATATATATATATATATATATATATATATATATATATATATATATATATACTGTTCATTCTACCATCCGTGAAACACTACATCATAACATATATATATATATATATATATATATATATATACAAAAGGAGAAAATTATTGGGCTTGTACGCAAAAAGGATTAATAAGGCCACGAGTAGGAATGGTAACCGCAGACATGCATGTTTCTGGCTCATTAGCCGTCATCAGTGCGGCATAACCAAGTAGGGTATTGCACTTGGCTAGCAAAAGTGTTGGGTACTTGGGAGCAAAGGATGTTGGGGAAACATGTGTAAAGAAACATAAAAACACAAAAACAACGAAAGCTCACACAGGAGTCCTATCGCCATTTGGTGCTTTCGGCCAGCTGTGCCAATGGGTTTTTATGTTTCTTTACACATGTTTCCCCAACATCCTTTGCTCCCAAGTACCCAACACTTTTGCTAGCCAAGTGCAATACCCTACTTGGTTATGCCGCACTGATGACGGCTAATGAGCCAGAAACATGCATGTCTGCGGTTACCATTTCTACTCGTGGCCTTATTAATCCTTTTTGCGTACATGCCCAATAATTTTCCCCTTTTGTTTATATTAATACGCATTTTCTTGGCACTTTGTTTATATATATATATATATATATATATATATATATTACATAACGTATCTAGTGCCATACTGAAATTATTACTTTTGACAGTATGGCACTAGATACGTTATGTATCATCTTTTATATATTATATATATATATATATATATATATATATATATATATATATATATATATATATATATATATATATATATATATATATATATATATATATAATTCATTTTTACACAATTTGTTTATAATTAAGTATTAAATCAAATGCTCACATTGTCCGACAAATTTATTGCTGCGTTTTTGCTGTTCGACAGCTTAAATATTACGTTTATTTCTAGCCCGAAAAAGCAGCAGTTTTAAATTTAGATAATTTTAAAGTTTGTTGGACTCGTCAATAGGAAGCTATACACAAAGTTTCAAGTATGTATTAATCATTTTAAAGAAAGTGTTCTGCGCGGTGGACTAGTAGTTGTTATCTAATATTTTAATGTATAATTTTTTCACATTTTTTTGAATAAAAGAAGGATGACAAATTTTTTCAATTCGAGATTTTAAGCCAAAAATTAAATTAATTTTCATTTTAAAACTATGAAAAGAGTTAAAATTCGTATAACTACCAGAGTACGTTGGTTTCACATACCAGTCTAATATTATTGAATTGTCACTTTACAGTCAAGGAATGGTACTGATCTATCATTTTTTTTCTCTACTGTGAAACTTGGTTATAATTATTAAATATTCCAAGGATATAATTTGTACGATACCAGAGAATAAGATTGAATAATAACACAACTAAAAGAAAATTTATGGAAATGTTTCATATTAATAAAACTAAAAATACAATAAACAAAAGATATTAAACTAAAACTTAAATATAATTTATTGTTATCTTTTAACAGTAAATGATTGCATTAATAGAAGTCGAAATACAACACAATGGAGTATTACACAATAATTAAAATTAATTTATTTATAAAGTTAACATTAACATAATTATCAAACGACCTAAATTAAAAAATTTGACAAATTAATAATTCGTTAATCAAATTCAAAAAAGATAATTTTTAATTAAAAAAAAAATTAATTTAACATTTAAGTTTTGTGTTTATTTTTTAAAAAAGACCTTTTAAGAAATGTGTTCAACGACTAGATCTATATACATTGTAAACAATTTTATACGGATTAACTTTTTAATTTTAAGCAATTTATAATCAATTTCTTTATTAATAGCCTTGAAAAAAATTTTGAATTAAATTGGAAAGCTCGGTATTTGTAAAAATAGAGTCTTACTAACATACCTAAATTTGGCTGCATCTCTATTAACAAAAAAAAATTCTTTAACTAATCATCATTACTGATTTACGTCTAAATACACGGATACGTGCTCATTTGATAATAACAAGCATCTTTGTTATTTGCTTTTCTGCTATGTTAACCAATCTCAGTTTAAAACATTGTAAAGCGTATAATAAAGTTCAAAAAAAATTAATGACACAAAAGAGGTTTAAAGTTTATGAAACAAACGGGAACGGATGTAAGTGTAAAGATGTTTTTTTAAAACCGGCCAGAAATTAGTACTTTCAGGTTTATTTTTAGGTCATTTTGTCGGACAAGTCCGGTAAAAGCTTTTACCGGACTCATTCTTATTTACTCTCCGGCCTATCTTTAATGAAAATCAGTTTACATTTTTATAATAAGAACTCTTTATTAACTAATTTTAACAATTTTTTTTAACAACTGTTAATGTTTGGTTTACAAAATATAAACATTATTTTTAAATGATTATGTTAAACGTACAATTATTAGCATGACTTATCTGTAAGCACGGTATATCAAAAATATTCGTTGACGTGAGATTTTTTGAACTGCTTGCATTATAATGAGTTTCTGAGACAATTCCTGTGTTTGAGTTACCTGCTTTTTGAATTTTGTTAGCTATATCAATGTTGTTCTGAACTGAATCCATGTAACCTTCGGCAACTTGAGATGAACTCCAAACACCATGTTGTTTTAAGTTTATGATATCAGCACCTCCGTTAGCTAGCAAAGTCGCCGAACTACGCCTGAAGCAATGCCTTGTGTATTCCTTTGGGTTTAGCAATCTCAAAAATGTAGCTATTTCTCCAGTATAATTTCATCTTCACAATCAAATGCATCATTTTGAATTTCCATTTTCAGGTTTTTAACTAAACGTCAAAATATGACAAGTTATTTTATAGTTTTAAATAGATACAAAACTCGCTTATCATATTTCTCCGGTATAATTTCATCTTCACAATCAAATGCACCATTTTGAATATCTATTTTCACGTTTTCAACTAAACGTCAAAATATGACAAGTTATTTTATAGTTTTAAATAGATACAAAACTCGCTTTCCCATTGAACGCTACCTTAGACTAACTGTTTTATTGTATTTAATAAGAAATTTATGGTACAACAATGCCCGTTTTAAAAAAAATATTGTACGTTGTACGTCCCAAAAGTGCTTTTACTGGACTCGCAGGCTGGCAGGGCTCGCCTATGGCTCGCCCTGCAATTTACCTACTCGTCCAGTAAAAGACCACGTTCAGGACTTGTTACGTAAACTACTATTTTGCTGTGAGTTGTTTAGCCTTTTTATTATCTTGAAATATTTAAAAGCTGTTTTATAAATTAACTAAAAGGCCTCATTCCAAAATTATTTATATTTAATTAAGCTGTTAAAAAAGATATGGTTTTGAATAGGAAGAATTTTCTAGTTTGGCTATTTGTATCTATTTAATTCTATATATTGGTACAAATATATTTTAATTTGCTTTTTACATTACAGAATACTATTCCTGCATTTTTTTGTTCTTGTTAATTTTAACATGCTTATCGAGTTGATTGCAAAAACTTAATTATTGACTTAATTATTAATATAATTGGTAAACACTTTTACTCTAGCACAAACGTGATCGATAGAATTTTAAATGATTTAGTAGCAATTCAAATTTTTTGTTTTAAAGAAATAGGGAGCCAAGTATAAACTTCACAAATAAAAAAATACTTCACATGCAACTTATTTATTGATTGTAATTACAGTTATGTGAATTAAATAGTGTTAGAGCAACAGGATTTTAATTTGTAAAATTTACGAATTAAATAATTGATTGTTACTTAATAAAATTTCTCTTGTTCCAAGGCGACAAAAATTTGTCCAAGGCAGTTTCAAAATAGCAACTCTACCACTCCGATTTGACCTGATCCGGTAGGCTTAATTTCTCCACAGGGGGGTTCCTAGGAGGTGATACAACACTGGCAAAACTGTTTGTGGTCTACTGGAAGCTGAGTAGATCTAAAATGATCTAAGGGTGTTCCAAGGTAATCTTAGGTGATCTAGGGACTAGAATTTTTTAAGAGTTGCGAAAAAATAAACAAAATTTAAAGCTACAGCTAATTCTCATAAAAAACAAAATAGCAACATATTGGATCTTGCACCCAAGTTAATTATGTTATGTATAAATACTACTTACAACTTACTTTGTACCCAGAAGGTTTTTACAAAACTGATTTAAAAGTATTTTCTCTTCGAAAAACAAAATTTAAATAAAAAAAACACAATTAATATATAAAAATTATACTTGTTGAATAAAATATCCATCATCAATAAGTGTCTTTAAATCGGTCAGATCTAAAATAACTTCAAACATTCTGCTACTAAATAAATCTGACTGGAAAAATGTTACCAAATTAATAACGTTAGAAGATTCAAAATTAGTTATAGGTTAAAATAGGTACTGAATTTTAAATTAACTAATAACTTTATCAACGATGTTTAAATCCTTACAACTTAAAAAGGCCTGTGAATTATATTAGTCATTTAAATTTATTTAGTTGAAGAATACTTTGCACTTTTCATATAAAACAGTAATAGCATTTGACAATATTAAACTAATAAACAGGAGCAACTGTTGAAAAAATTTAGTTTTCTACGAAGTGAACTAGTTTTGGCGATTACAGAGAAAAGCACAGGCTGAATGTTATCTCGAGTGCGGCCCCAAATCAAGAACATTTTGTTACTAAATAAATCTGACTGGAAAAGTGATGACAAATTGATGACCTTAGAAGAGTTAAGATTAATTATATGTTAAAATAGGACCTGAATTTTAAATTAATCATTAACATTACCAACGATGTTTAAATCCTTACGACTTAAGGAGAACTTTAAATTATTATAATAGTAATTTGAGTTTATTTAGTTGAACAATTCTTTGCAGGGTTCTTATAAAACAGTAATAGCTTTTGACATTATTAAACTAATAAGCAAGAGTAATTGTTAAGAAAATTTAGTTTTCTACGAAGTAAAATAGCAAAGATCTAAGCTTTGGCGATCACAGAGAAAAGCACAAGCTGAATGTCATCTCGAGTGCGGCCCTAAATCAAGACGCTGTCGAATGACACCATTATCAAGCGCTCTAAGACTTCGACCAAAGCCGTTTGATGTTATCAACTCCAACGTTTGTACACACCCTCTATTTCTTTGTTCTCTTTTTTATTTATCCCGCGGTTTACGATCATCTTTTATGTCCGTCGAGATGACTGCGAATTAGATTCCGAAATAATTTATGGGGAATAAAATGGTCTGAAGTGCGTGTGAGTGCGTTAGGGAAGCAGATAAGCGTTTAATTCGAAAAGCCTGTCAGCTGGACGTTTATGAGAGGTCTACAAGTACCCTTTGGGGAAAAAGTATAAATAGTTGCAAAGTCATACCAATTTTATAAAAATATAATAATTGTAAGATGATCGTATTAATTAAAAGATTAAAGTTTTATAATGATGTCATTTAAACGGTATCTTTTAATTGATTTTATAAATTTATTCGCAGAATTTAAACAACAATATTTTGCCAAAAATAAATACAAATAGTACAGTTTTAAAAAATATGAAAATTCAATTTTTAGTTTTTTGATATAAAATAGATAATCTAAATAAGATCACAAAACTTTTTGGTGAATATCTCAATAAACAACCAGGATACAGCGTTTTTTTTAATAAAACATATAAACCTTTTTGTTTTAAGTTAAAATAGCATGTTGCGTTTTTTTATGTAATAGATAATTTTAATAATATCTGAAATATTTATTGATTTTGCAAATATTTCAATAAAAAACCGAGACTTTTTCTTAGCAAACAAAACACGATCAATTTTTTTAAAATTAAAGATAGCGAGTTATATATATAATAGGTTTATTTAATTTAATCACAAATTTCCGTAAATTTAGTTAATATTTTAATAAACAACTAAAATACATTGATATTTCTCAAAAAAGAAAACACAACTTTTTTTTAACTAAGATCAAAAATTGTGATTTTTTTGTCCAGTAGATAATCGTTATAAGATCACAAACCTTTAAAAACTTTGTAAATAAACAACCAAAATTGCGTTTTTTTTTGAGAATTACGAAATTTTATAAAATTCTTTAATTAAAAGTAACCAACAGCTAAAAACTCTCACAGAGTGTAATAATTTCTTTCGATTAAAATTTTTTTAATTAAATCTTAAACCTGGATAACTCAACTATGCCCCTTAAATCATTAGGTAATAACTGACTACGAATCTGAACTCAGCTTACAATCAGAAAATGGTACCCTTAGCAAATAACTATTACAACTATGGTTATTATGTGTATCTTTAACAGGTACACATTGATTTTTACTGACAAAAACATGTTCTGACATTTCAAACAAATATAAACATGCCAGAATCAATATTTTATATTATTTAAATATATTTCTATATGAGAAGGTTTCAGATATGTATTAAATGCAGCTAAGTATTTTCTTTTGCAAAAAAAACGTCTCTGAACATAGTGGAGTTACCCCACAACATAATAACATATCTAAGTCTACTGGCCACATGTGCATGATACAAAGTTATAAGTTGCGAATTGGTAAGTACAGTTCTTATATTTTTAAACAAAAAAACTAGTTACCTTAATTTAGACACCAGGAGTGTACAATGGTCTGTCCAATTTATATTTTCATTAAAACAACTCCCAAGAATTTCACTGTTTGTGCAGTCGACAACGGCACATCCTCTTTATATGTATTAAGGTCAAAAACATTTTTTGTCTATTATGACACCTTAAAATAGAAGACTTTTCTAAAATAAAATAAATGTCAATTACATTATATCGATCACCTAAAATTCTCAATATTTTATTATTGCATTCTTCTAACACCTTGTCCTCATTATTTGATATAGGTAAGTACTTATAGATATATCGTCCGCATATACTGAGAAATGTAAATAGGAAGCCAAACTGTCAATTTGATATATGAAATAAAAAGATAGGGACCCAACACGGAGCCTTCCCATTATAATCATCCTCCCCAAAGATTTTACCGTGGTAGCACCTTGTACATCATGATAATACTTAAGAGAAACAATTTGAGAACGTCAAAAGAAAAAAGACTGTATCCATTTCAAAAGAGTACCTCGAGTACCATATGCATACAATTTTTTAATTAAAATGCTGTGATTAAGGCAGTCGAATGCATGGCTAAGATCGCAAAAAACTCCCACCAGGCACTCGCCTGTCTCAACAAAATCAACCACTTTACCAATCAAAGAAGACATTGCCAAATTTGTTGATTTGCTACCAATAACTCCATGTTGACAATTATTTTAAATGTTATTTTTTTCATCAAAGCCAATCAACCTATGCAAGTAAACGTATTCAAACATTTTTGAAAAACCAGAAGGTATAGTTCGTTAGAAGTAGTGTATTAATAATTCACAATATAAGTAAGTGGCTCTATAATGACTGATAAAACTCTTATTATGATAACCGTTGGTATTTCATTAGAACATGATAATGATTTAGTTATCATTTTACTTTGCAATAAATACAAAAGCTCAGAACGGGCACAAGGATACAGGAAAAATGTATTATCTCCATTTTAAAGTTTAACAGATAAATGCTCGACATTTTTACTTATATTATTGATAACCCTCTACGTTGCATCAATAAAAAAATTTACTAGCAATTGTAAAAGGATCAGCACACAAACGATTGTCACTATTAAAAATTTCAATATTATTGTAGTGTTAGCATTAAACACAAAAATATTTTATAATTTAATTATATTTTAAATGACCCTCATTGAACTCTATAGAATATTTTACATTTGATACATCAAGATTTTTTCCATCGGTAGTGGTCTGTAGACAATACATTTGGTTCAATTTCCTATTAATATGCTGACTGCAATAATGTTTGTAAAATGCTAATAATTATAATAATTAAGAAAACAGAAGTTAGAAATAGTTACTATGTAGTTTTAATAACCAATAAATATTGCTTACACAAAAAATGTGTACAAGTATTTTTAATTGAAAACGGACCATTACATGGCGATCCTGCCGTTTTACCATGATTACGGTATAGTAACCAGTGGTAAAAATGGTGTAGTAGTAAGTGCAAACGCCACAAAAAAAAATGGGACATCAAGTTATATACTAACAGATCCATACAAACAAGTAAGGAGAGGAATATTTCATAAATGTCAAATATATAAATTTCGGACTAAAAGGTAATAAGAAATAGACTTAAGATATAATTTTTAATGTTATATAGGTAGTAATTAGATAATAGATAGTAAATTGGCAAACAAAATGGGAAATTTTCATATTTTCCACAAATGAAAAATTTTAAATGTAAATTTGGGAATTTTGTAATGGATTTTTTTTAACAACCCCGTTGATCACATATTCAAAGTTTGTCTGGGTGTGATCACTCCTTAAAAAAAAATTGTAAAGGGTTGCCAAGGGAGAGGGAACTGTTAATTTTGATTTGATTTTAATTTGATTAATGAAGAATTGTAAATGTCACCTGAATTTTGAAAAATATAAATTTAGAATCAATATAATTGGTATAATTTACTAAAATACACAAACTGAATCAAATTAAATAACTGAGAAAACATATATATATATATATATAAAATTAAACCAGCACAAGTAAGGAAGATTTAACATTAAAAAAAGAAGGAACTTATGAATAGCCGAACCATCTAAAAATTGGAGGAAATGAAAGAAAGGATGTTGAAAGGAAACATATGATAACAGGAACAGTCTAGAGGATCGAAGAAGTAAGGAACAGAACCAACAAAGATAGGCCGGAGAAAAAAAGAAGTTTTTATAAAAAAGGACGTATAATTGTATTAATAATTTATTGTGTTTATTAAAATTTAATTTATATATTTGTAGATCAGATAGTAAAGGATTGATCCCACCCCAGGAGAAATTGTAAATATAGTAAAGAAGACCAACGGAGGTTAAGTTAAGGATAAAGAAATTCCATTACAATATATATATAAAACGAACAGAGCGTTTTGTGACAGTCTAAAAATGTCCAAAGATGATACATAACGTATCTAATGCCATACTGTCAAAAGTAATAATTTCAGATTTGAACTGAAATGGTGTCGGTTAGAAATTTCTAACACTTTACAAGACACCTTGAATGCTGCGATATAAATAGATATAAAAATCAATCAACCTATATCAGGGCAAAACCAAACTACAGACACGTGTTTCGCTCTTATTTTGAGCTCGTCAGTGTAGTATAGGCTATGTCTCTCAAGTCACTAATCAAGAGACATCCCTGCTCTAAATTGAACGATATCTATAGATGTCAAATTGCGAAACTGATAAACAGTCGCAAGTGGTTCCATCTTCACTCCAAAAATGGTATTTCAGTGGTAGCTTTGCATCTTGTATATAACCTTAGGCAAGGTAAAATGATAAAACGAACAGAGCGTTTTGTGACAGTCTAAAAATGTTCAAAGATGATACATAACGTATCTAATGCCGTACTGTCAAAAGTAATAATTTCAGTTTTAAACTGAAATGGTGTCGGTTAGAAATTTCTAACACTTTAAAAGACACCTTGAATGCTGCGATATAAATAGATATAAATATCATTCAACCTATATCAGGGCAAAACCAAACTACAGACACGTGTTTCGCTCTTATTTTGAGCTCGTCAGTGTAGTACAGGCTATGTCTCTTAAGTCACTAATCGAGAGACATTCCTGCTATAAATTGAACGATATCTATAGATGTCAAATTGCGAAACTGATAAACAGTCGCAAGTGGTTCCATCTTCACTCCAAAAATGATATTTCAGTGGTAGCTTTGCATCTTGTATATAACCTTAGGCAAGGTAAAATGATAAAACGAACAGAGCGTTTTGTGACAGTCTAAAAATGACCAAAGATGATACATAACGTGTCTAATGCGATACTGTCAAAAGTAATAATTTCAGTTTTAAACTGAAATGGTGTCGGTTAGAAATTTCTAACACTTTAAAAGACACCTTGAATGCTGCGATATAAATAGATATAAATATCATTCAACCTATATCAGGGCAAAACCAAACTACAGACAAGTGTTTCGCTCTTATTTTGAGCTCGTCAGTGTAGTACAGGCTATGTCTCTCAAGTCACTAATCAAGAGACATCCCTGCTATAAATTAAACGATACCTATAGATGTTAAATTGCGCAACTGATAAACAGTCGCAAGTGGTTCCATCTTCACTCCAAAAATGGTATGTCAGTGGTAGCTTTGCATCTTGTATATAACCTTAGGCAAGGTAAAATGATAAAACGAACAGAGCGTTTTGTGACAGTCTAAAAATATCCAAAGATGATACATAACGTATCTAATGCCATACTGTCAAAAGAAATAATTTCAGTTTTGAACTGAAATGGTGTCGGTTAGAAATTTCTAACACTTTAAAAGACACCTTGAATGCTGCGATATAAATAGATATAAATATCATTCAACCTATATCAGGGCAAAACCAGACTACAGACAAGTGTTTCGCTCTTATTTTGAGCTCGTCAGTGTAGTACAGGCTATGTCTCTCAAGTCACTAATCAAGAGACATCCCTGCTATAAATTGAACGATATCTATAGATGTTAAATCGCGCAACTGATAAACAGTCGCAAGTGGTTCCATCTTCACTCCAAAAATGGTATGTCAGTGGTAGCTTTGCATCTTGTATATAACCTTAGGCAAGGTAAAATGATAAAACGAACAGAGCGTTTTGTGACAGTCTAAAAATGTCCAAAGATGATACATAACCTATTTAATTCCATACTGTCAAAAGTAATAATTTTAGTTTTGAACTGAAATGGTGTCAGTTCGAAATTTCTAACACTTTAAAAGACACCTTGAATGCTGCGATATAAATAGATATAAATATCATTCAACCTATATCAGGGCAAAAACAAACTACAGACACGTGTTTCGCTCTTATTTTGAGCTCGTCAGTGTAGTAGAGGCTATGTCTCTCAAGTCACTCATCAAGAGACATCCCTGCTATAAATTAAACGATATCTATAGATGTCAAATTGCGAAACTGATAAACAGTCGCAAGTGGTTCCATCTTCACTCTAAAAATGGTATTTCAGTGGTAGCTTTGCATCTTGTATATAACCTTAGGCAAGGTAAAATGATAAAACGAACAGAGCGTTTTGTGACAGTCTAAAAATGTCCAAAGATGATACATAACCTATTTAATTCCATACTGTCAAAAGTAATAATTTTAGTTTTGAACTGAAATGGTGTCAGTTAGAAATTTCTAACACTTTAAAAGACACCTTGAATGCTGCGATATAAATAGATACAAATATCATTCAACCTATATGAGGGCAAAACCAAACTACAGACACGTGTTTCGCTCTTATTTTGAGCTCGTCAGTGTAGTACAGGCTATGTCTCTTAAGTCACTAATCGAGAGACATTCCTGCTATAAATTGAACGATATCTATAGATGTTAAATTGCGAAACTGATAAACAGTCGCAAGTGGTTCCATCTTTACTCCAAAAATGGTATTTCAGTGGTAGCTTTGCATCTTGTATATAACCTTAGGCAAGGTAAAATGATAAAACGAACAGAGCGTTTTGTGACAGTCTAAAAATGTCCAAAGATGATACATAACGTGTCTAATGCGATACTGTCAAAAGTAATAATTTCAGTTTTAAACTGAAATGGTGTCGGTTAGAAATTTCTAACACTTTAAAAGACACCTTGAATGCTGCGATATAAATAGATATAAATATCATTGAACCTATATCAGGGCAAAACCAAACTACAGACAAGTGTTTCGCTCTTATTTTGAGCTCGTCAGTGTAGTACAGGCTATGTCTCTCAAGTCACTAATCAAGAGACATCCCTGCTATAAATTGAACGATATCTATAGATGTTAAATTGCGAAACTGATAAACAGTCGCAAGTGGTTCCATCTTCACTCCAAAAATGGTATTTCAGTGGTAGCTTTGCATCTTGTATATAACCTTAGGCAAGGTAAAATGATAAAACGAACAGAGCGTTTTGTGACAGTCTAAAAATGTCCAAAGATGATACATAACGTATCTAATGCCATACTGTCAAAAGAAATAATTTCAGTTTTGAACTGAAATGGTGTCGGTTAGAAATTTCTAACACTTTAAAAGACACCTTGAATGCTGCGATATAAATAGATATAAATATCATTCAACCTATATCAGGGCAAAACCAAACTACAGACACGTGTTTCGCTCTTATTTTGAGCTCGTCAGTGTAGTACAGGCTATGTCTCTCAAGTCACTAATCAAGAGACTTCCCTGCTATAAATTGAACAATATCTATAGATGTCAAATTGCGAAACTGATAAACAGTCGCAAGTGGTTCCATCTTCACTCCAAAAATAGTATTTCAGTGGTAGCCTTGCATCTTGTATATAACCTTAGGCAAAGTAAAATGATAAAACGAACAGAGCATTTTGTGACAGTCTAAAAATGTCCAAAGATGATACATAACCTATTTAATTCCATACTGTCAAAAGTAATAATTTTAGTTTTGAACTGAAATGGTGCCAGTTAGAAATTTCTAACACTTTAAAAGACACCTTGAATGCTGCGATATAAATAGATGTAAATATCATTCAACCTATATCAGGGCAAAACCAAACTACAGACACGTGTTTCGCTCTTATTTTGAGCTCGTCAGTGTAGTACAGGCTATGTCTCTCAAGTCACTAATCAAGAGACATCCCTGCTATAAATTGAACGATATCTATAGATGTCAAATTGCGAAACTGATAAACAGTCGCAAGTGGTTCCATCTTCACTCCAAAAATGGTATTTCAGTGGTAGCTTTGCATCTTGTTTATAACCTTAGGAAAGGTAAAATGATAAAACGAACAGAGCGTTTTGTGACAGTCTAAAAATGTCCAAAGATGATACATAACGTATCTAATGCCATATTGTCAAAAGTAATAATTTCAGTTTTGAACTGAAATGGTGTCGGTTAGAAATTTCTAACACTTTAAAAGACACCTTAAATGCTATAAATAAATATAAATATAATTATAAATAGATATAAATATTATTCAACCTATATCAGGGCAAAACCAAACTACAGACACGTGTTTCGCTCTTATTTTGAGCTCGTCAGTGTAGTAGAGGCTATGTCTCTCAAGTCACTAATCAAGAGACATCCCTGCTATAAATTAAACGATATCTATAGATGTCAAATTGCGAAACTGATAAACAGTCGCAAGTGGTTCCATCTTCACTCCAAAAATGGTATTTCAGTGGTAGCTTTGCATCTTGTATATAACCTTAGGCAAGGTAAAATGATAAAACGAACAGAGCGTTTTGTGACAGTCTAAAAATGTTTAAAGATGATACATAACGTATTTAATGCCGTACTGTCAAAAGTAATAATTTCAGTTTTAAACTGAAATGGTGTCGGTTAGAAATTTCTAACACTTTAAAAGACACCTTGAATGCTGCGATATAAATAGATATAAATATCATTCAACCTATATCAGGGCAAAACCAAACTACAGACACGTGTTTCGCTCTTATTTTGACCTCGTCAGTGTAGTACAGGCTGTGTCTCTCAAGTCACTAATCAAGAGACATCCCTGCTATAAATTGAACGATATCTATAGATGTCAAATTGCGAAACTGATAAAAAGTCGCAAGTGGTTCCATCTTCACTCCAAAAATGGTATTTCAGTGGTAGCTTTGAATCTTGTATATAACCTTAGGCAAGGTAAAATGATAAAACGAACAGAGCGTTGTGTTACAGTCTAAAAATGTCCAAAGATGATACATAACGTATCTAATGCCATACTGTCAAAAGTAATAATTTCAGTTTTGAACTGAAATGGTGTCGGTTAGAAATTTCTAACACTTTAAAAGACACCTTGAATGCTGCGATATATATATAGATATAAATATCTTTTAACCTATATCAGGGCAAAACCAAACTACAGACACGTGTATCGCTCTTATTTTGAGCTCGTCAGTGTAGTACAGGCTATGTCTCTCAAGTCACTAATCAAGAGACATTCCTGCTATAAATTAAACGATATCTATAGATGTCAAACTGCGAAACTGATAAACAGTCGCAAGTGGTTCCATCTTCACTCCAAAAATGGTATTTAAGTGGTAGCTTTGCATCTTCTATATAACCTTAGGCAAGGTAAAATGATAAAACGAACAGAGCGTTTTGTGACAGTCTAAAAATGTCCAAAGATGATACATAACGTATTTAATTCCATACTGTCAAAAGTAATAATTTTAGTTTTGAACTGAAATGGTGTCAGTTAGAAATTTCTAACACTTTAAAAGACACCTTGAATGCTGCGATATAAATAGATATAAATATCATTCAACCTATATCAGGGCAAAACCAAACTACAGACACGTGTTTCGCTCTTATTTTGAGCTCGTCAGTGTAGTACAGGCTATGTCTCTCAAGTCACTAATCAAGAGACATCCCTGCTATAAATTGAACGATATCTATAGATGTCAAATTGCGAAACTGATAAACAGTCGCAAGTGGTTCCATCTTCACTCCAAAAATGGTATTTCAGTGGTAGCTTTGCATCTTGTATATAACCTTAGGCAAGGTAAAATGATAAAACGAACAGAGCGTTTTGTGACAGTCTAAAAATGACCAAAGATGATACATAACGTGTCTAATGCGATACTGTCAAAAGTAATAATTTCAGTTTTAAACTGAAATGGTGTCGGTTAGAAATTTCTAACACTTTAAAAGACACCTTGAATGCTGCGATATAAATAGATATAAATATCATTCAACCTATAGCAGGGCAAAACCAAACTACAGACAAGTGTTTCGCTCTTATTTTGAGCTCGTCAGTGTAGTACAGGCTATGTCTCTCAAGTCACTAATCAAGAGACATCCCTGCTATAAATTGAACAATATCTATAGATGTCAAATTGCGAAACTGATAAACAGTCGCAAGTGGTTCCATCTTCACTCCAAAAATAGTATTTCAGTGGTAGCCTTGCATCTTGTATATAACCTTAGGCAAGGTAAAATGATAAAACGAACAGAGCGTTTTGTGACAGTCTAAAAATGTCCAAAGATGATACATAACCTATTTAATTCCATACTGTCAAAAGTAATAATTTTAATTTTGAACTGAAATGGTGTCAGTTCGAAATTTCTAACACTTTAAAAGACACCTTGAATGCTGCGATATAAATAGATATAAATATCATTCAACCTATATCAGGGCAAAACCAAACTACAGACAAGTGTTTCGCTCTTATTTTGAGCTCGTCAGTGTAGTACAGGCTATGTCTCTCAAGTCACTAATCAAGAGACATTCCTGCTATAAATTGAACGATATCTATAGATGTTAAATTGCAAAACTGATAAACAGTCGCAAGTGGTTCCATCTTCACTCCAAAAATGGTATTTAAGTGGTAGCTTTGTATCTTGTATATAACCTTAGGCAAGGTAAAATGATAAAACGAACAGAGCGTTTTGTGACAGTCTAAAAATGTCCAAAGATGATACATAACGTATTTAATTCCATACTGTCAAAAGTAATAATTTTAGTTTTGAACTGAAATGGTGTCAGTTAGAAATTTCTAACACTTTAAAAGACACCTTGAATGCTGCGATATAAATAGATATAAATATCACTCAACCTATATCAGGGCAAAACCAAACTACAGACACGTGTTTCGCTCTTATTTTGAGCTCGTCAGTGTAGTACAGGCTATGTCTCTCAAGTCACTAATCAAGAGACATCCCTGCTATAAATTGAACGATATCTATAGATGTCAAATTGCGAAACTGATAAACAGTCGCAAGTGGTTCCATCTTCACTCCAAAAATGGTATTTCAGTGGTAGCTTTGCATCTTGTATATAACCTTAGGCAAGGTAAAATGATAAAACGAACAGAGCGTTTTGTGACAGTCTAAAAATGTCCAAAGATGATACATAACGTATCTAATGCCATATTGTCAAAAGTAATAATTTCAGTTTTGAACTGAAATGGTGTCGGTTAGAAATTTCTAACACTTTAAAAGACACCTTGAATGCTATAAATAAATATAAATATAAATATAAATAGATATAAATATCATTCAACCTATATCAGGGCAAAACCAAACTACAGACACGTGTTTCGCTCTTATTTTGAGCTCGTCAGTGTAGTAGAGGCTATGTCTCTCAAGTCACTAATCAAGAGACATCCCTGCTATAAATTAAATGATATCTATAGATGTCAAATTGCGAAACTGATAAACAGTCGCAAGTGGTTCCATCTTCACTCCAAAAATGGTATTTCAGTGGTAGCTTTGCATCTTGTATATAACCTTAGGCAAGGTAAAATAATAAAACGAACAGAGCGTTTTGTGACAGCCTAAAAATGTCCAAAGATGATACATAACCTATTTAATTCCATACTGTCAAAAGTAATAATTTTAGTTTTGAACTGAAATGGTGTCAGTTAGAAATTTCTAACACTTTAAAAGACACCTTGAATGCTGCGATATAAATAGATATAAATATCATTCAACCTATATCAGGGCAAAAACAAACTACAGACACGTGTTTCGCTCTTATTTTGAGCTCGTCAGTGTAGTAGAGGCTATGTCTCTCAAGTCACTCATCAAGAGACATCCCTGCTATAAATTAAACGATATCTATAGATGTCAAATTGCGAAACTGATAAACAGTCGCAAGTGGTTCCATCTTCACTTCAAAAATGGTATTTCAGTGGTAGCTTTGCATCTTGTATATAACCTTAGGCAAGGTAAAATGATAAAACGAACAGAGCGTTTTGTGACAGTCTAAAAATGTCCAAAGATGATACATAACCTATTTAATTCCATACTGTCAAAAGTAATAATTTTAGTTTTGAACTGAAATGGTGTCTGTTAGAAATTTCTAACACTTTAAAAGACACCTTAAATGCTGCGATATAAATAGATATAAATATCATTCAACCTATATCAGGGCAAAAACAAACTACAGACACGTGTTTCGCTCTTATTTTAAGCTCGTCAGTGTAGTAGAGGCTATGTCTCTCAAGTCACTAATCAAGAGACATCCCTGCTATAAATTAAACGATATCTATAGATGTCAAATTGCGAAACTGATAAACAGTCGCAAGTGGTTCCATCTTCACTCCAAAAATGGTATTTCAGTGGTAGCTTTGCATCTTGTATATAACCTTAGGCAAGGTAAAATGATAAAACGAACAGAGCGTTTTGTGACAGTCTAAAAATGTCCAAAGATGATACATAACCTATTTAATTCCATACTGTCAAAAGTAATAATTTTAGTTTTGAACTGAAATGGTGTCAGTTAGAAATTTCTAACACTTTAAAAGACACCTTGAATGCTGCGATATAAATAGATATAAATATAATTCAACCTATATCAGGGCAAAACCAAACTACAGACACGTGTTTCGCTCTTATTTTGAGCTCGTCAGTGTAGTAGAGGCTATGTCTGTCAAGTCACTAATCAAGAGACATCCCTGCTATAAATTAAACGATATCTATAGATGTCAAATTGCGAAACTGATAAACAGTCGCAAGTGGTTCCATCTTCACTCCAAAAATGGTATTTCAGTGGTAGCTTTGCATCTTGTATATAACCTTAGGCAAGGTAAAATGATAAAACGAACAGAGCGTTTTGTGACAGTCTAAAAATGTCCAAAGATGATACATAACGTATCTAATGCCGTACTGTCAAAAGTAATAATTTCAGTTTTAAACTGAAATGGTGTCGGTTAGAAATTTCTAACACTTTAAAAGACACCTTGAATGCTGCGATATAAATAGATATAAATATCATTCAACCTATATCAGGGCAAAACCAAACTACAGACACGTGTTTCGCTCTTATTTTGACCTCGTCAGTGTAGTACAGGCTGTGTCTCTCAAGTCACTAATCAAGAGACATCCCTGCTATAAATTGAACGATATCTATAGATGTCAAATTGCGAAACTGATAAAAAGTCGCAAGTGGTTCCATCTTCACTCC
Source organism: Altica lythri (assembly GCA_964028335.1). Lineage (NCBI taxonomy): Eukaryota > Metazoa > Arthropoda > Insecta > Coleoptera > Chrysomelidae > Altica > Altica lythri. The sequence goes on from OZ034800.1 coordinate 52,423,933, forward strand.
AAAAATGGTATTTCAGTGGTAGCTTTGAATCTTGTATATAACCTTAGGCAAGGTAAAATGATAAAACGAACAGAGCGTTGTGTTACAGTCTAAAAATGTCCAAAGATGATACATAACGTATCTAATGCCATACTGTCAAAAGTAATAATTTCAGTTTTGAACTGAAATGGAGTCGGTTAGAAATTTCTAACACTTTAAAAGACACCTTGAATGCTGCGATATATATATAGATATAAATATCTTTCAACCTATATCAGGGCAAAACCAAACTACAGACACGTGTATCGCTCTTATTTTGAGCTCGTCAGTGTAGTACAGGCTATGTCTCTCAAGTCACTAATCAAGAGACATCCCTGCTATAAATTAAACGATATCTATAGATGTCAAATTGCGAAACTGATAAACAGTCGCAAGTGGTTCCATCTTCACTCCAAAAATGGTATTTCAGTGGTAGCTTTGCATATTGTATATAACCTTAGGCAAGGTAAAATTATAAAACGAACAGAGCGTTTTGTGACAGTCTAAAAATGTCCAAAGATGATACATAACCTATTTAATTCCATACTGTCAAAAGTAATAATTTTAGTTTTGAACTGAAATGGTGTCAGTTAGAAATTTCTAACACTTTAAAAGACACCTTGAATGCTGCGATATAAATAGATATAAATATCATTCAACCTATATCAGGGCAAAACCAAACTACAGACACGTGTTTCGCTCTTATTTTGAGCTCGTCAGTGTAGTAGAGGCTATGTCTCTCAAGTCACTAATCAAGAGACATCCCTGCTATAAATTAAACGATATCTATAGATGTCAAATTGCGAAACTGATAAACAGTCGCAAGTGGTTCCATCTTCACTCCAAAAATGGTATTTTAGTGGTAGCTTTGCATCTTGTATATAACCTTAGGCAAGGTAAAATGATAAAACGAACAGAGCGTTTTGTGACAGTCTAAAAATGTCCAAAGATGATACATAACCTATTTAATTCCATACTGTCAAAAGTAATAATTTTAGTTTTGAACTGAAATGGTGTCAGTTAGAAATTTCTAACACTTTTAAAGACACCTTGAATGCTGCGATATAAATAGATATAAATATCATTCAACCTATATCAGGGCAAAACCAAACTACAGACACGTGTTTCGCTCTTATTTTGAGCTCGTCAGTGTAGTAGAGGCTATGTCTCTCAAGTCACTAATCAAGAGACATCCCTGCTATAAATTAAACGATATCTATAGATGTCAAATTGCGAAACTGATAAACAGTCGCAAGTGGTTCCATCTTCACTCCAAAAATGGTATTTCAGTGGTAGCTTTGCATCTTGTATATAACCTTAGGCAAGGTAAAATGATAAAACGAACAGAGCGTTTTGTGACAGTCTAAAAATGTCCAAAGATGATACATAACGTATCTAATGCCGTACTGTCAAAAGTAATAATTTCAGTTTTAAACTGAAATGGTGTCGGTTGGAAATTTCTAACACTTTAAAAGACACCTTGAATGCTGCGATATAAATAGATATAAATATCATTCAACCTATATCAGGGCAAAACCAAACTACAGACACGTGTTTCGCTTTTATTTTGACCTCGTCAGTGTAGTACAGGCTGTGTCTCTCAAGTCACTAATCAAGAGACATCCCTGCTATAAATTGAACGATATCTATAGATGTCAAATTGCGAAACTGATAAAAAGTCGCAAGTGGTTCCATCTTCACTCCAAAAATGGTATTTCAGTGGTAGCTTTGAATCTTGTATATAACCTTAGGCAAGGTAAAATGATAAAACGAACAGAGCGTTGTGTTACAGTCTAAAAATGTCCAAAGATGATACATAACGTATCTAATGCCATACTGTCAAAAGTAATAATTTCAGTTTTGAACTGAAATGGTGTCGGTTAGAAATTTCTAACACTTTAAAAGACACCTTGAATGCTGCGATATATATATAGATATAAATATCTTTCAACCTATATCAGGGCAAAACCAAACTACAGACACGTGTATCGCTCTTATTTTGAGCTCGTCAGTGTAGTACAGGCTATGTCTCTCAAGTCACTAATCAAGAGACATCCCTGCTATAAATTAAACGATATCTATAGATGTCAAACAGCGAAACTGATAAACAGTCGCAAGTGGTTCCATCTTCACTCCAAAAATGGTATTTCAGTGGTAGCTTTGCATCTTGTATATAACCATAGGCAAGGTAAAATGATAAAACGAACAGAGCGTTTTGTGACAGTCTAAAAAATGTCCAAAGATGATAGATAACATATCTAACCGACACCATTTCAGTTCAAAACTGAAATTATTACTTTTGACAGTATGGCATTAGATACGTTATGTATTGTAACGGGATAACCGTAAAGAAAGGGACCTTAATTTGAAAGATTGTTATTGACAGTTGATTTTTAGAAACTTCGAAAAAATAATAATGTTTCTAGAAAATTCTAGAAAGATCTAAACACACTAACTAGATTAAATTAAGTTGTATATACGGGGATGTGTGGGCAGTTAACGTCAGTTTAAGTTCAAGTATTCACAAGAGTTCATTGTATTGTCAAGTAGTTAGACGTTATCCAGCAGAGTTTTGTGTATCTTAACAATTTTGTAAATAAATTGTGTAAAAGTCCCCATAAGTGTTTCAAATTGGTGTCAGGTGTGGGGCGAAGATACAAGAATGCCTGGAAAAAAGATTAATGAATTATTGGTGGCTGAGCTGAGAAGAGAGCTCGAAGAATTAGAGTTAGAAACTACTGGGACCAAATCTGTATTGTTGAATAGGCTCCGTGATTACTACCTAAATAATAATATGGACCCTGACGTTGTGGAGTTCGATGATCCGGTTCAAAAATCAATTTCCCGATTGCAAGAGGATTTATCCATTCAGATAAACAGCCAGCGCGAAGATATTTCCCAGCTGTCGCAACGAATGACAAGCCAACAAGAAGAACACACTTAACAACTTTCCCAGTTGTCCAGTCAGATGAAGCGCCAGCGCGAAGATCTGCCCCAGATGTCACAACGAATGACGAGCCAGCAAGAGGAGCTATCCAGTCAGATGAAGAGCCAACAAGAGGAGCTATCACAACGGATGTCTACCCTATCAGATGAGTTATCCAGTTCGTTCTCCCAGCAAATATCACATCTTCGTAACGAGCAAAATCAGCAAGTAGCCAACTTGAATTAGCAAGTAGACAACTTGAATCAGCAAGTGACCAACATACGAGACGAGCAAAATCAGCAAGTAGCCAACTTGAATCAGCAAGTAGACAACATGAATCAGCAAGTGACCAACATACGAGACGAGCAAAATCAGCAAGTAGCCAACTTGCGAGACGAGATCAACCAGCAAATGCAGTCCGAAATAAGGAAGCTTCAACAAGAACAGGAAGCTTATCGTCATAACCAGCCCATCCACCACGGCGACGGAGATGAAGAAAGGATGGAGACCTGCCACGTAGACGTCGACCGACGAAGAAATGGGGAGACTACCCAGATACGAACGACGATGAAACCCCCGACGTTCGACGGGAAGACTTCCTGGCCAAATTACCTGAAACAATTCGACGCAGCGGCCAGAGCTAATGGATGGTCATCCCAGGAGAAGGCATTGTCTCTAACCGTAGCTTTGCGAGGCGAAGCTTTAGACGTCTTGCAATCATTGACACCGGATGAAGCTGACAACTTCGAGTTATTGGTGAATCGTCTAGAGATGCGTTATGGTCAAACTCATCTACAACCGGTGTTCCGAATGCAGTTAAAGAGCCGAAAGCAGAAAAATGGAGAGACTATCCAGGAATTTGAGGCGGAAGTAGCAAGAATGGTACGACTGGCGTATCCAAATGCAGCGGAGGATTTCCTGGAGTGCCTGGCAGTCCAAACCTTCACCGATGGTCTTCGAGACGTCGAGTTGCAGCGGGCTGTACGGTTGGCGCGGCCGAAGTCTCTTGTGGACGCCTTGACCATTGCCCTGGAGTTTGAGGCGGCGACGGAGGCCTCACGTGGAGTTGCTCGACTAAGGGAAGTCACCGGTAACTACGACTATGCTGTTCATTCCGTTAGCGACGTCGAAGCGGTAGTAGAGAGGTTAATGAAGATATCTCCAAAAAGAAGGCGCCCAGTGAGATGCTGGAACTGCGGAGAACTAGGCCATATAAGAAATACTTGCCCACAAAAAAAAATCTTCTGCTGAAGTACCCCAGCAACAGGAAAACTAGAACGGGTCGACTCCTGGAGGGCGAAATCAACCCCAAACATTCCTGAAGCCCCTCACACCATTAAATTGGCACCTCTGCAACATCACGTGGACAGCTTATATGTGGATGGCCTCATTGATGGGAAGAACTTTAGCATGCTGGTAGACACTGGAGCTACGAAAACTATCGTTCGACCATCCATCATTATGCGAAAGAAGATGTGGCCTACCAGTTGGAGACTGCGTACCGCTACCGGGGATTCTGCTAGAGTCTACGGTGAGATACAGGTGACGCTACAGTTTGGTTCGACCTCTCTTGTTCACTCGGTCCTGGTGGCTGACGTTGATAAAGATGTTGTTCTGGGCATGGATGTTATGCTCCACTGTGGTTTTCGTTTGGATCTTCGCCGACGTATCCTTCGTACTGGTAATGAAGAAATATTCCTGCACCGAAAAGAAGTTGACAATGCCTCGATTAAGCTAATCGATGATATCGAACTTCCGGCGAGCTGTGAATGTGTCCTCACAGCGCGGTTGGATGGACTGGAGCCAGATGGTGCCCCAGCCATCATAGAGCCGAAGAACCATGACCATGAATTGGGAAAAGGACTCCTTGTGGGCAAGACTTTTGTTAGATCCGCCAAAGAGGTACCCATCCGAGTTATCAACTTGAACGATCATCCAGTTCTTCTCCGAAAGAACACGGAAATGGGAAGTTTAGAACCAGTAACGGCCATAATTTACAAGGTAAACGTTACGGAAACAGATGAGACCATTGGAATTGAACAATTAATGACAAAATTAGATCCCTCTTTGTCAAAATTAGAAAAGAAACAGGTAAGAGATCTACTTTACCGTTATAAACCTGTATTTGGTTCTAAAAGTAAACTGGAAAGAACTGATGTTGTACAACATAAAATTGACACTGGTGATGCACGTCCGATTCGACAGGTACCCCGAAGGATGCTTCAAGTTAAGAAAGAAGAAGCAGATAGAGCCCTTAAAAAAATGATTCAAAATGGCATAGTCGAACCATCCAGTAGTCCGTGGGCTTCTCCTGTGGTATTAGTGGGAAAGAAAGATGGATCAATGCGGTTTTGTGTCGACTATCGAAAGCTAAATGATGTCACTAAGAAGGACAGTTATCCTCTGCCAAGGATTGATGATGCAATCGACGCTTTGGCGGGTTCTACTCTGTTTTCTACCTTGGACCTTAAAAGCGAATACTGGCAAGTTAAAATGAATCCTGCAGACAAAGAAAAGACTGCCTTTACCAGTGGATCAGGGTTGTGGCAACTCACGGTCCTCCCGTTTGGCCTCTGTAATGCTCCTGCGACGTTTGAACGGCTAATGAAGAACATTCTGCGGGGTTTGTCATGGGAAACTTGTCTATTTTATCTAGACGACATCATCGTAATGGGTAAGACCTTTAAGGAACATTTAGCTAACCTGGAAGAAGTTTGTAAAAGATTACAGAACGCTAATCTAACATTGAATGTTAAGAAATGCCACTTGTTCCAGAGACAGGTCAACTATTAAGGACATAACGTAAGCAAGGATGGCGTTGCTGTTGACCCCGCTAAGATACAAGCCTTTCAGGAATGGCCAATCCCTATCGACAAACATCAGCTCCGGAGTTTCTAGGGTCTTTGTTCCTATTACCGACGATATGTCAAGAATTTTGGAGACATCGCCAAACCCTTAACACGTTTGACAGAACAAGATAAGTCCTTCTGTTGGGATCAGGAATGTCAAGAGGCGTTTGAAATATTAAAGAAACAGCTTACGTCAGCACCTGTTTTTGCTTATCCACTTCCTGATGGTAAGCTTATTCTGGACACCGACGCCAGCAATGTGGCAATTGGAGCCGTCTTGTCACAGCTACAAGATGGTAAGGAAAGAGTGGTTGGTTACTTCAGCAAAACTTTATCGAAAGCTGAAAAGAACTACTGTGTAACTCGGAGGGAACTGTTAGCAGTTGTAAAATCCGTCGAACACTTTTATAAATATCTGTATGGCAGAAAATTCCTGATCAGAACAGACCATGCCAGTTTAAAGTGGCTGCTTAGCTTTAGGAACCCAGAAGGACAGATAGCAAGATGGCTCGAAAAACTGCAGGAATATGATGTTGAAATCGAGCACAGACCTGGAACAAGACATCGTTATGCTGATGCACTTTCCAGAAGGCCATGCCGACCTGATTGCCTCCATTGTACCCGCATGGAGCAGAACGAGGAAAAACTTGCCCTAGTTAAAGTTGTACCAGAAGACGATCCCGTTCTGAAAAAGATTCGAGAATAAAAGAGAATGGACCATCGTCCGTTGTGGAGAGAGATATCCTCATCCTCTCCTGCTGTAAAAGCATACTGGGCCCAATGGAACTCTTTAATTTTGGACGGTGTGCTCGTTAAACGACTTGTAGAAAATTCCGAGGGCACAGAAACAAGGAAACAAATAGTGGTCCCAAGAAATGCTGTACCGGAAATTTTAAAACAGATGCATAATGATAGTTCCGGGGGACATCTGGGTATCACGAAAACGCTGCAAAAGATCCGAGATAGATTTTACTGGGTAAATTGCACTAATCATGTTAAAGATTGGTGTCGTAAATGCACCACATGTGCTGCCAGTAATGGTCCGCACCGAAAACCGAAAGCGGAAATGCAGCAATATCTGGTCGGAAGTCCTTTTGAAAGAATCGCAGTAGATGTATTAGGGCCACTTCCACAGACCGATGAAGGAAACAAATACATCTTTGTTGTAATGGACTACTTCACTAAATGGGTTGAAGCCTATGCAGTTCCCAATCAGGAAGCCACCACTTTAGCAGATATATTAGTTGCAGAATTCGTAAGCCGATTTGAGGTACCACTAGAATTGCACTCAGACCAAGGGAGAAATTTTGAGAACAAGCTGTTTCAAGAAGTTTGCCAAAGATTAGGCATCCGCAAAACGAGAACCACAGCGATGCATCCTCAGTCTGATGGAATGGTGGAACGAATGAACCGGACTATAACCAACTATCTGTCAAAAGTGGTGTCAGATTGTCAGAGGGATTGGGATCGACATATTCCACTATTTCTAATGGCAATTCGATCGGCCATTAACGAATCAACTGGTCAAACGCCTGCGAAGGTCCTGTTCGGTAGAGAAATGAGGCTACCATGTGACTTGGTGTTTGGTTGTAAACCTGGTGAAGAAATGGCCTGTGAAAAATATGTCGCCGACCTTCAGAATCGAATGGAGAATATACACAACCTGGTGCGTGGAAAACTACAATTATCTAGTGATTGGATGAAGAGGTACTATGACACACGGACAATGGAAAAGAGTTACAAGTTGGAGATTTAGTCTGGCTCTATAACCCCCGACGGCGTCGAGGTATTTGTCCCAAATTACAGAAGAACTGGGAAGGTCCTTACACCATCAAGAAGAAGATTAACGATGTCATTTATCGGATTGTGAAAATTCCCAGAGGGAAACCCGTCGTGGTCCATCATGATCATTTGGCGCCTTACCAGGGAAACCACAGTGGAGATGCGCAGCAACCCCAAGAAGATGGTTTGGCTGGCTCAGGGAGTGTGCGGGATTCCGATGTAGGAAATAACATTCCAGGAGGAATGAATCTAAGGAGGGGGCAGTGTAACGGGATAACCGTAAAGGAAGGGACCTTAATTTGAAAGATTGTTATTGACAGTTGATTTTTAGAAGTTTCTAAAAATCAACTGACCATTTTAAATAATGTTTCTAGAAAATTCTAGAAACTTCTAAACACACTGACTAGATTAAATAATGTTTCTAGAAAATTCTAGAAAGATCTAAACACACTAACTAGATTAAATAAAGTTGTATATAAGGGGATGTATGGGCAGTTAACGTCAGTTTAAGTTCAAGTATTCACAAGAGTTCATTGTATTGTCAAGTAGTTAGACGTTATCCAGCAGAGTTCTGTGTATCTTAACAATTTTGTAAATAAATTGTGTAAAAGTCCCCATAAGTGTTTCAGTATCATCTTTGGACATATATATATATATATATATATATATATATATATATATATATATATATATATATATATATATATATATATATATATATATATACATTGGGGATTGCAGTCAATAATTAAGAAAAACTTTTGTATAATTTCCAAGCTTTCGAAATTTATTTAATTTATTTTTCAAGGAATCTACAAATAATCAAAATGGAATATAATGGGAAACAGAAAAAATATAAATGTACCTATATTGTTAAACTTACTACGTTGAGATTAATTTAAAACAGAAAACCTGCAAAATATAAGAAAGATTATTTATATATTAGTAAAAGCCAAATAAAGTTGCGTTTACGTCATCGTTGAGAACATTTGCAGCGTTGTCAGATTGTTCATGAAGTAAAATTAGGTAAACAAAAAACGTGAAGGTAGAAAATTTCACATTATGTTAAATGGAACTTGAAAATTAGCGATATTTTTTTCATTTGTTTTTTCTTACTTCATGAATTGAATTCACAGAGTAAGGAATTTCACAATAAAAGTGGTAAGGTTATTACTGAGTTACCAAATAATAAATATAATCAAAATAAAACCACAAGCAATAAAATAAAATATTTTTTAATAATGAACGTATTTTCAGAGACACAACATGACATTAAAAAAATCAACATCAACGAACTAAACGTTTTCTGAATCTGATTCCACATTAGTGTCACTCTCTTCACTATTAAAATTTATTACTATTGGACCAATTTCTTGACGATCAAATATTCTTTCTCTCTCGTACCATTTAAATATTTCTCTTTCAGGGTCATTTTGAGTTTGAGTTTTTTCACATATCAGGAGTATTTATGTTAAGTGCCTCATGCTACATGTTTAGGCAGTTGTTCGCGCTGTTACCATGTCTACCAATGTGCCTATTGTAATAATTTTTTACTATGCCCCAAATTAATTAAATAGGGTTAAAGATACAATGATAAGGAGGAAGACGTAAAACTTTGTGTCCATACCGTTCTGCCATATCGTCCACTATGTACTTGGTTGGTGGTTTATTTCTAAAAGAAATGTTTAAAATAAATGACATTATGTAAGATTATATCTGTATATTTACTGAGAAATGATGTGCAACAGTTCTGTTTTAAACATCATATGGGAATAGGGAATGTTTCTTTCTGTCAACCACTCCTCAATAGCATTTTTTAACCATCCTGTATTCGGAGTTTTATGCAATAGCATACTGTGATAAGGTGCATAATTAAGTACAATTAGAGAAGGATTCTCTAAGTTTTGTAGCAACTGATATTCCAACCATTTCAAGAAATTCGCCTGTTTCATTTCCCCATGATAATCACTAAGTTGAGTTTTTGAACAAAATATTGCTTCAGCACCCTCTATAAATCCGTTTTCATTTCCAGCATGTAGTATAATATATCTGCAATGATAATATTTAAATGTTCATATAACAATCTATGTTAATACAACAAACCTTTTGCCATCCGTTTTAGTGGTTTTAACACTCTTTATATTTTCATTTTGCCAAGAATGGCCAATGATGCCATTTTGAAATATCTAAGTTTCATCGAGAAACACAAATTGATATATACCTTCATCCTTCGCTTCTTTATAACTTCTCAAGAATTGTACTCTTTTAAAAACAACGTTAGGTAATTCCATAAGTCCTCGTCGTGGATTATCCTTCATCCACCTAAACCCAAGTTCTTTGAGCAATCTTTTTAAAGAGGTGGTACTACCATTAAATAATTCTTTAACTTTCAGTTGGGAATGATTGAACCGTTACGTGCTGTTCTAAAAGCATACAGAAATAAAATTATGTTAAATGTTTATTTGTTATAATCATACTTACTTCTCTGGTAAATATTGTAAATGGTATCACGAATAGAGCTTGTATTTAAAGTTGTTGTATTTGTTACACGTTTATGAGCGCAACGCTTTTTCTTTGGTGACTCGAACTGTTTACCTTTTTTTGCGTTTGACATAATATTCTGCTTACTGTTCTTACACTGATTTTAAAAGTAGCAGCTACACGCTAAAATAATACAAATTTTTGTAAAGTAAACTAATGCTATTTTATTCGCATATTAATTACCTCTTGCACAGCGTTTAAGGGTAACAAAGGTCCATTATTCTTCCTTTCTTTTTTAAAATAGTTAACTAATGAAGCCACAAGTTTTATGCATCGACTATTTAGCTGTTTGGGCATTTTGAAAATCAAAAAATGAAATGCCTTGTTGTTTAAAAAAAAACAGTTTGTATTATAAATATTTTTCACAAGATAATCTTAAAAATCGATAACACTACGAGTACAAAAGTCACAAACAATGATTGAAAACTCAACAAACGTCAAACGATGCGGTAACATGACAATATTTCTGGCAGTAACTAATATTCCGTCATTAATTGGTGGTCCCTTCATGAATATTTTAACACCAAATTTTACAATGAGGGACGTCTAAATCCAAAATAGCTATATTGTATATACACTATTTTGTTACAAAAGTTTTTTTATTGATCGGGTTATTTTTAGTAGTGATTGTTTAGCAAACTTAAGTAACATATACCTACACTTTTCTATAGAAATGTAGCCACACATACAATAGAATTACGACCTTGGTGAAGTGCACGCAACTTTATTTTGGCTATATGTATTAGTTTTGACAATCTTATAATTTAAAAAAAAAATCTTGACATTAAATAATATTTCCAGTTATGGAGGGTAGAGGTACCCTCCATATTTCCAGTGTAGACAAATAAATTCAGATACAGGAAGAAAAAAAATATATATGTAATAAAAAAATGAAAATATAATATAAAAAATGAAAAATAGTGTTTATCTATATAACTGATTTTTTAATTTATTGTCGAAAGTTGGGATGTAATTATAATTGCTACTAAGAGTACTAATTTCGTAATTTCACATTTTTTGTTTAAGTTTTCTTTACAGTTCGTGATATGAACCATTTCTAAAAATAATCTTTTATTTGAATTAGACTCTGATATTATTATTTTAGTATTTTCAGAATACATTTGATGTTTTTCATTAATTACATTTTCAGCTAATCCGCAAAAGGCTTTTTTTAATTTTAGATTACTACGATAGGATGTTAATCTACCTGATAATGTTCTTTTAATTTGTCCTATGTAGGATTTGTTACAGTCTTCACAAGGGACAATTTTAGAATTTTCTGATAAAGTTAAAGGTTGTTTAATTTTTGAAAATAGAGAGGAAACAGTTTTAATATTTTTAGTGGCAATTTTGATAGTTGGTATTTCTTTAATACTTTTTAAAAGTTTTGGTAATGGTAATGAAGTATATGAGAATTGAATGTCCTGATAATTTAAGTCGTTTGTAAAATTATTTGTTTGATCAGATACCTGATGTTTGTTATTGGAAATGTTTTGTAATGGTTGGAGCATAGGAGGATTAAATAAGCACAATTTACAAAAAGAACTTTTTATAATAGAAAGTTTTTTACTGATTTATAGGTCATATTTTGTTTCATCTCAACAATGCACAGAATCCCTGATTTTGCAAAAATATTAAGTCATACAACGCTGTGATTGATCATAGAGAAGATTGTTTCCTTGTTAACAAAATCAAGGGTAGTTGTATCTAAACACTTTCTAAAACAGTTTATTTTATTACCAGTTAAAATAATAATTACTGTTTTTACATGTAAGAACAAAAAAAAAAGAAAAAAAAACTTCTCCGTCGCGTAATCGATCCCATTATGATAACATAACAGAACTGTCACAAGTGGACAGATCCGCCGCCTAACCAACTACGCTACGAACGATTTATTTAATAACTTTCAAAATAATATTATCTATACACAACTTAGATCATGTTTAATATCAATTCGGTATAAATTTCGAAATCTATGTATATGCCTAAACACACTTGAAACATGCATTGTCATCCAGTTTTTAGCTATCCTGAAAATTTTAGAGCTCTAGGTAGTCGGGAAATAGGTTTAAATTCGATTACAAATTCCACGGAATGACACAGAGACACAGAACACGGCGAAAATATAAAAAACTTTCTAAAATAACTTTGGATATTTGAGAATTATTTATAGTTGTATTTGTGGATGTATTTAATAAAATTTTATTTAATAATTTTTTAGGATATGAGTTTTCAATTAAAATGACTCTAAGGGTAATTAAATCATTTTCTAAAAAGTCAGGGTGAGATATGATTAAACAAATGAAATGTAGGATTGTACAAATTGCTGATAAATCACTACAACAAAAAACCTAACCATTTTATACAATCTATTTCTTGATAATAACTATTTTCCTGCTCTATTAAAAACAGTTTTATTTAGCACATCGTTCGAAATGTACGAAAGCACTCTACTAAATTACTTTTCCACACATGTTAATGATGATGATCCTGTAGTTGAAACTGCAGTTATCACTCCTACTTTAAATAAAATTTTCACTTCACCTTACATACAAGATATCACACCTGGTTTGACACGAATAGTTAAACCAGTTGGTAACTTTAAATTTGCTAATAGAACAGTTTTAACTATAAATTCAGCTTTTTCTAAACTTAAGGATAAAACTCCAAAAGAGAATATGTTCAACATTGTTTATAGTATTCCATCCAATAATTGTAACTTACGTCATCTAGACTGTTAAAGGATCGCATTGCTTCTCACAAAAGTGACACAAATGGATATCCTAATAGGTGTAGTTTGGCTACTCATGTTAATCAACTTAATCATGAGATGAATTATATGGAAGCCAAGGTATTAACAGCAGAGAACAACTACTTTAAAAGAGTGTTCCTCGAAATGGTATTTATTTCTGTAACTAAAAATACTATCAATAAAAAGACGGATATCAGTCACTTAAGTGAGACGTACTCACATTTATTACAGACAAAGAATTTAATAATAATAAAAAAAAACTTAAATCAGTCAAATTAAACATCTAAGGGTTAACATGGGGTTTTTTCACTTAGTCACTTTCTTTTGTTATAAGGTAGAGGTTATTATTATATATTTTTCAAGGTTATATGCAAATTAATGAAAAGTATGAAAACAAAATTATGTCAAATTCCATTCTGTCTTTGTCAGTGGGTAATATCATAAAACAGAACTGTTTCCGCATAGAGATTTAATCAGTGTTCTTTTAGCAATTTCTAATTTAGTTGTTTCGTGTTATTGAAGTTCCGCCAATTATTTGACTGTCAATACTAAACTTAAAATAATTTAAGAAGCAGGTTGTACCTGATCTTGTAATTTTCTATTTTAAAGTTTAAAAAATTTTAGTTATTGTCCTTAAGTGTTTGTTTAAATCAATTTTAACATTTAGAATTTAATTTAAAATTATATAAATAAAAAGATTTTTTATTAATGAAGTGTAATGAAACCCTTTTTGAAGGTTTTTTTCTTTACATCTATTTGTTACATCCATGTAGCGGTAATCTCACTTTTGTATATTTTACTTTAAGGTTCTTACAATTTGTAACTCATTAACATTTTAGCTGTCACTAAAGATAGTATAAAGTATACCGAAATATATCTGACGTTGAAAAAAAGAGTAGAATAACACAATAACATCATTAAATCGTATGGTATGTTTAAGAAACAAAGCAAGAGCTGCAACCGTAAGTACTATGCTATTTCTTTTAAATTAATCGTAGTTCGTGATACTAACACTAACAGCTAACATAAAGTTTTTTATTTTGAATTAGATAATTGAGAGGGGTTTTTGTAATGATTTATAAATATGTATTACTTTTTTAAATAAAATTTATATTATTAACATAATACATAACCGTTTTTGACAAATATCATAATAAATTATATACAATGTTGTCAGATTTCAAATTTCAAAATTATCAATTTTTTGTAACTATAATTTAATTCAAAATTTTATTAAATATTTTTAAATCTCTTAACTATCTTTGTGTAACTAAGGTATATTTTTTAAAACTAATTAATATGACAAACATTCTAAATGCTTAATTTTTTTAGATCAGTGTTTGGAAAATACGGAGTTTTGTTAAGAAAGGATTGAAAAATAATGAGAAAGTCGCAGATAAAGGTATTAAAACTGATACATTTGAGAAGTTTATTTAAAAAAAAGGCTTACAGCGACAGATTTGGATGTACCATTTTATAAATGAACATTTTACTTTAGACAAACTTTTGACTGATGCTAAAAAAGTAAATGGATGACATATTTTATGTGAACAACGATACGTAAAAATTAGTAAGGTCGCTTTCATGCGGGAATATAAACAACTAAAAAGTCTTACTGAGAGAGTTAGATTCGAGTACCTAGATGAAACATGGATCTATCAAAATGGTAGACCAGTGCGTCAGTGGGTGCACGATTCTGGCCTGAAAAGTAATCCAGCTCGTTTAAAATCCGAAGGAAAGCGATTTACTATTTTACACGCAGGGACTGATACTGGATTTTTGAAAGGATGTGACTTGTTACTAGACTCTTCAAATACAGACCTTGACTATCACAAAAGTATGAATGGTAACCTTTTTAAAAACTGGGTTGGTAATTAACTCATTCCTGCTCTATCTGTATTTTAAGAAAAATGTGTGGTGGTCATGGACAACGCGCCATACCAGTCAGTTCAACTTAACAAACCACCCTCTTTTTCAGCAAAAAAAGTGATATTGCAGGAACGGTTGATTAACAATAATATTACGTTTGACACAAAAATAATCTTACCTTATAAAACCGACGAAAAGACATATGTAGTGAATGAAATTTTAAAATAACGAGTACATGAAGTATTACCACTGCACCATTGTCATTGCAATCCAATAGAACTAGTATAGGGGTTTAATAAGACATATTATAACAAACAATAACATCTACTTATCTTGACCAGAATAGAGTTAAAAAAAGTTGGACAGAAGCATTGACTAAATGTACACCAGACATGTGCCAAAATTTTTCTAGACATACAGACGAACTTATTCTGGCAGATTGGACTGCTTACACGGGAAACTGCTCATATGACAATATTCCTCCTTTAATTATTTCATTGGAGGAATCAGATTCTGACGATTCCGATTTTGGATTTGATAGTGACTCTGATTCTTCCAGTTAAATAATGAAAAAGGATGGATCATACAAATACACCGACAAAATTGACACGTTACATCTAAATCTGCATCTGTATTGGTTTTTATTTGCTTTTATGTAATTTATTAAAATATTTTTTTCATTGTATCGGTTTGAAACAACAAATCCTAATTTTTCTGAAAAAATTCTGTTATAAAGAACATTATCAAAACATCTGCATATGACTGGAGTATAGTTTCCCCTAATTAATTCATTGGATGTGACATTTTATTATCCTACAACCACTATTACAATAATGTCACACTACGATGCCATTTGGATGTAAAATGAGTGTTTTTATGTCAAACTCAAAAATAATGAAATATTTTTTTACCACCGCTTGAATAATTTAAAAGTTTTATTATACATTTGTAAAAATGATTTTTTTACTATTGCTTGATTAATTTAAAAGTTGTATTAAACGTTTCTAGTTAATATATGTATATGTGCTACATTTTAAATTGTACTTATATTATTTATTTGTAATAAAATGTAAATATAAAAGTATATTTCTCGTTCTAGATCAATAAAATATATAGGTTTGTTCTAACAGAGCTCCTGACAGTCAGAAGGACGTCAGACACATGCGCAGTAAGATTAGACCGTTCCAACAGAACACCGAATAATCCCATGTACTGTCAAAGTGCTGTTCCAACAAAGTTTCTGACTCGTACATACACGCGTTTATGTACGGTCAAATCTATCCTTGGTTCGATGCATGGATAATTTGTCAGGACATGCGTTTTAGGTACTTTGTACTCTGTATTCTTTATAAAACTTCAAAACCAAAAACTATTGCGTTACTCAACAAAGAATAAATTTATTATTAGTAATAAAGATAAGAGACAAAGACCAATGATAAGAGAGTAAAAGAATAGAAGCGTTCCAAAAAGGACCATAAACCATGAACTAATACATGTACTGGACTTGCACAGTTTATAGTTCATGAACGTGTTCATGTACTAGTCAGAGAGGCTCTGTTGGAACAAACCTAATATGATAATTGACTATAAACAGGGATCTGTCTGTGCAAAGGAATGTGTTATTTTGAGTATCAGTCAAAATTCATGTGAATTCAAATAGACCATTCTTGGATATAAATAATACTTGCAGCGAAAACTGACGTATCTACTTTAGTATTTAATTTAATTTTAAATATATTGACTTATTTTCTGCAAGTTTTAAATTTGGTTTGCAGGTTTAATTAATTAAGATATTTGTTATGAATACACATATTTTTATTGAAGCGTGACAACATCGTACTTACAATTCACAAGAAGATAGAACAGAAACTATTCTGTGATCAGAAGTGTATACTGGGCGAATTTTATGTTACTAACAGAGCCTACTGAGATAGGAATAAAAAGTTAACGGAGTATACATATATAAATAAAGCAATACATTAAATAATATAATAAAAAAAAGTAATAATAATTAGTATTGATTTCTAATAAATTTAATTATTCACTGATGTCTGTGGAAGATTACTTAAATACCTACCGAGAGCTACTAAAAAACTTACAAGATTGGAGTATTAACCTTGGAAAAGAAAATACTAAAAAAAAGACAAACTCCGGATTTACTCAAGAAGAGAAAACTGAGGTTAGCTGAATATATTTTTACATAAAACGAGTCATCTCGAAATTTGTGGTCTCACAATCCTTCTGCGAGCCATACAGAAGGAGCTAAATTATTTCAAGACAACATTAACCAACATTTAACTAAAATAGGTGAAGTTCTAAAAGCAAGGCAGCAGGTGCTGGCTGAAAATACGAATTCTGGCACTATTGAACAAAAATCAGCTATGGACCACTTTAAATACTTTGAGAACGCCAATCGTGTAATTCCACAATCATTCAATGGAGACGCAGAAAATATAAAGCCATTTATAAGAGCTCTAAAAGTACTTAAAGACAATTGTGCAGGTAACGAAAATAATGCAGTTAATTTTGTACTAACACGGTTGACAGGGAAAGCTGCAGAAATCGTAGATGAAACTGACGATCTAGACGGTATAATCAGCAAGCTAAAAAAATTGGAAGTAAGTGGATCAACAACAGTGATAAGAACTAAAATTAAGGCACTAACACTTAAAAATGACATTTAAATGTTCGTGAAAGAACTGGAAAGACTTAGTGACATATTCAAAAATGCGTTTATTAACTAAGGTGTTCCTTTAATTCGTGCAGAACAATATTCGCTTGAAGCAACGCTACAAATATTGGTGCAAAACACACGTTCGGAATTGAGGCGACTGGTGTTAAATTGCGTGAAATTTGAAATACAAAAACAGCCATCGGGAAGTTTCTCGAATTATCCCGCGATTCCGACCAAATGAACTCAGTAATGTATGCTCAAAATTATGAGAGTCGCGACAGATACGCTGTCCAAAATAGTCGCGGAAATTCTAATCAACAAGCCAGAGGAAGAGGTCAAACTAATAATAGCCCACCATGGTTTTAAAACCAAGAATATCAAAGTCAACAGTTTTATCGAAACCATCATCAAGAAAACAGGCGTAGTCGTGGAGAAAACAATCAAAGTAGACGATGGGTTGTTTATAATGGTCAATACAGAAGAAATAATGTCAGAACAGTGACAGTCGATAACCAGAACCAGGGAAATGCCCTGAACCCCCAAAACAGTCCAGTCATGGAGGACTAAAAATATATACGCTGGACCTCACGCTTTCAAATTTTGTGATTATTTCTACACCTATAACCACAGAAAAATCAGTTAATTTAATCATTGACACTGGTGTAGACATTTCTTTAATTAAATTACATAAGATATCTAATCAACAGTACATAAATAAAAATGGATCGTCTTACATAAAAGGGATCAGTGACACAAGAGTAACGTCACTAGGTACGACATAACAACTGTTAATATCGTAGGTCAGAAATTTCTACATCAATTTCACGTGGTCAGCAACAATTTTTCTATTCCAGCTGATGGCATACTGGGTCGTGATTTTATAACAAAATATGGATGTCACCTAGACTATTAAAATTGATAATTTTTATTAAAATCGAACAGTGGATACATTTCCACGCCTATTTACAATAATGATATATCTGGAAACTGGGTCATACCAGCAAGATGTAAAGTAATAGGAAAGATACAGAACTACGTAGGACCTGATAAAGGTGCTAAAAGTAGTGAAATTTCTCCAGGAATTTTCGTAGCAAGCACTATTTTTTCGCAAAGTGCACGTTTTGTTAAAATAATAAATACAACATCTGAAAGTGTGACGATAAATCAAAATAAAGTAAAATTGGACGAATTAGATAAATACCTACACTATTCAAAAATTAAAAACTTCACAAAATTTTCGATTAGAAAAATTATTATCGACTATAGATAGAGATATCTCAGAATTTGTAAAAAAGAACATTTTAAACTTGTGTAAAAGTTATAGTGAAATTAATTGTACCGACCCTTACTACTTGAAAGTTCATTTTTATTTGGAATAATAGATATAGTTTTTTCCTGGTTTTTCTATATCATTGCACAGTTATACTGATCTTAGAGGGAGATACATCCAGGATAATCCCTTAGGGCTAATAACATCTAGGCTTTAATATTGTTATATCTAATTACTTCCATACCTAATCTAGCCTTAATATTACCTAATCAACATTAGATAGTTAGATACAAATAAACAAAATGTAACTTTATATGTCAATCTGATGATGCTAGTTCAGCGAAACATGTCATTTTAAAATTTTTTTAATTAAAGTGAAAGTTATATGTAAAAAACATAGAGTTTTTTATTACTTCTATTATTCCAAAAAAAAGTTATAGTGACATATTTGGTTTGAAAAGTGATCAAATAACAAATAATTTTCATAAACAAACTCTGAGATTATCAGATAATACTCCAGTATATATTAAGAATTATCGCAACCCACAGAGCCAACGAGAAAAAAAATAACGAACAAGTTACTAACCTTCTCCAAAACAACATAATCGAACCTTCGTCATCTGATTACAATAGTCCTTTACTTCTCGTGCCAAAGAAATCTACATATAACTATAAAAAGTGGTGATTAGTAATAGATTATCGGCAACTAAATAAAAAACTGATTGGTGACAAATTTCCTTTACCACGTTTAGACGATATTCAAGATCAATTGGGACAAGCAAAATGGTTTTCAGTACTTGATCTTATCTTTGGTTTCCATCAAATTCCATTGGAAGAAAAGTCAAGGGATGTCTACAAGTTTCAGTACCAATATAGGTTCATTTTTATTCACTAGACTACCATTTGGACTTAAAGTAAGTCTTAATAGCTTTCAAAGAATGATAAATATGGCATTCTCGAGACTTACTCCTAAAAAATGATTCTTATATATGGATGATTTAATTGTCGTCGGTTGTTTAAAAGAACATCATATGCAAAATCTTACCAAAGTATTTGAAACATGTCGAGGGTATAATTTGAAGCTAAATCCAGAAAAATGCAAATTTTTCAGAAGTGATCTTTTTGAGACATAAAGTAACTGATAGAGGCATCTTACCTGATGAAGGAAAATATACGACTATAAAAAACTATCCGATTCCTAAAAATGCTGATGAGACCAGAAGATTTGTTGCATTCTGTAACTATTATAGGCGATTTATTCAAAATTTTGCTCACATATCTATTCCTTTAAACAAACTTTTAACAAAAAATGTTGCATGTTTATGGTCAGAAGAATGCCAGACAGCATTTAAAAAACTTAAGACAGCATTGGTCCATCCGAGAATTTTGCAGTATCCCGACTTAAGTAAGCCATTCATATGTACAACAGATGCATCTAGGGAAGCTTGTGGAGCAGTTCTATCACAAAAATCTGAAAGTGTAGACCTACCCATCGCCTTTGCATCAAAAGCATTTACAGAAGGTGAGGCGAATAAGTCCACTATAAAACGAGAATTGACTGCAATTCACTGGGCAATAAAATTTTTCCGCCCTTATTTGTATGCTCATAAATTTATAGTTAAGAGTGATCACAAGGCTTTTATTTATTTGTTCTCATTGAAAGATCCTTTATTAAAACTGACAAGACTGCGCCTCGATATAGAAGAATATGATTTCATCGTGGAATACATGAAAGAAAAAGAAAATGTACTTGCCGACGCATTATCAAGGATCACCTCAGACGAATTAAAGAATTTTCAAAAAGAACGAGTTTTAGTTTTAACGAGATCTAAGTCGAGAAAAAAGAATGCGGAAGATACCGAAAAACATGCAAAAGTGATTTATTGAATAGAACTGATTAAAGATTAAAACCAGATAACAATGCTACACCAAAAATTTTTTAAAATGTCGGATCCGAACTATTTTAATATAAAATTACTACACGTCAAAATGCACAAAGAACCCAATTATCTCAGGATACGTTTGGGCAGAGGCAAAATGACACTTAGCAAAGAAAGAATTAATCTCACTAATGACAACATTTTCTTCGACGACCTGTTGGCTAAGCTAGAATCAATGGCTGGTGTTGAAGCTTTATGACAACCTGAAGAATGGGTTCAAATATATTCAAGTTCGAAAGATCTGTACTGCTTTTCTTTATTAAAGTCAAATAGTTATGGTTTTTAATAGTTATTTATGATATGAGTGTTAAAAGTGAGGTTTTATTTTGTGAGTGAAAACGTTTGTGAAATGAGCGGAGCGAATTGAACAATTTCACGAACAAAAAAAAATCACTTTTAACACAAATACCATACAATGTTTTTTGTACAACTTCCCTATTTTGATAATGAAACGAGCGAATTTTCAATGACAATGAACCAAACCGTGTTAAAAGTAAACTAAACCGTGTTAAAAGTAAACTTGTTTACATGGCAACGTGTTAAAAGTATTTTTAACACGCTGCTATGTAAACAATCGTTTTTAACATTGTTTGCTATCATTAAAAGTGTCACTTTTAATGACAGTTGTACAAAAAATATTTTTTATTCTGACAACATAAATTAATTAATTGTGACAGCGACTTATTTTCAAATGTACAGGGTCATATATAACATAATTAAAAAACAAATTAAAATATATACAAAGTAAAATATATTCACAACATTCTCCTCCCCAGTAATGACTCGAGGTTCGAAGCAATACTATTCCACTGGTTTAATATCTAATATACAGAGTTTGCTAACTGGTCTTTTTAAAATGTTTCCACTGGCTAATTTTACATCCACGACACGTACTTTTCCATCTTTTCCGGGGTACAAGTGAATTATCATACCCTTTGGCCAAATATTCCTTGGTCCGTTCGGGTCAACAATAATTACGACATCACCAATTCGAACAGGTCTATTGTCTTTATGCCACTTACTTCTTTTAACTAGAGATGGCAAATATTCTTGAGTCCATCTTTTCCAAAAGTGATCAGTTAGTTTTTGAGCAGCTCTCCACTTACACATTAAATTAAGATCTTTTTCATTTGTCTCAGCACAAGGCAAAGCTGCATATGACGGCCCAATTAAAAAATGGTTCGGCGTTAAGGCCTCAGCATCGTTTGAGTCGATAGAAACATTTGTTAGAGGTCTGGAGTTAATAATGTTCATGGCTTCGGCAAGTACAGAACGAAGTACATATTCTGGAGGAAATTTAGAAGTTAGAATCTCTTTCATAACTTTTTTAACTGAATGAATAAGTCTTTCCCAAACTCCCCCCATATTTGGAGCCAAAGGACAATTGTAAAACCACCTAGTACCTTTTAATGAACAAAACTGTGAAATTTCTGTATTGTTTAACTCTTTTAATGCTGAGATTAGTTCGTTATTAGCACCTTTAAAATTAGTTCCGTTATCACTATACATCTCTTCTGGAAATCCACGCAAACATCCAAATTGTCGGAAAACATGTATAAAACTGTTGGTTCTCAAGTCGTGAGCAATATCCAAATGTACAGCTTTGGTTGTCATGCAAGTGAATATTACACCATATCTTTTCTCCCTACTTCTTTTTACTGTTACAGTTATTGGTCCAAATAAATCAACTCCAGTTTTAATAAAACACCGAATAGTTGGCTCGAGTCTACAAAGGGGTAGTAGTCCCATAATTGGAGATTCTGGTACAATTTTATTATTTTTACATTTTTGGCATAATTTTATAACTTTTATTACTGCTTGACAAATTCTAAGTATCCAAAATTTCTGTCGTAGATTGTTTATTACTGTCTCTTGTCCCTGATGTAACACTTTTTCATGAAAGGCTTGAATAATCAATTCAGTTACTCTGTGTTTCGAGTCGAGTATAATTGGATTTTTTGTATCATCTTTAAGCTGAAATGAATTATTTAGTCTACCTCCAAGCCGTAAAAGTCCGTCTTTGTCCAATACACAGTTAAACGTATATATTCTGCTGCTTTTAGGAATCTCTTTGTTTTATTTTAGCAAATTTACTGCTAGAGCAAATGAATCCATTTGAGCTTTTTTATAAAGAAGAATTTCCGCTTTTTTTAACTCAGAAACATCTAGGTTTTCCATAATTTTTCTGCCTCTCATATTATCAATGAATCTTAGTATCCATGCTGTAGATCTCTTTATTCTATTCCACTTTGAAAATCTTTTAGGATCTGGAATTTCTAAATCTTCTAAAACTGTATTAAAAAGAGCATAATTTTTCATTTCTAGATCTCCTTTAGATTTAAAATTTATTAAATCATTTTTTTCCTTAGGCCATTCGTCTTTAGGATCTTTTAAAAATGCAGGTCCAAATAGCCAAGAGCTATTTTCTGAAAAATCAAGTTTTCGTGGTTTTGGTGCCTCGTCAGCTACATTAACTTTAGAGGGTATGTAATTCCATTGGTCGGGGTTTGTCAAGTCCTGAATTTGTCCAATCCTGTGAGCGACAAATACTTTAAATCGTTGAGCTTCTGATCTAATCCAATACAAAACAGTTTTACTATCAGTCCAAAAATAAGTTTTATTAATACTTAGCTTCAAGTTAGAGTTTAATAAGTGTCATAATCGAGAAGCTAACAAAGCTGCCTGAAGCTCAAGTCGTGGTATAGATATAGGGCGCAAAGGAGCTACTCGGGCTTTTGCTGTCACGAAAGATGTCTGAATCGTGTCTCTGTCATCAACTCTTAAATAAGCTACGCAAGAATAACATCTATCGAATGCATCTGCAAAAATATGTAGCTGAATTTCACTTCAGTTTCGTTCCAAAATAAAATACTGTCTGGGAACAGAAAATGTGTATATATTCTGTAAATTTGTAAGCCATGAAATCCATTTGATTTCAAGGTGATCCGGAATTTGGTCATCCCAATCTACTTTACATCTCCGTAAGTCCTGCAAAAGTATTTTCCCTTGAATTGTAAAATTAGTAAGAAATCCTAAGGGATCAAAAATAGACATAACTATTTTTAAAATATCTCTTTTGGTTGGTCGTTGTCTATTTTCGAGAATTTCTTTACTTATTTTAGCAAAAGATGTCTGAAAGCTAAAAGTGTCTTTTAAAGAATTCCACCAAACGCCTAGAATTCTTTCAACAAAGGTTTGTGGATCATCACATAGACTTTTATCTCCTCTAGCTCTTAAATTCACGTCAATGTCGTCAAGTAAAGTCAAAGAATTACCTATCCAGTTGCATATCGAAAATCCACCTTCCTGATTTACATGAATAATGTCATTAAATTTCTTGGCCTCTAATTCTGTATCATCATTCCCTAAATAATCATCCATATGGAAGTCTTCTATTATGGCTTTGGATGCGTTTTCATAAAGAGATCTGTGATCAAGAGCATTTTGAATTCGAGCTTCTTGTGCAAGACATGGACTACAAGTTGCACCAAACAAGACTACGCCAATTTCGTAAACATCTGGACTATTTTCTCTATCCAATCCTCGCCACAAAAATCTCTGTGCACTTCGGTCCTCCTCTCTTACTTGGATTTGTAAAAACATTTCTTTAATGTCTGCTGTAAATGCATATTTTTTAATTCTAAAATTAAGCAATATATTAAAAAGAGAATTATACATATCAGGACCAGTAAGTAAATAATCATTTAAACTTACTCCATGGCTTTTTGCAGCTGCATCAAAAACAATTCGGAGTTTTTTAGGTTTGTTTGGATGAACAACACCAAAGTGTGGAAGATACCAAGTTTTAGGACTAGTGATTAAGGTTTCTTCTTTGGAAAGTTTCCTAATGTATCCTTTCTGTTCCAGATCCAACATCTTATTACAGTAGGCTTTACTAAAGGATTCATTTTTATCCATCTTACTCTCAGAACATTAAAGTCTCTTTAAGGCTATAGTTTTGCTTTCCGGAAGTTCTACATCCTCGTCTTTCCAAAGAAGTTCGGTCTCAAATCTATTACCTCTTCTTTTCAAGGTATTGGCAATTATGTTCTTTGCTCTAATATCTTCTTTGGATAATGCCTTTGTCTCCTCTTCGATTCCTGTATTGTCAAGGTTCCATTGTTGTTTAATCATTTCGTGAATTATATCTAATTCGTCTTTTTCAAATTGGCTAACATGGCAAACATATTTATTTTCTGTCGAAAAACTAGTCGGTGTATCTACATTTCCATGAAGGACCCAGCCCAAATGTGTCTTACTTTATGCAGGTCCGTTCCATGGTCCATTAATCAGTCGTCTAGTCACTAGAAGTGGCCAGTTGTCTTGACCTATTAACAGTCTTTGTTTTGCGTCAATCATAGATATGGCATTATTAGTAATATAAGGATATTTACCTCTAATGAAGTCTGCATCAATAGTCTGTGTTAATAGAGTCATACCTCTTATAGTCCTTACATGCCGAAGAAGGAATTTCTTACTTTGCTCTGGAGCTCTTACACTAAATGTTACTATTCTGGAGTCCTCTTGTCTCTGCAACTGGTTATTTGTCCACTGAAGGCATAATCGTTGCTGAGGTCCATCAAGTTTTAGCTCATCCGCTAAGTCATGATCAATAAGTGTAACTGAACTGGCATCGTCTAACAGAGCATAAGTATTAAAGGACTTTTCTCCATGGCTAAGAACAATAGGTAAAATTTTTAATAAAACATTTTTATTACTTAAAATATGGCAATTGGTTTCCAGTTGTTCAATAGATTGGTTACCAGATATTTGTTCTCCTGGAGTCTCCAAGGAAACAACATCGTTTTTGGTTTTATGTAAAAGTTTATGATGGGGTCGAGAACAATTATTTATCCCACATATCTTTATTCTTTTACATTGTTTAATGCTATGACGGAACTTCAAACAAGAAAAACAAAGTTTGTTCTTAGTGACAAAATCCCATCTCTCATCATTTGAGAATTTTTTAAATTTTAAACAGTCTTTTAAATCATGTCGTTCAGTACTACAGCAAATGCATTTGAATTGTCTCTTTGAAAAATCATTTGTTGTCAACGTTATGTCTTTTTTAGGTCCTTTTATAGTTGTCTTATACGTACTAATTTAAGGAAGCTCAAGCTGACAAGCTATTGAAGCTTTTGTCTCCAACCAAAAACTAAATTGAACTAGTTTTGGGCTTTTGTCATCCTGATGGGATGTATGCTCCAACCAATTTAACTTTAAATTTATAAGAAGCTTACTTAGTAGCTCTTGAAGTATTAACGGATTTCGTAAATAATCAATTTGACCTAAAGATTCAATAGTCCCAACCATACTGTTGATTTCATCTGAAAAGTTTATTAGTGTTTCTAATTTATCAGTTTTAACAAATGGAAAGTTTTTAATCTTTTCTAAAAGGGATTTAACAATGAGTTCAGGACGGCCCAACCTTTTCTTCAAAGAAATAATAATTTTGTCAGTGCATTGAGGTAAGATTAATAAACTTTCAACCGTTTTTCTAGCAGATCCTTTTAGACATTTTGCAAGTCGTGTTTGATTTTCTTCTGCTGAAAAATTGCATAGTTTTGTAGTGTTTTTGAATTGAAATATAAAATTTGGCCATTCAATGGGGTCACCACTAAATAAGGGCAAATCACTTGGCATAGACTGACGAGATAACATTTTTGATAAATTAAAAGAATGTTTATGGTGATTTAAATTTGGTTCTAGGGGTTTTATATTTACCGAATCTTTTGTCGCTGGTGCAAAACACTTAGATTGGTTCGACGACTTCTCCCAAGGGTCTTGTCCGTAACCCACTGGTTAATATTGGGACCATAGTTAGAAGACTCACTTGAATCATAATCACTTAAAATTTCTTCCTCTTCCAACTTGACCAGTTTCATTGCTAACTCCAAATCTAACATTTCCTGCTGATGTTTATGTTTGAATTCTTTTTTCTTCTTACTTATTTCAAGTTCTGCTTGGGCTTTTAAGATCTTTGAAGTTTTACTAGACCTGCTCTTTGTTTTGGACTTTTTTTTAAGTTGGGCATTCAAAGATTTACTAATGTCATTCTGTCTGGACTCTTCAATTGTATAAGCTATTGCAGATTTGACCTTTCGAATGTCTGACACTTTTCCCTGCGGTTTTGTCTGTCTTGGCTCCTTATAAACCTTAACCGCTGAGGTGGTCTTGCTAATGTCTGTCGTCTTCTTTAGCATCGTAACCTTTTCTTTCAGGCGTTCACTTCTACGTAAGTCAGATGTGGACATCATATAGTGCCGGTATCTTTATCTCGATCGAAGGACCAAAATTTTGTTGAAGCTTTATAACAACCTGAAGAATGGGTTCAAATATATTCAAGTTCGAAAGATCTGTACTGCTTTTCTTTATTAAAGTCAAATAGTTATGGTTTTTAAAATATTTTTTATTCTGACAACATAAATTAATTAATTGTGACAACGACTTATTTTCAAATGTACAGGGTCATTTATAACATAATTAAATAACAAATTAAAATATATACAAAGTAAAATATATTCACAACAGCTGGTGAATTGGAATTTAAGAAGTTAAAGTTATGTGACGCTGATAAAATATCATGTAGCATCAATGATTTAAAAGAAAATGGTAATACGTTGTTAAATATTATTCAAATAATTATTTATAAAGCATCAAAATTGATCAATGAATCTAATGAAAAAATTAAAATTAACTATCGAAACTTTTTATAATCATCCTGCATTCGGCGGACATATAGGACAAAAACGCTTGTTAAAAAAAAATAAAATCTGAGTATAAATGAAAAAATATGTCTGGAGATGTAGCTAGATTTGTCAAATCGTGTCCAAAATGTCACAAAAATAAAGCAACAATGCGTTCAAGAGAAGAAATGATAATTACACCAACTCCTCAGAAAGCATTCGAGATAACCTGTATAGACACTATAGGCCCTTTCTTGAAAAGTCATAATAAAAATATCTATGCTATCACCATAGAGTGTGAATTAAGAAAAATTTATTGTAATAATTCTGATACCAAACTAAGAGGCAAAAACAGTTGCACAAGCTATTGTGAAAAAATTCATTCTCGTATATGGTACTATGAAGGAAATTCGAACTGATATGGGAACTAAATATCGGAATGAAGTATTGGAAAAGACAGCTAAACTTTTAAGTATTGAGCAAAAGTTTTCTACAGCATATCACAGTCAATCGATTGGAGGTTCTGAACGAAATCACCGCGTTTTAAATGAATAACTTCGTTATTTTATTAACGATGCTCATACTGATTGGGACACATGGACATCCTATTATAGTTTCTGTTTTAACACTACTCCAAGTGCTTACCACAATTTTACGCCATTTGAGTTAGTTTTTGGACGTAACATTGAGATACCATCTTCCTTAACATCTGGCATAGAACCTGTTTACAACATAAATGCTTATAAAAAAGAGTTGGCCTATAGACTCCAAATTACTCAAAAAAGAGCTCAAGAAGTATAGGTGAAAGAAAAATTAAAACGGAAACAAGAATACAATAAAACAGCGAAAACGACAGACTACCGTGACGGAAATTTAGTGGTGCTCACAAATGAAACGCGTGCGAAATTAGATCCGTGGTATAACGGACATTATCCCTACTAATATTATTAATGTGAATGTAAGTTTGTTTGTTACGCTTTCACGCGAAAACTACTTAACCGATCATCATGAAACTTTGTACACATATTCTTGGAGGTATTAGAAGTAACATAGGATACTTTTTATTAAAGAAAATATTTTTTATTTTTTACGAAAACTAAAAAAATTGTTTGTCAAAAAATCTCAGAAACTAGCTTCTTCAACGCCATCTAGCCGTTGAGTTATGAAGTTCCAACCCCGAGTAGGCCACCGTAAGGTGGCGCAGTTAATCCCTACTAATATTATAAATGTGAATGTAAGTTTGTTTGTTACGCTTTCACGCAAAAACTACTCAACCGATCATCATGAAACTTTGTACACCTATTCTTGGAGGTAACATAGGATACTTTTTATTAAGAAAAATTATTTTTTATGAAAACTAAATAAATTGTTTGTCAAAAAATCTCAAAAATTTGCTTCTTCAACGCCATCTAGCGGTTCAGTAATGAAGTTCCAACCCTGAGTAGGCCACCGTAATGTGGTTCAGTTAATATCTTATATATTTAAACTAGCAATTACGACTTAATAAAGTGAAGCAGTTAATATCACATATATTTAAACGAGCAATTCTTACTCAAGGTTTATGACGCCACCGGAAGGTGGCGCAGTTTATATCTCACATATTTCAACAAATTCTTGCTAAATTAAATAATATGACGTAAGGGTCTTAAGGTGTCGCAGTTGCTACCTAATAAATTTAATCGATAGATTACAAAATATAATCAAAAAATAGTATACACCTGATAACTTACGAGAAAATATGATAAAAACGATAAAATAAAAAAAAATAATTGAAAACAAAATAAAATCGTAAAAATTTGAAAAAACCAAAAAAGACATCAGTTTTATGCGGTACGAAGTTCGCCGGGTCAGCTAGTACAATAATAAAGTGTGAAGGACCAAATTGTAAAGTGAGAAGTGATAAAAATAAAGTAATTCAAGTTTATTCAAATAGATTAAAACATTTTGATGTGCGTTGATATCGGACAAAAAGAAACGTTAAAAAAATATGCAAATTTTGTTGTTTTTCTTTTTTATGTTATTAATTCATTTCTCTTTTTTTTATTAGCTAAACTTTAAACATTATTAATTTCAGTTTCGTTAAAAAATGTTGTACTCGAAAATTTGACCTAATTAAAATGCTAAGTCAGAGCTAAGAAATAATATCAGGTTGATAATTTCTATTTAATTTCATTACACAGCAAATATCTTTTATCCATAGCTAGATTACATATTTATGTACATCATTTTACTACAAATTCGCTACGATTTCAACTTGATTCTAAGCTAGATAATGTAATTTAGTTTATTATTTTTTTATTTTAAGTAAAGATTGTTTTAGTAGTTAGTATTAATGTTCTATTGCTTTTATTACTATATTGTTTTTTTTAAACTGATGAAAAATATATCGATTTTTTACATTCCATATAAAATAAACTCCACATCTTCTCTGTAGTTCATTTTTTTTAGAGGGGGAGGATGTAGTGTTAGCATTAAACACAGAAATATTTTATAATTTAATTATATTTTAAATGATTGTCATTTAACTCTATAGAATATTTTACATTTGATACATCGACATTTTTTCCTTCGGTAGTTGTCTGGTTCAATTACCTATTAATATGCTGACTGCAATAATCCTTGTAAAATGTTAATAATTATAGTAATTAATAAAACAGGGGTTAAAAATAGTTACTATGTAGTTGCAATAACTAATAAACATTGCTTACACAAAAAAAGTATACAAGTATTTTTAATCATAAACGGACCATTACATTATTACTTTTTTTTTGTCTTGGTACACAGTTTATTTTTTAAGTAATAGATAGATGAATATTGTTTCGGAAAAGATAAAAAAATAATTGACATAAAAATATTTAGAATTGTAATACTGATGGGTAAAGATTTGTGTCAGTTAAAAAAAAAGGTAAAAAGCAAAACAGTGTTTTCTTTTAATTTATGAAAATTTGCTATTAACAAAACTCATTTATTTTTCAACAGAGATGATGGATGAAATCGATATTTTAAAAATGAGCTTCATACGCGGTTGTGCTTTGAATTCACGATAAGACATGACCTATATAACGTATTCTTGAGAATATAAATCAAAGAAAAAAATATTAGGTATAATGTTGAGACTACAGAAAACACAATACTTTATTTTAAAACATGGCATTTTAAGTATAATTTGAACTATCTAATAAGACAAAGAAATGTTTCGTTTTTATTTTAACCCTTTTAGAAGTGAGTTCAATGTTTACAAATATATATATATATATATATATATATATATATATATATATATATATATATATATATATAATTTTAATTCTTTGATAAAATATTAATTTTCCTATAAATAAAAAATGAGTTTGATATTAGTAATAGGGTTTTTTCGGGAAATAAATAAAAATAGTGTTTTTTCAATACAATAGTAAAAAATAGGATCATTACAAGTACCTGTACAGAAATAAACATAAGCAAAGAGATAATAAAATTATTAATTGTTGGTAATTTTGGTCACTAATTCAGTAAGTTACACCATCGGGTTATAAACACATTATCATAATCATAATAAGTTACATTTAGTGATAATTTTACATTATTAAGTTATAGTTATATTTTACTTAGAGCAGCACGGTCACTTTGCAAAAGCTATTGTTTACATTTATTTTTAAATGATTTTTTTGTAGACGATGATTTTCAATTCTTTGGGCTAAATTTTTCATGAGTTTGGAGTTACGTACTAGCTGTATCTATGTTTAATATATGTTTTGCTAGAAGGAATGACCATACAATGATTTGAAAATCGAGTGTTTTTATACTGCATGACTTTCTTTAAAATTATTTTTTTTTTTGGTAACAACCCTCATGACTTTTAAGAAATAGAGCTGTCTTAACTCAATCAAACCGACTTTTTTGTACAAGCGATCCCTAAATTAAGTCTTGTTTGTAGCGATAAAATACCCTTTGCTAGCTCCAGAGGGTTCTGCTGAAATTTTGCTTAGTTTTTTCCCCAATCAAGATATTTAATAGGGCGCCAGTACTGACATACAAATAAAATAATAGATCAGTTTCAAGTGATTTATTCAATAAAAATTGGTTAATTACTTTGACAGTTAATAAAAAAAATTAATTCAATCTCTTATCTTATTTTTGTTGAAGGTTTGATAACGGTGTTTTATTAAGCAATAGTTGTGAAGTTTGATTTCCACTAAGCTTCTAAACAAACAGCGGGCGATATGGAATTTCCCTTCGGTATTTCCTGTCCGGAAAATCTGAACTGCAACGGACTTTCTGATGATAACTCTTGACGAATTCAAAATGTTGATTTTGATAAACCACATATTAGGGCCCTTCTTTCAGGTGGCAATAACCCTATCAATAAAGTTGGAATCAAAACTCCGAATTTCAAATACTTTTATTCGAACACAATAGCTATCAGTCTCTCCATATTTCGAGAAAAAATTAATAATCTTTTAAGTATAAATAATAAAAAAAAAATACCACAAAAACTGACCTAGTATTGAATTCAGCCATTGTATTCGAATATTTAAAACATTAGTAAAATAAATAAAATATTACATTCACCGAATTTTGGATTATTAAACTATTAAATTTAAAACCAAGGTATTAAATAACTTACCAGAGACAGAAGGGGAAAGTTGTTTGGAAAACTTGAATTAAAACCATTCAACGTTCAAATGAACAGAATAAAATCGCAAATTGACTCAGAAGCCAATAACTCTCCTACCACTTTGCAGTCTCCCACTCGTTACAACGCCAAAACAATAAATAATTTAAAAATATTTATAGTCCAGGAGAACTGATCGAAATAAACGATGCAATCGTTACACCACGGTACCTTGGCAGAAAAAAAAAATTGAAGATTTTTTTTTTTCAAGTGAAAATTTTCTCAAAATAAGTAATGAAGATAAAAAGTAATAATCCAAAATTGGTGAATAAGTAAAGAATATAAAAATTAGTAACTTATGTTGGTTAACAAGATGACTGGTGTAATTCTTAAATATACAAAATACCAAATTAAAACCCAAGAAACACAAAAAAAATTACCAGTACAAAAAGTTACTAACACTTAAATAAGAAGAAATTAAATCGACAACTAAGTGACTGGATTTTTACAAAAGGTAAAATTACCGTGGGTTTTGAAGAAACCCAGGTAGTTAAACCGTCACAAGACGACGTGACTAGATTTTTCTACAAGGTACTAGCCAACCTAAAAGGTGGAACGAATTCCTCAAAAAGCAAGTGAAATTACCATGGGTTTTGAAGAAACCCAGGTAGTTAAACCGTCATAAGACGAAGTGACTGGATTTTTACAAGGGGTACCAGCCAACCCAATGGAACGGTCAACACTGAAGTTTCTCCACGCTGGGCAGGGAATACGAGGAGCTCAGTGAAGACGGGTGGTCTCGGCATAACCAGCGGTTCGTCGTATCAATATAATGGCATGTCAACCATTTCAAAAAAAAAAAAAAAATAAAAAAGGTAAATATAAAAAAAAAATATAGGGACTTGACCAAGGGAGTTCCGAAAATTAAGCTTCCCCGGGAACATGTTTCTCCATTCGGCAGACAACGCCCAGTCGGGAAGAGAGAGAGAATTTAAAGCCAAAGAGGTTAAGACAAAAAAAAAAATTTGAAAAAGTGGCAATAACAAAAAGAACAAAAAAAAATATAGTCACAATCGGTAAGAGAGTCCCCCCACTTTAAAAAAAAAAAATTTGGTCGCATTGACCAGCACCTCTAGGGTACCAAAAAAGTCATAATCGGTATTGCTAACATTTAAGTAGCATTAAGTCACAATCGGTAAAAAAATTCATAAACTGTCCTAATTAAATGTCGTCAAAGAAAACATCAAACGAGATGTCAAAAGAAACAAGAGAAATATTGTTCACAAAGCGAATATAGAAAAACGAAAAGTGAAGAAAGTCAAGGCAAAAACTGTCTCCCTAAGTAAAATAACTTTCCAAAACAACGAAGACAAAGATAAGACTGAAGTCAACAAAAATCATTGAATAAAAAATACTCAACAAATGAGAACAAAATAAGCTATAAAGCTAAACAAATATTCAATGAACGAAAAGAAAAAATTGAAACCAAATATCGATTGAACAAAAATGAGACTAACTCTCAAAAAACAAATCAATCAATATCCGAATCAAAAAATAACTTGACACGTCTTATCGCACACGCTGTGCAAATTGGAGACAATATAAAAGATAAAAAGGAAATAGTTTTCATTAAAAATGACAACAAATAACGGTAAGAATGTGAACAATAAAAATAGGACAGTTAATAAAAGAAAAGCGACAAAATCAGTAAGGGACAGGTAAGTACACTACAAAACGTTAAAATTACTGAAGGCAATATCAAACAAGAGAAAGAGAAAATTTAGAACAAGGAACTAGGCAAACTAAA
The DNA here is from genome assembly GCA_964028335.1 of Altica lythri. Classification (NCBI taxonomy): domain Eukaryota; kingdom Metazoa; phylum Arthropoda; class Insecta; order Coleoptera; family Chrysomelidae; genus Altica; species Altica lythri. Next base: position 52,457,659 of record OZ034800.1, read on the forward strand.
TATTCAAAAGTACAAGTTTATACTAATTTGATGGTGCGGCACAGAGGAACAGCGACAGCCTGTACTCGCAAATAAATGCTATCCCTAAGGTACAGTACTGACCTGAACTCAGCAACCCTTTTTTTTTAAATTTTAAATTAAAAAAATTAAATGACAATCAAGTTAATTAAAAAGTTGAAATGAATTTTAAAAAAGTTTTAAGAATTAAAAAAAAATCTAAGAAATAGAAATTGAAAAGTTAATAAAACTAATGCCTTTAGTGTAGTGACTCCAGTGTACGGAATGCAAAAATAAATATACCAAAATCTGAGAATTTAAAAATATCGAGAAAAGAAAAAATATAAAACGATATCTCAAAAAATTACTGCAAAATTACTACAAAAAATATTACAAAGGTAACAAAACATACGAAAAAAAAATCACAAAATATATCAAGATGTCCTCGGTATGTGAAGAAACAGTCCAAGCTATTATAAGGTATTTCTGTATTTGGTGCATCACAAAACAGTACCGAAAAAAAATGAAAGAATGATATGAGGGAAACAAAAATCCCGAGTAGGTACAAAAACACATGGAAAATCTATTTTCTTCACAAAGATAAACCTTAAAGGTTAAAAAAAAAGAAGCAAAATAGACCATAATCCCACAATACGATAAGATACGGTAAATTTCTATTGTGTCCCATCCATCGGAACACCAATAGAAGCGATAAGAAGCAGTTACTACCAACTGCTCCACGATAAAGAGGTCTCACGGACCCCTATAAGATACTAAGGTCTCACAGACCTTACACGGAATAATGTAGTCTTCCAGACCACACCAAAAATATGCCCACGGCAAACAACTAAAGGTACCCACACTCAAGATATAACAAAATTCCTAAAAACCATCTTCCAAATTTTAACTGAAAGAAATGAGATAACAAAGAGAGAAAAGAAAAAACCAAAATACAGAAATTAAAGGAATACACGAAACAATTGACTGTAACTATCACAACCACAAAATAAAGTCATAAAAAAAACCGACCAAGAAAGCATAGATAGCAACAAAAAAGGACATATTGATAACACGGTACAAACACATTAAAATCTGCCAAGAAGGGCCCTAACTGTATAGAACATTCCGCCTATAAATCAGGAATAATAGAGACAAACTCAAGATAAAGAAATATTTTAATTGATAGATAACATCGTAAGTGACAATCGGTATAGAAAAATTACTAATAAATTAAAAATACCAAAATATTTAGATAAAATCAAATCAAACATCGGTAAATAGAAAGTTAACTTTGAACAAAACCAGTTCAAATTATAAACGAAATACACCAATTCAATAGTGAATAACCTTGAGCGGTAGATAAATATAAATTGAACAAAACAATATTACGGGTAAAAAAATTAAATGTTAGTAAAAACCCGAATTGACAAATATTTGTATGTCTGTACAAATTTGATGTTAAAGAATAAATGAAAGAAAATGAAAGGAGAAAAACCAGCAAAACTCAGGCCTTTGATGTTGGGCGCCAAATTTGTAGCGATAAAATACCCTTTGCTAGCTCCAGAGGGTTCTGCTGAAATTTTGCTTAGTTTTTTCCCCAATCAAGATATTTAATAGGGCGCCAGTACTGACATACAAATAAAATAATAGATCAGTTTCAAGTGATTTATTCAATAAAAATGGGTTAATTACTTTGACAGTTAATAAAAAAAATTAATTTAATCTCTTATCTGATTTTTGTTGAAGGTTTGATAACGGTGTTTTATTAAGCAATAGTTGTGAAGTTTGATTTCCACTAAGCTTCTAAACAAACAGCGGGCGATATGGAATTTCCCTTCGGTATTTCCTGTCCGGAAAATCTGAACTGCAACGGACTTTCTGATGATAACTCTTGACGAATTCAAAATGTTGATTTTGATAAACCAAATATTAGGGCCCTTCTTTCAGGTGGCAATAACCCTGTCAATAAAGTTGGAATCAAAACTCCGAATTTCAAATACTTTTATTCGAACACAATAGCTATCAGTCTCTCCATATTTCGAGAAAAAATTAATTATCTTTTAAGTATAAATAATAAAAAAAAATACCACAAAAACTGACCTAGTATTGAATTCAGCCATTGTATTCGAATATTTAAAACATTAGTAAAATAAATAAAATATTACATTCACCGCATTTTGGATTATTAAACTATTAAATTTAAAACCAAGTTATTAAATAACTTACCAGAGACAGAAGGGCAAAGTTGGTCGGAAAACTTAAATTAAAACAATTCAACGTTCAAATGAACAGAATAAAATCGCAAATTGACTCCGAAGCCAATAACTCTCCTACCACTTTGCAGTCTCCCACTCGTTACAACGCCAAAACAATAAATAATTTAAAAATATTTATAGTCCAGGAGAACTGACCGAAATAAACGATGCAATCGTTACATGTTTTTGTTAAAAATAAGTTTGAAAATCAATTTTCGTATTATATTGAGGTTTATTAAACAGCAACTAAAAATTAGTTAAAACTGAAATAATGCAAAATACAGACTTTTTATCTAATCTGATTTTACGAAGAACATTTAAGGTGAGAAAAACCTATAATTAAGTATTATGTTTTGGAAATGTTATGCTTAATCTGTTTATTTGTGTATTTTAGTGAGTCTGCTCTTGAGATCCTCTCATATTCATTAACATTTACATATAGAAAATTGGGTAGAGTGTTTACATATGAGGAGTGAGGAGAGTGTTATAAATGTAGTTTTTGATCGGGATGGGAAAAACAGCGCGGCCATAAGAGCGCGGTCGAAAGAGCGCAAGACAAAACAGCGCCGACCCCAAACAGCGCCGGACAAAACAGCGACGGAACAAAACAGCGACGGATCAAAACAGCGCCATATTGTTTTCACATTAAAGCTATGAACTTAAAAAATAATTTTCATGGCTTAAAATTCTGAATATCCTGATACTTAGCTTATTGTGGCTATTAATAAATAGAATGAATACAAGAAATCTCTTTGAGTGAGAAAATTTTCATACGCAATTGCAAAAACCCTTATTTTCCTTTTGAGTTTTTATTATCTGTGGATTTTTAAGTGTATGTTTTCCTGTGGATATTTTTTTTTACCCTTTTATATGAAATTTAAAATTCTGTCTTCGTCTTGTGTATTACCCTGTATGTAAATTAGGCACGATCACAAACCTAATACTTTGTAATAACATTAGACAATACTATAATATATAATAATAACTTTTTTATTGTGCCCTACAGGGTATTGAATTAGCAAAACGTTTCATTGAGGTAATTAGTTAATCATTAGAGCGGACAAATACCGAATTTAAAAGTCTGCAGGATGTTCCTTTTAAAACAATATATAACTTTATACTGCCACCATATATCGATGCATCCTGTATAATTTAAAATGAATGTTACGTTTTATTATGCACATCTTTTATGTTAATCACTTCGTGTCATTATTTTTAAGATAACAAATTAATCAAGTTTTGCCATACAAATGGGACATCCTGCATATAAAAGGGTAAACGAAAAAATAATCCGCAGGAATAGTTCCACTAAAAAAAATCCACAGATAATAAAAATTCGAAAGAAGAATAAGTTTTTTTTGCAATCCCGTATGAAAATCTTCTTACTCAAAGAGATTTCTTGTAAGTATACATTCTATTTATTAATACTTACTATAAATTAAATACAAGTATATGTAGAATTTTAAGCCATGAAAATTAAAGTTCATAGCTTTAAAGTAAAAACAATATGGCGCTGTTTTGTTTCGTGGCTGTTTTGTCCGGCGCTGTTTTGTCCGGCGCTGTTTTGGGTCGGTGCTGTTTTGGGCCGGCGCTGTTTTGTCTCGTGCTCTTTCGGCGGCGCTCTTATGGCCGCGCTGTTTTGTCCTAGACTAGTTTTTGATTGGCTTAAAGTTAATTTATTATTTTGAAACCACTTTAGTATAAATCGCAACTCATGTTCAGCTGTATATTCTACCCTATCCCAGTTTTGACCTGTATAAAAAAACGCGGTATCACCTGCAAAACTTCATTTTTTCTTTTCTGTTTTGTTCTAGGAAATTATTTTTATAAATTGTAAACAGCAGTGGTCCCAAAACTGTTTCTTGTGACATGCCACAAGATACAGCCGTAAAGACTTACTTCGTCAATTTTGACATATCGTTGTCTATTATTTAAATAACTTTTGAATAAATTTAATCTCTGATGCCAATCTGATTAAGTTTGCTAATAAGTTTTTAGTGCTACAGGCCTTCCTCAGATCTACAAAGACACACAGTGATATTTGTTTTTTGTCTATGCTATTGTAATAATTTGTGGTTAGATTATAAATTGCATCTTTAGTAGATTTACCTGCTCTAAATCTGTATTGTTTAAGCGATAAAAGTTTTTTTTTTAAATGTTATTATGCGATATTTAATTATCTTTTCAAAAACTTTTGAAATATTGGATATTAACGAGATTGGTCTATAAATACCCATACCTATCTGTTTTAAATCCACTCTTAAATGAAGGCTTGAACTTTAACTTACAAGTGATGCATATTTACAACCTCCACCCTGTTTACAACCTAAAATTTTATATATGTGCCAAATTAATATATTAAATGATGACACTATCAAATGTCATAAAACATTTCAGTGTGTGTATTTTCATGTAATTTTAGTTTCGTTTAAATCTAAATTTTTTGCAAAATGTCTCAGAAACCCCATTCAAATTGTTTAAATAAACCAAATTTGTTAATATATCAACAACCTTTGGGGGAAAAAGAAGAACGAAAATTGGAACCTCAAAAAAAATCTCCCTACAAAGCTAGTAAGTATACATTTTTCTAATATGGAAACTAATACTAGAAGATTTATTAATTTAATTTAAGTTTTAAAATTAAACTAGTTAAAGTCTTATTTTAATTGTCATTGTGTAACTATTGTGTATTATAACTTTCCTTCTTAAGCTATTATATTAATCCAGGCACATGCATTCGGAAATGTTAGGTATTTGTAAATAACAAAAGCTTGTTAATTGCTACTGAATGGGGATGTAAAACCAACACTTGTTACAAAACTAACACGTAACAGGGAAAAATATAAACTCAAAAATATTAACGTTGTTCTAAATGGATTTGAATAGGTACTCAACGACAAATACAGATCGTCGATAAAAATTTTAATAGCATAAGAGTGGCCGTTATCCGGTGTTTCATGTGACCTCTATGGGTCATATAGTGGACATATAAATATTAGGAATTATGTTTATAGCCACATGTGGAAGACGGCTGCAAAAAAAATACATAGCAAGCTTTTTCGTGATGTTAATGTTAAACACATATTACAAAACACAAAATTATGTTGTGTTAATTAAATTACAGCTATAGACAGAGTCCAACCCAAAGTTATAAAAATATGTACCGGTGCGGATATGAAAAAACTTAGTTCTCCACCGTGTGAATACAAATCACTACCACGCATCAGAGGACCATGGGGAATAATTTGGTTAGGAATTAAAATGGCTATAGCAGCAACTGTGGTATATACCAGCTACGACTTAGGTATTTGGGGAAAATCAGATGAAACCGAAAAATTGTATAAAAAATTTATACGAGTATATAGCGGTAAAAAAGAGCCGAATGATAAATGGGTACCACCAACTTGTACTTCATCCAAGAGGGAGCTTACTCCTGTAAGTATAGAAATTTATTTTAATTATAAATGTCTAAAAGTTAATGTTTATGTTTTGCAGCTTGTAAGTTTTAATGAATATGGACACTGCGAGGAACCCGCATTTGTTCAAGAAAGAACAATTCATGATTTGCAAAATAAATGGAATCATTTGGTTACTTTGGTATGCTCTGGTATCGCTAATTTTCCTGATAATATTCGCGAATGGAAAGAAGGAAGGATAAAGCAATCAGATCCCCAATTGGAACATCAAGTTACATGTTTAAATTATAATTCCTTATCTGAGGATAAAAAAATTGTGAATATATATCAACGATGTAGATAGATATATACTCTTTACCCTATTTATATGTTGGTTGTAGCAGTAGGCCAAATTTTAAATAAAAACTTCTTATACAAATCTAATTCCTAATATTTGGTATAATCTACTAAATTCACATAAAAAGTGTACCGTTTGAAATACAAACTCTCTCTCTCTCTCTCTTTCTCTCTCTCTCTCTCTCTCTACAGTGAGGTAAATAGTGGGTATTTAGCAAAAATTAGGCGAAGTGTACTCTTTAAGATTTAATAGGTACTTCAATATTTCGTTAAAAATATTTTAACATCTTCAGGAAGTTACTACAAATGTTACAATTCAATTAAAATAATAACTAGTTATGTTCTGATAATGTTTTACTTACTCTTGTGAGGATGAAGCCAACGTTGGAATTAGGTATAATAAAAATAAAATATTTAAAACAATCACTATAGTTAAATTATTAGTAAAATTTCTCAAAACACTCTACAAATGTTGAAAAACTTAGATGTCATCGTTATGTTGGATTAACATAAAATAGAGACGTAACTACTACGATTTTTTGAAAATATATGAACAAAGCCAGGAGAGTGAGTATATATTATTGATTTGTTAAGGTTAACTAAATAGGTTTAGGTTTATATAGTATGAAGATAGACAAAAAGAGTGAATGTTAATAATTACTAAGGTCTTAGAGGATTAAATTATTAAATTATTATGAATTATTGGAGATGAACATAGATGTAAACTTTTTTAAAGGATGAGATTATTCATTTATAGAGGAAGAACTGATATTAGATGGTAGGTGGTTATTATCTAAGTATAATAAGAAACTATAAATTTCACTGAGATGTTGTATATCAGTACGTTTGTTGATACTGTTAGGTTCCTGTAAAATATGTGTCATCTCTAAGAAAAGTATTTTTTTGTAGTTATTACAAGTGGAAAGAATCTTAATAGAAGAATAGTCACTGTGTCTAAAATAATCAGCAAACGACTAAGAAGTACTTTATATATATATATATATATATATATATATATATATATATATATATATATATATATATATATATATATATATATATATATTACTATTGGCCAATATAAACGTTATAAATTTAATAGACTTTTTTGTTTTAACTTCTTTTAATTAGTTGAAATAATATTCTTTTAATAATCATATGCTTTAGTTTATGGGCTTTTTCTCTCTTTATAGGCGAGCCAACGAAGCAGTTAAAAGCCTAGAACCTAGCAATTTTTTGCAGCAAGATGAATTGTCATGCAACTTTTTGCATTCGATTCGGGAGAGTGTCAGGAAATTTTGTAAACTAAATTTATTTTCGGGAGATGACAATTGCATCTTGTGTCTAAGAACAGAACAGAACAACATAAATCATTTAAATACACAGAGGAAGATATAGAAGAAAGAATTCAAAAAATTAAATATAATAAAATTTCATTACATTTTTTATTACATACAATTGTTGGTTTTGAGTAATTATTTTTTATCTTTGGTTGATACCACACTTTTATCATATAACTTAAACAATTAAATATAAATATTAAGGTACCATAGTAAATCATGTAATAATACACCTAACACCATTCAAGGCGAAGAGTTCTACCCTGAGCACCAGGTGCCTCGTGTTTAGAGATCCCAAAACCTCCAAATATAAAAATTAAACTTATTTTTATTCATATTTCGATACATCAAAAATTTTCATATTCCATCTCTTCAAGACGGAATTTGAAAATGCATTTTTCTTAAACACAAAATGCAATTTTCATCGCCCGGAGATCAATTTATTTTACAAAATTTCCTGACAATATCCCAAATCGAATTCAGAAAGTTGTATAACGATTCAACTTGCTGTACAAAAATGCTCGGTTTAATGCCTCGTTGTCTCGCCTATTAATTAGCCAGCTGATCTAATCATCTAATATTCATCAGTGGGAAATCATTTTAAGCAAATGTAGCTCCTGAAAACTTATTAAGTGATTAAATATAAATATAATAAGCAATAACATACTTATGTTTAAAAAGATATGTTTTTTTACAATATGCAAAATATGTGGTAAATAGAAAACAATAAAGGTATTTTCTGTTTTTTTTGTGGCCCCAAAGATGTCTTAAAATAATATGCACATTTTAAAATTAATGAAGCCGAAAATTTATTTATTCCTAAAAAGAAAGGTCTTATTTTACATTTAAATTTAGAAGAAATGCGTCTCTCCTTGATTAATAAACGCTAAAACACCTGGTGCCTTCGACTGAGTAATGAATGGATATTAAAGATGCGGTTTACGTTTACTGGATTAATGGCTGAATGGAACTGACTTATTATTTTATAACCATGTAGCTATTTACTAATAACAAAAGTAATAATAATGGAATAGAAAATAAAAATGCACTCATCTGGCATGTTTTAAAAACATTAAATAAAATTAAAAAAGTATTCTATTATAGAAGTATGTACATAATTACTTGTTCTGGTATATAAAATTAGGTAAAAGTTAAAAAGTATTGTTTTTAAGTTGTTGTTACTTTAACTTGTTTTGGTGTAAAAGAATTAAGTAAGATTAAAAAGTTTGCTATATTTGTTATTTAAAAACAATATTTTTATTCTTTTATATATTTGTGGTGCTAATAGATATTTATAAAAATTTAGATTGTTATAAATTTAATAACTTAAGAAATCCTGCATGGAATCTTATCTTTTAAAAATAAGAAAACCAAGAAATGACTCAGGAAAAAACACAACAATATTACATCTAACACCTGCAATATATAAATATAAATATATATATATCTATATATATATATATATGTATATATATATATATATATATATATATACAAAAAGGGAAAATTATTGGGCATGTACGCAAAAAGGATCAATAAGGCCACGAGTAGGAATGGTAACCGCAGACATGCATGTTTCTGGCTCATTAGCCGTCATCAGTGCGGCATAACCAAGAAGTAGGGTATTGCACTTGGCTAGCAAAAGTGTTGGGTACTTGGGAGCAACGGATGTTGGGGAAACATGTGTAAAGAAACATAAAAACACAAAAACAACGAAAGCTCACACAGGAGTCCTATCGCCATTTTGTGCTTTCGGCCAGCTGTGCCAATGGGTTTTCGGCTAGCAACCAGCGTCGCAACGTTGGCGAAACGGACTCATTGTGTTTGAGTCGTTCTAAGCCCAGGATATGAAATAAACAAAGTGCCAAGAGAACGCGTATTAATATAAACAAAAGGGGAAAATTATTGGGCATGTACGCAAAAAGGATCAATAAGGCCACGAGTAGGAATGGTAACCGCAGACATGCATGTTTCTGGCTCATTAGCCGTCATCAGTGCGGCATAACCAAGTAGGGTATTGCACTTGGCTAGCAAAAGTGTTGGGTACTTGGGAGCAACGGATGTTGGGGAAACATGTGTAAAGAAACATAAAAACACAAAAACAACGAAAGCTCACACAGGAGTCCTATCGCCATTTTGTGCTTTCGGCCAGCTGTGCCAATGGGTTCTTTTTGTTTATTTCATATCCTGGGCTTAGAACGACTCAAACACAATGAGTCCGTTTCGCCAACGTTGCGACGCTGGTTGCTAGCCGAAAACCCATTGGCACAGCTGGCCGAAAGCACAAAATGGCGATAGGACTCCTGTGTGAGCTTTCGTTGTTTTTGTGTTTTTATGTTTCTTTACACATGTTTCCCCAACATCCGTTGCTCCCAAGTACCCAACACTTTTGCTAGCCAAGTGCAATACCCTACTTGGTTATGCCGCACTGATGACGGCTAATGAGCCAGAAACATGCATGTCTGCGGTTACCATTCCTACTCGTGGCCTTATTGATCCTTTTTGCGTACATGCCCAATAATTTTCCCCTTTTGTTTATATTAATACGCGTTCTCTTGGCACTTTGTTTATTATATATATATATATATATATATATATGAATAATGGTATAGTGACTGGTTCAATATAACGTGAAGTCAATAGTGGAGTTGCAGTCAATGTTATGGCCAATGTAAATGAAGAAAACTCTTTTATTTTTGTCAAGCTTTCGAATTTATTTAATTCTTTTTCAAGACATCTATAGTGAAGAAAAAAATTTTTTATATAATAAAAATTTTTTTTATAATGTTTTATATGTGATAACTTACTAATACGTGAGGTTATGAAAAAAGCTGCGAATTCTGTTTGATAAAATTAAAGTAAATCATATTATTAAAATACATAAAAACATATACGTTTAAAACTTATTATTTGATTGACTTTTAATATGTCTTCAATTTCTTTTTTATATATGTATGTTTTTTTATGTATCTATGGTATTTATTTTAACACAGTAGGAAAGCAAAACATTGTAATGATTAATTTATTTAGATTTTATTTTTATATCAAGTAACTTACTATATTCGTGAAATACAGAACTTTAATTTCAAAAATTTTTTATAAAAAAATTTTTTTAAATGTTAAATTTAATGAAAGTTGTTATTTTTTATGTTTTTATTTTTGTTTATTTTAATATTATATTAATCTTTATGTTTGTAATCCTGTTTTAATTTATTAAAAGTTTTTTATATTTATAAGTTAAATTTATATGTTAAATTTATTTATATTTATTTTTGAAATGATAGAATGTAACAATAAATATTACTCAGCCCTTCTATATCTGATTTTCTATTAATACATGTTTGCCTTTTATCAATGTGTGTCATTTCTAAGAATAATCTTTTTTTATGGTTCCTTTCTCTTTCTAAAATTTTTGTTTCTTCAAATTTAAAACTATGATTATTTTTGACTGCATGTTCTGTTAGTGCACAAGCATTAATTTTATTATTTCTAATATCACTTTTATGAGAAACATGCAGAACTGTACACAGCAGGAACATCTCTCATAAAAGTGATATTAGAAATAATAAAATTAATGCTTGTGCACTAACAGAACATGCAGTCAAAAATAATCATAGTTTTAAATTTGAAGAAACAAAAATTTTAGAAAAAGAAAGGAACCATAAAAAAAGATTATTCTTAGAAATGACACACATTGATAAAAGGCAAACATGTATTAATAGAAAATCAGATATAGAAGGGCTGAGTAATATTTATTGTTACATTCTATCATTTCAAAAATAAATATAAATAAATTTAACATATAAATTTAACTTATAAATATAAAAAACTTTTAATAAATTAAAACAGGATTACAAACATAAAGATTAATATAATATTAAAATAAACAAAAATAAAAACATAAAAAATAACAACTTTCATTAAATTTAACATTTAAAAAAATTTTTTTATAAAAAATTTTTGAAATTAAAGTTCTGTATTTCACGAATATAGTAAGTTACTTGATATAAAAATAAAATCTATGTAAATTAATCATTACAATGTTTTGCTTTCCTACTGTGTTAAAATAAATACCATAGATACATAAAAAAACATACATATATAAAAAAGAAATTGAAGACATATTAAAAGTCAATCAAATAATAAGTTTTAAACGTATATGTTTTTATGTATTTTAATAATATGATTTACTTTAATTTTATCAAACAGAATTCGCAGCTTTTTTCATAACCTCACGTATTAGTAAGTTATCACATATAAAACATTATAAAAAAATTTTTATTATATAAAAAATTTTTTTCTTCACTATAGATGTCTTGAAAAAGAATTAAATAAATTCGAAAGCTTGACAAAAATAAAAGAGTTTTCTTCATTTACATTGGCCATAACATTGACTGCAACTCCACTATTGACTTCACGTTATATATATATATATATAAATATATATATTCCTACTCGTAACCCTATAATCCTTTTTGCGTACATGCCCGTTAATTTTCCCCTTTTGTCTGTCATAAGTACGCATACTTGGCACTCTTTTTTGTTTCACATCCTGGGCTTGGAACGACTCAAACGATATGAGTCCGTTTCGCAGTGGCGACGGTGGTCGTAGCCCCGAAATGTGGGCACAGCTGACCGAAGGCACACTCCTGTGTGAGCGTTCGTTTTTTGTGTTTTTAGACCCATGTTTCCCTACCATCCTTTGCTCCTAAGTACCCAAAACTTTTGCTAGCCAAGTGCAATATCTTACTTAGTTATACCGCACTGATTCTGGGTAACGAGCCAGAAAGTAAGTTTTTGTATTGTACAGTATGCGCCAAAACAAACGACACTAAAAAACTAAAACTTTATTAAACGTGAAAAATTAAATAACATTTCAAATAATGCGAATTTTAAGTTTTGCTTCTATACAAAATGTATTCAAAGTGTTCGCCATTGCGTTCCAAGCAGTACTTATAACGCTTAATAAGATTGCTTAGCATGTTATTAAAAATAGGCTGCTGCATTCTTCTAAAAGAGGTCAAGATTTTTGCACGAAGTTCATCAATAGTTGCCGGTGGGTTTTCTGTAAAAATGGCTTGTTTCAGCATACCTCATACGTAAGCATCAGGAGTTGTTAGATCAGGTGAATGAGAAGGGTAAGGAAAATTCATGGTACGGGAAATTACGCGGTCTTCAAAATTTTCTCGAATCGGATCTAAGGATGCTGTCGTGGTATGACAAAAAGCCCCATCCTGTTGGAACCATTGGGTATTCGACTGTATGTTTCTGGCACGACAGAATTGTCTGAGATCAATAAAAAATGGTATCAAAATTTGTTCTCTACATCGCATTTGATTTAGTGTAACGGGTCTTCTACGCTCGTCTTTCACGAAGTAAGGGCCCACTGCGCACCAAATCGTTACACAGTCACTGTGAAGAGGTTTCTCTACGACGATGTCTGGTAATTCAAAACCAAGAAAACGATTTGCCTGTCGATTGATAAATCCATTTAGATGGATGTAACATTCGTCTGTAAAGCACACATTTAATAAAAAATAGGGGTTGTTCATAAACCATTTCCAAGACTGAAGCACAATAAACAACTCTTAATTTCTTGTCTTGTCTTGTAAGTGTTGCCCAATCTGTATTAAATAGGAAAAACCAACAATCTTCTTAAACATTCTTCGAGTAGACGTTTCACTGAAATTCATTTTTAGAGATGTTCTGCGGAGACTTCTTGTTGGTGATTCTAACACCTGTTGAAAAAGCCTTCCTTAATTCGCATTTGTTGTCACGGTAACTGGACGACTAGTACAGCTTTTGCGTTGAGTTAAAACGCTTCCTGTTCATTGAAATTTTGCAAAGACTCTTACCAAGTCCTTATTCGTCGGTGCAGGCTTCTGAAACTCTTCCCGAAATTGATTGACAACCATTAACAATTGTTCCAATTGTAAAATACATTGTTAAGTAAAATCAAATAAAATCACAACTACAAATAATTAAGAAAAAGTTGTTAAGACAGTATTAAAATTTAGTGTCCGTGTTACCTCAATTAGACCAAGACAAGGTTGGGTGGATACCGGAGATTATTTTAGGTTATGTTTATTTATTGTTTATGGATATTTTTGGGGTAACATTTACTTTTACAAAATTTGTAATGTAATTGATATTTACAATTGGTGTTTTTTAAATATAAAGTTTTTAACTTAGTTGAAAGGAGTAACAATAAGGTAAGTTTTAGTAATTAAAATATTTATAATGACACAATTAAACGTTTTGTTTTTTACAATGAGATATGGAAACAAAAACGAAAAAACTTGCACTGAAAGATGATTGATTTTATTATTTTATTTTTAGGAGGAACATAAAATTAAGAGCGTCTCTCATAAGACTGTGGAAGTCTCTTGTTCTTGGTATAGTTCTGTTTAAGCAAATAAGTATAAATGGAACTTAACCCATCCACATCCTTTTTGTGATTTAAAGAGTTGGAGCAATTATTAATGTAACACATTTCTAATACTTTGCGATGCGAATCTTTTGTTGCCCTATCGAGTATTACAACTTCATTGTACAAGACACGATGGTCATTGTCGTTGGCATGGATACTGAGACTCGTCGCCAAAGGTTTGTGTTTACAATCACTTTTGTGAAGAGCTAATCTTTTCTGGAGACGCTGACTTGTCTGTCCAATATAGATTTTGCCACATTCACAAGGAATACTATAGATAACGTTGCTACTTTTTTCAGTTGGAGTAGGATTTTTTAATTTGGAGTAGAATAAGTTAAGTTTCTTTACATTGTAATTAGCTATTTTTATATTAAACTGACTAAACAATCTTGTGAGAGGTTGTGTTAAATTATTTATGAATGGTAGTGTTCCATATTTCACCTGTGTTAAATTGTTGTTATCGTTATTATCTATGTTAGATGTTATATTTGTAGTGTGTTGTTGTATGTCAGTATAGAGTAATTTGTTCAACAGTCCTTTTGGATAATTGTTACTAGTTAATGTTTCGAACAAAAGTTTTAGATTTTTCTCTCTGAAAGACGGATGGGAGATTTTAATGATCCTGTTTATCATAGCCAAAACTGTATTAACCTTTTGTTTCATCGGGTGGTATCAGTTGAAAGGAATATATCTACCCGAATTGGTATTTTTTCTATACCAATCTAAACAAATAGAGTTTGATGCAGTTCTAACTACTAGTGTATCTAGGAAGGGAACCGAAGAGTTAGACTCCTCCTCCACAGTGAATTGGAGATGATGATTGAAAGAATTGAAAATCGTTAATGTATTTTGAACTTCTGAACTAGGTACAGCCATAATCAAGTCGTCTACATATTGATACAAGAAAGGAATTTGAAAATTGACTTGGCTTGTTACAAAGTATAAAATCTTATTCATTACTATCTCGGATATCACTGGTGAGGCAGCTCCACCCATCGGTACACCCAATTTTTGTCTATAAAATTGTTCTTTGAAAGAAAAGTAAGTATTATTGTAAAGGAAGGTGACAATCTTAACAAACATTGTTTTTGGTATTTGACAATTAGGTTGTATTAGATTAAAATGTTCATCTATAATTGACATAACTAAATCTAGTGGAATGTTTGTAAATAGAGACACAACATCAAATGAAACAACTACAAATCCTTCAGGTATATTTATGTTGTTAATTTTTTATGCAAATTCAAACATATCTTTGATTCTAAATTTGTTGAAGTCTTCAAAAGAAACAGCCAACATTTCAGAAATTAACTTAGCCAAAGGTTGTGTAGGCGAACTTATGCAAGAAACTATTGGACGAAGTGGCACATCGGGTTTGTGTATTTTGGGTAACCCGTAATACTTGGGACAAATCCCATTGTACACTACAATTGATTTTGCTACTTCAGGTGTAATGTGGTTCTTTCTTTTGAGTTCTCCAACCAATTTAAAACATGCATTTTCTATTGTAGAAGTCGGATCTTTGTCAACTGGTACATATGTCTCACGATCATTGAGCAACTCTAATGATTTTTGGATATAAGTATCTCTGTCCATTAAAACGGTAACATTACCTTTGTCTGATTTAGTAATAAGTAAATTTGGGTTGTTTTTTAAAAAAGTTCTTGTTTTTTTTTTTATTGATAAAGAAGGCGACTTGGCATTTCTATTGTTTTTTATGAAATTTGTAATATAGTTAGTGGCTTCGCTTCTAATCCAATTTTGGTCTTTTTCAGGTGTCCATGAGATAATCGTTTCTACTTTACTTATCAATTTATAAATGTCAATGTCTCTTGTAGTTGTAGGAAGACTAAATTTTGAACCTAACCCAAGAAAGCCTTTAATTTCTTTCAGAGAGAAAAATCTAAAACTTTTGTTCGAAACATTAACTAGTAACAATTATCCAAAAGGACTGTTGAACAAATTACTCTATACTGACATACAACAACACACTACAAATATAACATCTAACATAGATAATAACGATAACAACAATTTAACACAGGTGAAATATGGAACACTACCATTCATAAATAATTTAACACAACCTCTTACAAGATTGTTCAGTCAGTTTAATATAAAAATAGCTAATTACAATGTAAAGAAACTTAACTTATTCTACTCCAAATTAAAAGATCCTACTCCAACTGAAAAAAGTAGCAACGTTATCTATAGTATTCCTTGTGAATGTGGCAAAATCTATATTGGACAGACAAGTCAGCGTCTCCAGAAAAGATTAGCTCTTCACAAAAGTGATTGTAAACACAAACCTTTGGCGACGAGTCTCAGTATCCATGCCAACGACAATGACCATCGTGTCTTGTACAATGAAGTTGTAATACTCGATAGGGCAACAAAAGATTCGCATCGCAAAGTATTAGAAATGTGTTACATCAATAATTGCTCCAACTCTTTAAATCACAAAAAGGATGTGGATGGGTTAAGTTCCATTTATACTTATTTGCTTAAACAGAACTATACCAAGAAAAAGAGACTTCCACAGTCTTATGAGAGACGCTCTTAATTTTATGTTCCTCCTAAAAATAAAATAATAAAATCAATCATCTTTCAGTGCAAGTTTTTTCGTTTTTGTTTCCATATCTTATTGTAAAAAACAAAACGTTTAATTGTGTCATTATAAATATTTTAATTACTAAAACTTACCTTATTGTTACTCCTTTCAACTAAGTTAAAAACTTTATATTTAAAAAACACCAATTGTAAATATCAATTACATTACAAATTTTGTACAAGTAAATGTTACCCCAAAAATATCCATAAACAATAAATAAACATAACCTAAAATAATCTTCGGGTATCCACCCAACCTTGTCTTGGTCTAATTGAGGTAACACGGACACTAAATTTTAATACTGTTTTAACAACTTTTTCTTAATTATTTGTAGTTGTGATTTTATTTAATTTCACTTAACAATGTATTTTACAATTGGAACAAAAATAATCAACTTAGTAAGTATGGAGATGCAATTTTAATGTAAATTTTACCAAGTACTGAAATGAGTACCGTTTTAAACCAAAAAAGAAGAGGGTATGAGGCAAATGTCAGTTTGATAAGTGACAACCGAACTGACAGTTGACTTATACATTCTGAATTTTCTAATGTCTCTACACGTGGCCGTTACTTTAAAAGAATTAAAAAAAAAAAAACTCCGAAGTCCGTTTTACGTAATTTCCAGTCAAAATTACATAATAAGATGCTTATTTCTGTTCCTACATAAAAAAGGGTTATTCTCAGCTGATATTGGAATCTATTATTTACTAGTAACCCGTTACTACCTACACTTTTATATATATATATATATATATATATATATATATATATATATATATATATATATATATATATATATATATATATATATATATATATATATATATATATATATATATATATATATATATATATTAAGTCGGCATCATATGGAAAACTTTTTTATTTTTAGTTTTATGACAAAAAGTTATTCCTTATAAAAAGTTGTGCATGGTCTAAAACTTAAAATACAACCTTAAGATATCAATTTTTTTAAACCGTATACGGCGTGTGTCAAAAAACATGAATTTTACTCAAGTTTAAAGTACCTTTAAATACCTGAAAATAGGGACAATTGTTATTAAGAAAAGTTGATCATAATTAAAAACTATTGTCAGATATCCAATATTATCCATCCGCCATGTATACGGCCTAAAGAAATTGATATCTGATAGTTGTATTTTAAGTAAGTTTTAGATCATGCACAACTTTTTTTCATAAAACTAAGAATAAAAAAGTTTCCCATATGATGCCGACTTAATTGGACACACTGTATATATATACATATACATATATATGTATAAATAGAGTAATAAAAAATGCCATGCTGTCAACGTGATTTACAAATAAAACCTGTATTTCTGCGTGGGTGTTAGAATTCCTCACCCTAAGCGCACAGGCTAATCGTATTAATCAGCCCACCCATAAAAGGACGAAACCAAACTGCAGACACTGTGTTTTGCTCTTTTAGAGCTTATTAGTGTAGTACAACTTATGATTCTCCAGCATTCTGTGATTAGGGTTAGAAATCCTTATCCACGCACAAATCGAGGTTGTATGCGTTGTATGTCTGAAATACTTTGACAGCATGACACGAGATACGTTTGTATTATTTTTTATTACTTTATTTACACGAGTGTCAAAAAAACATTAGTTCCTTTGATTTTATTTACCTTGCCTAAAGGTTATACATGAGATGCAAAACGACCAGCAGAGTGCCCTTTGTGGAGTGAAGATGTAAAAGGTGAACTTGCAAATGTGTTTAAGTTTCGTAAGTAAAACCAACTAGTATTAATATGTCTATGTCGGTTATGTCTCTTCATTAGATCATAGAATCTTTTACCGCTTGAATTTAGAAATTACATAAAAAAGAGATGGCTTTAAAAAATGTTATATCCGACAAAAATCGAACCTGCAATTTATCTACAACCGCCTAACCGCTATTCGTGGCCAAGCGGTTAAAAGCACTATCGTTTAAATATATAGATAGCATGTTTGATTTTTGTTAAATTTTACAATTTTTAATCAACAAATATTGCAGAATGCAGAATATTAATTATTCTATCGCTTTACGAGTTTTTGAAAAACATTTTTTAAGACATTGACCATTTAACTAAGAAGAAACAACTACTTCCTGGGCTTTGGGCCCCGACGGATATTGAATTACACTTCAAAGTCAAACGGGGTTGGTATATCTACAAGATATTTAAACCAACCATTCTTAGTTAAATAAACTGTGAAAGGCTTTCGCGGCCATTGTCTAATGTATCAATGGTTTTTGGGCTGTTAGGCCGGCGTCGATTGTCATTTCGACTTGACGTTTCGCCAACACGAGCGGTTGGCATCTTCAGAAGTTGCTTCCTGGTTGACAGTCTGCGAACTAATAAACTTTGCGTGATCGGAGTCCGTATTTATACGTCGGGAAGGAAGTGGGCGGGGCCTCAGTTGCTTTCGATTCCACTCGGTTCTGGTCGGTGTTGTTCGTTAAGGGTAGAGTTTTCGCACCCTTTATTATCGGGACCCATGTTTTGTTAATCTTGACTGCTTCTTCTTTTGTATTAAAGTTGTTCGGGTGCCGGCAATTGGCCAATTGCCGTCTGGGGCAGACAGACAAATCCGCCGTAGCGGAACATACCCTCACTATGGACCATCGGATTAAGTTTGAGGAGACCCAAGTCCTTGCTACTACATCAGCATACCATTCCAGGCTCTATAGAGAAGCCATAGAGATAGAAAAGCACCCGAACAACTTTAATAAAAAAGAATAAGCAGTCAAGATTAACAAAACATGGGTCCCGATAATAAAGGGTGCGAAAACTCTACCCTTAACGAACAACACCGACCAGAACCGAGTGGAATCGAAAGCAACTGAGGCCCCGCCCACTTCCTTCCTGACGTATAAATACGGACTCCGATCACGCAAAGTTTATTAGTTCGCAGACTGTCAACCAGGAAGCAACTTCTGAAGATGCCAACCGCTCGTGTTGGCGAAACGTCAAGTCGAAATGACAATCGACGCCGGCCTAACAGCCCAAAAACCATTGATACATCATTCTTAGTTAAATGGTCAATGTCTTTAAAAATGTTTTTCAAAAACTCGTAAAGCGATAGAATAATTTATATTCTGCATTCTGCAATATTTGTTGATTAATAACTCGCTTTATTAAATAAGACAATATTACAGTTTCTTGTAATAATATTTTACAATTTTTCCTTAAAGTCATATCTTGTTTGTCCGATTTCTGGATTGTTAGTTACATATGCAACTAATTTTACATTGTATAGAGGATAGCTTAATTGTAATTTGATACAATGTACAATTAAGCAACATTCAGTTCTAGATTCGTGAATTAATAACCAAGCAATAAAATAATAATCAAGTGGCTTCATCACTATTCCATTTTAGTAAATGCAAACGTTTCTCATAATACATAGGTACTCATTAAATAGGCAGGCCTTTACATTTACTGTATTTAATATCAAGTAAAGCTTTGTCCCTACGAAAAATTGTAATATTTCTTCTACAATATGAGTTAACAAACTAATAATTTAAATTTATTTTACAATTAATATCATTGAGAACACAAACATACTAAAAGTGATTTGAATGTTTTAGCTGGTAAATATATTTAATTTGTTAAATAAGATTAATTTAGTGCAGTGAAAAGTAATTTTATTAGAATATCTCAAAATTTTTATGTTTTAATATCGTTCAAATTTATTGTTATGATCTCAAAATGAAAGCCATGCATTTTCTTTATTTAGTTCCGGTGTAATTTCTTTATCTAGTCCAGACACAGATGTGGAAAGTAAATCATTTTCGCCAAGTATATTAAAAGAATTCGGAAATTGAACAGTCTACTACCGGCTTAACCCAAGGAAGTTGCAGGACATTGACCACTGATATATAGCAAATGTCTTCTTTTTTTATGTTTAAACTCTCTTAAATTTAAGCTTTTCTAGTTGAAGAGAACACAATATAAGAATGAACTAAGTTTATATATAATTATAAAAATTAAAATGTTTTTTAACAGTTTTAGTATAGATATTATTAAAAAAAACATTTTACGGAAAATAATGCAACCACTAACTCTCAATGATTTAAAGTATATCCACGTTCTTAATAACGAAAAATGTTCCAATATTTTTTTGATATTTTCTTAGATAAAAAATTCTTGGGAGACAGTTCACAATATAATATAAAACTTATTTAGTGTTTGAAAAGAAAAGACTGGCCTTGTCAGAAATATGACTTGCTTTTCACAACTCGACCACTCATCTTTATTGCGTCGTGTTTCCAGAACGTGCAAAGTGGATACAGAAGGGCGATGGTGAAAACGGTAAAGTAATGTTAAAGACAACACAGTATTTTTCTATATACTAACGACCATACATGATCAGTAACTGTATCAAATAGAGAACCATTGTGGTTGTTTCTGATAAATTATATTATAGCTATCCCTACAAAAATAATACTTATGATTTTGCATTGTAAAATATTTTTTGGTTTATACGGTACAAACTTTTTTGTTCTTAAATAATTTTTTATTTTTTTTTGTACAACATCAAAAATTAAAAAAAAAGGAAATTACCAAACAGTTTATATAAACACAATAAATTATTCCCGTTCTTCCCTAACTTGATCTACCTACATGGAAAAACGAATGAGTGTCAAATTAAAAGAAAGTAAAAAACGGATGTGGCACTTCGCAAATGACTGAGGAGGAAAAGCATAGATTTTTTTCGCTCTGAAATATTAGTTGATTAAACGGATAAAAAACATGCAATCTCTTGTGATCACTTTTAATTACTTGCAATCATTTAAAATTAATAATTATCAGTTTTACCTAAAATTACTTGGGTTATCTTTTAATCACTCACTTGTTATCACTTGCAATTACTTACAATAACTTTTGATAACTCTTAAGAACTTGTATTTAAAATAACTTTTAATCCTTTTAAAGTATTACTTGACCAACCATACGGATGAAAAATGTGCAATCACTTGTGATTACTTGTAATTACTTATAATTATTTAAAATCAGGTTATTCACTTATTATCACTTTTCATTACCTTAAATTATTTGGGTGTACTTTTAACCTTTCACTTGTGATTACTTATAATTACCTGCAATCACTGACAACAATTTTTGATAAGTTGTAAGAACTTGTAATAACTTTAAAATCACTTAAAATCACTTGTGATTTTAATTATTGATGACAGTCGTGACGTTTCGTTTTTGAAGTTTATCAATTCAGCTGCATACCTGGCTATAAGAAGGTAATGCTTCTAAAAAGTTACGATTTTAAATATAAATCGTACTTAAGGATCTTCTACGAAATCATCTAAAAACAAAAGAATGTTTTAATAAATATTTTAATCGAAAAGTTGTTAACTAAGGATTTATATAGTCCATGAATATAAATATTGAACATATTTAAACATAAACAAATAAATTATTGTATGAACTCATAGAATGAATTTAATTAATATAAAATAGCAATAAAAGAATTTCAAGAAGATAATGTGACAGCTCAGCAATTTCGGACTAGAAGAATCTATTCTAACTTATTTTATTTACAGAAAAAAAGAGAAGTACAGCATACGGACTTTATTTTGTAGCCGATAAAACATATTATGAAAAGCATCATAATACGAAGTCAGCAATGTAGCCTGTGAGTCCTTAGAAAAGCCCGGCGTTTGTCCCTGGGGAGAGATTCGAGTGTATGTCTAGTCTTCTCTCCCTCTTGCCCAGAGGACGACTAAACGAATCCCAATAATCTGCTGAGGTTTCCAATCGGATTTAAAGACTTGCCTTATTGCGGCTCTGATACCATATATACGAATGATTTTACTCAGCGATATCGCCATCAAATATGTACACTTGCTTGCCTTTCAGTTGCATTCAATTAAATAGTAAGGATTGTGTTTAGATTTTTTAATATTAAATCAATATGAAATAAAATATTGTATGCCTAATTGTACATTTAAAATATATTAATATTCTACATATTATGTCATATATGCTAGAGTAATGCAAAAAAAAATGAAAACCAAATAAAAGTCTTTTTTAAAAAGAAATTTAACAATATATATTTTATTTGATATTTAATATTAATTTAAAATTTTAGTAAAAATGGAATATTTTACTGTTTTAAATAAAATGTTTTCCAGATATATTTGCTTTCAACAATTTTCACGAAATTTTTAACAATACTTTAAATTGTACAATAAGTTTATAATTTTTAACACATCTCTATCTAAAGGATTATTTGTTTTAATATACAGACAAATTAAGCACATTTCTACTTTTATATTTTAGGCTACATAAAGAACTGAACCGTTTAAGGGTTTTTATTACATGAATCGTTTAAACGGTCATTTTAGATTAAAAAAAACGTCGAGTGCTATTAAATTAGAGGGTAGAATTTAGATATACCATGCTGAAAATATAAAATTGGATACTGTTACAGGTCATATACCGAAGGATAAGGAGCAGCTTTTCAACAGCAGCCAGGAAGAGCGAAGTAAAATCCCACAAGTATCAAAAATTAACCAGCAAGTAATTCCAAGTGACGCAGCCAAAAAAAGGATTTAAATACCTGTTAAAGCAAGACCTTAATTAAAATGAGACGTGTCAACTAGCCAAAAAAACGATTACGGTAATAGAAATTAAAAAATTAAAAACAATGAATAGAAGCTATTTGTATTAAAAACTAGTTAAAACCAGTGTAAAAACTACCGGTAAAAACCAAACATTATATTGACACGGCCATAAGAGTAGAAATACTGCCCAAAATTACCCAGAATCCTCTTTTTTAATTTAGCAGCTATAAAAAGATTTAGGAGCTGCCACCAGAGAAAGGTATCCTGCTTAGACTCGAAGAAGACAACAAAGTGCCTTCTTTGGAGCTCTTTGTAACATATTCTTCAGAAAGACTAAACAAAAAAAGGAGGTATTTCTTTTTGATTACTAGAAGTACAAAATAAAGACATTAACAACACAAATTAGAGAATTCTACGAAGAGTTGACAAAAGCCGTACAGTAGAACTTACCCGTTTGGTAAAACCTGCATCCGTTAAAATATTAAAAAATGACTTTCTACAATTAAGTTTACACCGCGCAAAAGCTGCACTCAGTGTGCTAAACAGGAGTTTTAGTAGAAGTCTAGCTGATTTACTAGGATTGTCTAGTCTTGAAGATGATCGTATTTTTGCTGATCTTCTAATTCTATACAAACTAATCTCTGGAGATTTTAATTGCCCTAAACTACTACAAGAAATTAATTTTAGGGTTCCTACTAGTGGTACACGTAATACAAATTTGTTCGTTGTTCCGTTCCATGCCCGCAATTATTCTTACCATACGCCTTTATCCCGGTTCTCCAGATTAGCTAATGAATTTAGTTGTGATATTTTGGGAGTATCTTTAAATGAGTTTAAGAGACAATGCCGTCAGGTGCTGAATTAACTTTTGTTGTGTTTGTTTTATTGTAATTATTGTAATAATTATTGTATACAAAAGGGGTGAACCCGTAAATAAATAAATAAAAAATAAATATAGAACTTTTTTAGAGACCCTGAGGTTATAAGCGATTTAACAAAGGACTGCCAACCAACACACGTAAGTAGTTTTATTTCATTGACTAACAGAAAAAAAAAGCAACGATTTTACCTTCTATTATGAATAAAACCCAGAATAATCTATTGGTCACATCCAATGGTTTTCAGATCCCTAATTACGTATGCTGCGCTGGTTTTAATTGCTATTATTAAAATTTTGTAATTAGTTGTTTATATTTAAAAAAAATTAGTAAATTAGTAGATTTGTAATAATTAAATAAAATTATTTGTTTAATAATTAATAAACATTTAAACAAATGGTAACTAATTATACTTAAATATTTTTTAAAGTTAAATTTGTATAACTAGTGATTGTGTACAATTTAATCACATATATCAGAATTATTCGATAATATTAAAATTTTATTTTAATGTTTTTATTAATAATAGATAATTGTTTTTTTTTTGTAAACCGGGACTTTTTTCACGAATTTTTTTTTATACAACTGGTCCAAAATGTAACAATTATATTTAGAGTTAATTGTTTTGCCTTTTTTAAAATACTTAATTGATAAAACTCTTTTTCCGTCCCCAAAACTTAATTCCATAATTTTCTTTGCTGAGGAACCAGCTTCACTCCTCTGTAAACGGTGTTGTTACAGTTTTCGATCACGATCATATATACGCACAAAATCGGTTTTATTTTGGTTAAGACGCTCTAAATTACGCTGAGAAAATTGTTTTTGATTCATATTTTATAAAGTTAAGAACGTATATTAATTACTGTCATTGTTTAGTATTAAAACAGGCATGACTAAATAATAATTAAAAAAAAATTATCAACATTTTTTAGATATTTCATTTTGCAATAGTTATGAAAAATCATAACTAACAAATTGATAAACTTTTATGAACATTTATCGCAGGATCTTGTAAAGTATACATATGAAAAGGGCTTCACGAAGTTTCAAATTTTTAGGCCAAATATTTATACCTTTTATCCCATTGTTTATGCCAACAGAGATTAGGAAAAAATTGTTAGTTAACAATTGGATAACTTTTTGAAAAATATTGATAAAATGTTTTATCTAACTAAGTTAGATTCTTTCAAGTGTTAGGAAAATACTAGAATTTTTTCAAATTTTTAAAATAACATTTTATGTCATTAAAAAAATATTTTATCTGATAAACCCCGTTTAGCGGCGGCGCGCGCATGTCGTAAAAGCCGCGCGGAGCCCTATTTTCAACGTCAAATAAAAATTAAAAATAATGGCGATAGATTTTCGGGAATACGGACTTTTTTCTAAAATTTCCTCCCCTTTAACGAGCATTTTTCAAAATTGCTTAAATATTAATATTTTTCGAGTTATTAACAAAAATATAAATATCTTTTTTTTATCTAATTTTAAATAACAATTTTTTGCCTGCACACTATTTTTTTAAACCATTTTTCTAGAGGTGATTCTGAATCCAATGAGCTATCACTCATATTTCTAGGACCTTAATTTTAATTTTTCGCGTTTTTGGAGGTGTTGACTAGATTATTAGTTTTTGTTTAATCGTTAATGAACGCGGCACTAATTTTCCGAACAGCTTTTTTATGTAATATGTAAAGTACCTACTCGTTTATTTAAGTTGCCTATGGTTTTAGTAATTTCAAGGTTAGTCAAACTTGTATCTTTACTAGCAACACTTAGACTTACTTAATGATTTTTGGTGTTATTTCACGTTTTGGTCGTCCACAACGTGGTTCATCTTTGACTCTTGTACGACCTCGTTTACACTCTAACACTCATTAATGCACAGTGAGAAATTAACGAGCAGATTCCTTTAACATTTTCATAGTATTTGTATAAATTTCTCTTGCTAATAGATCTTCCAAAACAAAGAAGTTTATTTCTGCACGATATTTTTTTTTCTTTTGTAACAAAATACGTCAATTTTAAATAGCTTGTAAACAAAAAATAAATTGACACATCAAAATAGTTTTTTTTGCATATTTCAATAAAAGATCCAATACAAAAATATCGTATATTGATTTCAAAACTTTTCAACCAATTTTTACCAGTTTCCATTAATTTATGTTTTGAACCATTTCAATCCCAATTTATGGGGTTTAAATTATTTTTATGTTTTTGTAAGATTTTTAAATAGGTTTTAAATGCATGTTGTTTAAAACATTTTTTAAATGTTTAAAAAATAACTTTTTTAATTAAAAAAATAATGTTTTTTTAATATGGAAGGTAAAACGTAATACCCATACGAAAACGAAAAAAATGGTCATGCTATCCAATTATATATTTGGTCAAATTTAGAGTAAGAAGCTTTTACCAGCTGCAGTGATGTAAATTTTATTTTAGTTTTATATAAAGTAAAACCTAAACCAATCTTGAAGTAAAAAACGAGACAGAAAAAAATCTAAATTGTTTTTTTTTTTGTTTTAAACATTTAAAAGCTGTTTTTATATTTAAATATATTATTTTAAAGTAATTTTTTACAAAAAGTTTTTATAAACTATTCACGATTCCACGTTTAAAAATATCTAGCAGGCTATATTTTTATTTATTCACGTTGGTATTGGTTTTTGTCATGTTGGTGTTTGAAAGTTGCCAAGTCACCACAAGTCATAAACTGACAAGCTTGACAACAAATATCATAAATATAATGGTTAGATGTATTAAAAAAAACAATTTGCCGAAAAAAAATTGTGTTGAGTTAAAAAAATGTATACAAAGATGATATTAGGTACATGTTAAGAAAAGACCAGAAAATTTAAGAAAATGGATATTTACATAAGGTCGCTGAGGTTATGTAAATATGTGTAAGTACTAATTGTGTTCTATACAATATTATTCCAATGTTTTTTATCAGCAAATAGTTCCAAACATTTTTAATTCCATTAATAGTTGTATATGAAGTTACTTGTTACATAAAATACACTTTTACATTTTTATACAATTAAATAACTTATTATTTATTAAACAAAACTAACCTAAAAAATCTCTGTCTCTTTTTATTCTACAATGTTGCCACATTGTATACGATAATGAAAATTAAAAATGTTTTAAGAATGAAATATTTTTTGTAATTAAAAACGTGACAATAATCCTTTTGATAATTAAAATGAAATTTTATAGCACATGGACGAATCGATTTTTCATTCATTGATCTATGACCCATCAAATGACATTTAAATTTTCTTTAATACATGTTTTAAATATTTTGTGTTTTTTTAGGTTATTGTTAAATGTAAACAAAAAATCTTAAGAAGATTTAGTTAATGGTAAAGAAGCGGCGAATAAAAGGAATAAAGATAAAGCAGATACATTTAATAACTTCATTTAAACTTGCAGTAACAGATTTGGACATACAATCCAAAAACGAATATTTTACTTTAGATAAATTTTTGACTGACGCGAAACAAAACTGAGATTTTAACGGTGAACGTACTAATTTATACAACATCAATAAGATATAAATTTAAAAAAGTGAACTAGCAACAAATTTTAAGTAAGCGAAGATAAAATTAGCAAAATCGCTTCCCTTTGGAAATTTATGGAAGTAAAAAAGCGCAATGAAATCATTAGATTCGTGTACCTACTCAGACCAAACGTGGATATAAAAAAATGGTACCCCAACGCGTCGGCGGGTACAGGAATCTGATTTAAAAAGTAATCCATTGCATGTAAAATCCGAAGGAAAACGATTTACAATTTTAGTAGCAGGAACGAATAGTGGGTTTTTAGAAAAATGTGATTTATTATTAGACTCTTCAAATATTGACTATCACAAAACTATAAGCGGTGATATTTTCAAAAACTGGATTGTTAATCAACTTATTCCTGCTTTATCCAATTTTTCAGAGAAATGTGTAAACATGGATAATGCTTCTTTTCGTTCGGTACAACTAAACAGACCACCTACATTTTCAGCAGCAAAAGAGATATTGCAGATATGGTTTAGTAGCAATAACATCGAATTTGATAAAAAAAAAAAAAAACATTTATACCTACACAATAAATCAACCATACAGAAGTAACGATAAGACATATGTAGTAGATGAAATATTAAACCAACATGACACGATTTACTTCGATTACCTTCATACCAATATAATTCAATAGAGTTGGCGTGGGGCTTTACAAATAGGTACCATAAAAAAATATTGCATTTTAATATTCGGACAGAACTTGGACAGAAGCGTTAAGACAATGTTCACCAGACATGTGGAAAAAAAAATTGTAGACATAAAGAAGAAATTATTTTGACGCACTGGATTTCGTACATGGAAAACTGTTTACTTGACAACATTTACCTTAGATTATGGAGGTGGATTGCAAACACGTAACGAATAGATTAACGTGACAATAGTTTTAACCAAATCTGTTATTTCAATTTTTGTTGTTTGTATGTTTTTTCAATATTGTATGTTCTATTTTTTTACTTTGCTTATTTTACCATTTTTCTGCTAAATCTTTGCACTGTAACTATTGAACACATTTTAAAAGGACTCTCATTATTTGAAACTTAAAATATATAACAAAGCATAACATTTTGTGGGAATTTTTATCTTTGTTTTACTTATAAAAATAGCTGAAATCAATTGATAGGACATAATTCTGCACTACCTGGGGAGCACCACGAAAAATGCTTCAATATATAGCTGCTGTAATAGCGATCCACACAATAAAACATTTTGTATTTTTTCATTTATAGCTTATCCAATTTAAATATTTGTTGTAAAAGTTATTTTATAATTCCGTAATATAGACATAGAAAATTTGTTCTAAATTGCAAATAAAGACTTTTTTGTAAATGTTTTTTATTGTTTCCTTTCATTTAATTACTATTATTTTGTAAATATGTTCATTATATCTAAATATATATTTTTAAATTGACGATTTTCTTTTTGTGTGAAAGTACGGAATTTTAGATGCCGCTAAAATGTAGTACACAATTGTTACTTTATTTATTGTCACTAACACTATAAAATGCTGCTGTATATAATTAAACAAAAGGACACTCTTATATGTGAGCTTTATGATAGAAAAAAAACCTTAAATGCACATATTGATCTATTAAATAAGGTTAACTTCACTTCCATTAAAAATTTAAATACGGCACAATCAGCTGAACCAAACAAAAAACCTAAACCTGTTGACACCTCAAAAAACTGCGATAACAATATTCCGAATAAACATACTTATCTACCTCATACCGATAAAAACGATAAATTCCAAAACAAAGGAAAAAGTAACAACACAACATTTATCAGCTGCTTTAATACAGATTGAAACAGAAAATAAATGTAATGAAATGACAAATTTGGTTTCTGATGCAAGAACTTATTCAAAGGAGAATGCATCAACCCTAGCCAATGGTGAAGGATGGAAAGTAGTAGAACGGCGAAAAACTCCATATTAGTAGTGAAGCAAAGCCGCCACGGGCCCACTGCTTCCAAATTTCGCCGCTAGATGTCGCCACAGGTGGCGGCGCTGTATTCTTCTGTTTTTTCGAGGGGCCTTTGACATTTGGCGCAAGCAGCCAATTCTTCTTTTTTCAAATGGCCTTTGACATTTAGCGCAAGCAGCCAACTCTTCTTTTTCGAATGGCAAAAGGGCATTAATGTTGTATCCCGTATACGGCCCAACGGATTTCGACGTATGACGTATCATTGTAAAGGGGTTGCTGTATAGGGTAAGATTAAGCGCCAAAAAGACCGTATTGATGCTGCCAAAAAGGCATTAACGTTGTATCTCGTAAACGGCCCAACGGATTTCGTCACGTGACGTATCATTGTAAAAAGGTTGCTGTATAGGGTAAGATTAAGCGTCAAAAAGACCGTATTGATGCTGCCAAAAAGGCATTAACGTTGTATCTCGTAAACGGCCCAACGGATTTCGACGTATGACGTATCATTGTAAAGGGGTTGCTGTATAGGGTAAGATGAAGCGTCAAAAGGACCATATTTATGCTGCCAAAAAGGCATTAACGTTGTATCTCGTAAACGGCCCAACGGATTTCGACGTATGACGTATTATTGTAAAGGGGTTGCTGTATAGTGTAAGGTGAAGTGTTCAAATCTTCTAAAATATTAAAAGCGCGTGACCTTGGTGCATTAGCAGGTTCGCGATATGTGACGTAATCGACTGATGGGTGTTAGAGTGATAACAGACTTTGATTTCGCAATTAAGAATAAAACATATCATGGAAAATATTTAGTTTTAGAATGGCTTCGAGACAATACAGTCAAAAACTTGAAGAGTTTTGTGAAAACATAAGGAAATTAAACCAACAAATTTCTGTCTACGTAGACCAAAAAGAAGTGTTAAAAAAATTGGAAATTTAAGTTTGTGGGACAAAGTTTTTGAAAAATATTTACCAACATCATCAACGCCCACAAGACGAATAAAACTATGGCCTTGTTAAAAGCTAATTTTGTTCTTTTAACAGCAATATTAAATAACATGCTTTATGTTAACGTTCCGCAAAACGTTGTACATATTGGTGTATGTTTAGACACAAACGGAACAAAACAAGAGTGCAATACATGGCAAATGATGAGTCTGTCAACAGTCAATGATGGAAAATTGCCGGTGTTTGCATTGAATTTAACAGAATCACCTCTCAACTACAAGCTAAAATTAATTTTTAAAGATAACTCTGAAGGAGTGGGCGAGTGGCGATCTAACCAACAAAGTCCAATACAGGAATTATATTTAGACCTAGAAGACCCAGTAGGAGCAAAAATGTAGGTACCAAATCTTACAAATAGAATGGGCAACGTCAGTAGGAGTTTACTTATTAATTCTCAAAATTATATCAAAAGAGGCAAAAAGAAGAATGAAGCGATGAAATGTATTTTTAAATAATAATAATAACAATAAATATTTGTAAACTTTTAAAAGGTGTTTTAATAAAAAATCGTGTAAGGAGATATAGATAAATCTATTATGTGTAAACCTGCTTTTAATTTTCTGAATCACGAAATAAAATGGACTGAAACAAAAATTTTATGTAAAGAAGAAAATTCTATAAAAAAAAAAATTAAAAGAAACAGCACACATTTTATTAAATCCAAATGACTGTATTTCAAATTTTACTTTGCATTTATCTAGATCTAGACTGACCAACTTAAAAAAAAAGAGGAGTTAATAATCTATAGGTATATCTATAGTAACGAAATAACAAATCAAAAATTTAAAATTGTTATATCTTGTTAATTTAATATTTAATGATACGCCTATGGCAGGTTCTTATAGTTTTTGTTTATTGTAAATTTAATATTTATTGGCGAGTTTTCTATGATGTCCCTCTCTCGTGTTTTGTACTTCGTAGAAAATAAACCTATTTGTACTAGACAGTATTTTACTTTAGTTTCAACCTGAAACTCTTCTTCAAATTAAGAAGACTATTTATATGTTACTCAAATTAGTAGCAAATATAACAGTGGCGACGAGGTAAAAAAAAAGAAAAATACATATAAAAAGTAACAGTGATACAGTGCCAAAATGCCGGATAATGCAAAAAATAACAATTTAATAGGACACCTTCGTGAGTTTGATACAAATACAAACGATTGGACTATATTTAAACCAAGATTGTCAAACTATTTCAGTGCAAATGGAATAACCGACGAAGGAAAGAAATGTGCAATTTTTTTAAACTTGTTATCAGAAGATTCTTACCGGTTAATGTTTAATTTGTGTTTGCCAGATAAACCAGAGGATAAAAACTTTACAGAACTGGTTAGTAAGTTTGAGAAACATTTTGTGGGCCAGACATCGGTATTTGCTGAACGTGCTAAATTTTACGATGCACAAAAATTGTCGTCCGAATCTATAAATGAATGGGTCGCTAGAGTAAGAAGTCTGGCAGTACATTGTGATTTTGGACAATTTATTGATATCTCTCTGAGAGATAGATTTATAATGGGGATTGGAAAAGGAGCTGTCATGGACCGTCTTTTCGAAGAAAAAAATACCCTAACATTTGAAGAAGCGATACGTATTGCTACAAGTAAGGAAGCCGCAATTAAAAGTTCTCAAAACGTAGTAGCCATTAAGCAAGAACCACTTCATCACATGCGCAGGTCAGGAAGGAGAGCCACGTCAAACTATCAGCCATCTTGGTCAGGACATCTAGAGGTTCCAAGAACATGTGATGTATGCGGAAGAGGAAACCATCTTGGTAACAAATGTCAGTATCGTGAGTGTAAATGTCATATTTGTGATCAAAAAGGGCATTTAGCGTCTGTTTGTCCTAAAAAAGGAAAATATTTCAAAGAAAAAAATTTTAAAAATATTAAAGGTAAAAATAGACATAATTATTTCGAAAAATTAAGTTCCGATGACTCGGATATCGAAGAAAATTCGTTGTTTATGATTTCAAATTTAATTCAAAATAACGGCAAACAGCCGCTAACTGCAGAGATCACAATATTAAATAAAAACTTTAGGTTCCAAATTGATACCGGTGCTTCTAGCACTTGTTTTTCAGATAAATTCTATTTTAAAAATTTTCCAAAATTAAAATTAGATAAAACTGATCAAGAATTTTTTGTTTATACGGGACAAAAAATAAAACCGATCGGTTGTGCAAATTTAACCGTAAATTATAAAAATGTTTCAAAGAATTTGACAGTTTTTGTAATAAAAAATGGAGGGCCTCCAATCCTGGGTAGAGATTTTTTAGAATTATTTAACCTAGGTTTATCAGAAAATTATTTTATTGATGAAAATGTTCAAATAAACATGCTAATTGAAAAATATAATAAATTATTTGAACCAGGATTGGGAACTTTCAATAAAAGTAAAGCAAAAATTTTTTTAAAGGATAATTCTATAGCACCAAAATTTTTTAGGGCCAGACCCCTGCCTTTTGCACTCAAGGAAAAGGTGGAAAATGAACTAAATCGATTGCTAACTGAAAAGGTAATTTCACCAGTGGAATACACAGAGTGGGCAACACCAGTAGTTCCTGTAATTAAGCCTAATGGTCAAGTAAGGATCTGTGGAGATTTTAAGATCACCATCAACCCTTATTTGCAAAACTACCAATATCCATTACCAAGGGCGGATGAGTTGTTTGCAAAATTAGGAGGAGGTATCGAATTTAGTAAAATTGATTTATCAAATGCCTACCAGCAAATTTTGTTGGAGGATGATTCAAAAAAATTTACCACTATTTCTACACATAAAGGTTTTTTTGTATATAATAGATTGCCTTTTGGCATATCATCTGGTCCAGCAATTTTTCAAAAAATAATGGAAACTTTATTCCAAGGGCTAGAAGGGGTAATTTGTTTTCTAGATGATATTTTAATTACGGGAGGTACTAAAAGTCAACATTTAAAAAATTTAGAGAAAGTTTTAAAAATATTATTGGATTCAAACTTTAGAGTTTCTATGGAAAAATGTAAATTTTTTCAAAAATCAATTAAATATTTAGGATTTATTATTTCAAAAGAGGGTCTTCATCCCTGTATGGAAAAGATTAAAGCCATAAAAAATGCACCAAATCCAAGTAACATAACTGAATTAAAATCTTTTTTGGGTTTAGTAAATTATTATGGAAAATTTATAAAAAATTTATCCACACTTTTGTATCCTTTATATAATCTTTTAAAAAAATCTGTTAAATGGAATTGGGACAAGTCATGTCAAAAATCTTTTGAAATTATAAAAAATAAATTGACAACCGAAGATGTATTGGTACATTTTCAACCCCATTTACCCATTAAATTAATTGTAGATGCCTCAAACGTAGGAATAGGGGCAATGATTTGTCATGTTTTTGAGGACAAAATAGAAAAACCAGTAGCTTTTGCTTCTCGGACATTATCTAGTGCTGAACAAAAATATTCGCAAATTGAAAGAGAAGCTCTGGCGATAATTTTTGGCTTAAATAAGTTTAATGAGTATTTATATGCAAATTTTTTTATACTAGTTACAGACCATTTACTTTAGTGAGAATTTTTAGCCCTAATAAGGGTATTCCACAATTTTCAGCAAATAGGCTGCGTAGGTGGGCAGTTATATTGTCAACTTTCAATAGAAAATGAGTGTTTAGTATGGAATAATAGAGTGGTCATACCAGAGTCATTACAGGATAGGGTCTTGCAAGAACTTCACCAAACCCATTTGGGCATAACAAAGATGAAGGGAATTGCAAGAGCTTATTTTTGGTGGCCCCAAATGGATAAGCAAATAGAAAATTTTTGTTAAAAATTGTGAAGTATGTAGTTTGCTCAGCCCAACTCCATGTAAATCTGAATTATGTTCATGGATATGGCCTGAAAAAGTTTTTGACAGAATTCATGTTGATTTTTGTGGTCCATTTCTCACCAAAACTTTTCTGATTTTAGTCGATGCTCATTCAAAATGGTTAGAATGTTTTATAACAAATTCAGCTAGTAGCCAAGTGACAATAAAACATTTAAGATCAATATTTTCCTGTTTTGGTTTACCCAAACAACTGGTTTCTGATAATGGTACTGCTTTTACCTCAGAAGAATTTTCAAAGTTTATAAAATTAAATAATATTGATCACATTTTTTCACCTCCCTATCATGCTCAGTCAAATGGGCAAGCAGAATCCAGTGTAAAAATTATTAAAAATGCCATTAAAAAACTAGTTTTTGAAAACAAACATCATTCTGATTTTGAATTTATTCTCTCTAATTATCTTTTTGACTATAGAAATTCGATACACTCCGCTACTGGTGTTACCCCCGCTGAATTAGTTTTTCGACATAAAATTAATACAAGATTTAGTTTATTGAGACCTAATAATAAAGTTAAATCTAAAGTTTTACAGGGTCAATTGAAACAAAAACAAAATTTTTCAGGAGGGAGAATATTAGAGATTAAGGTAGGAGACGAAGTATTAGCTAGGGAGTACAAAAATAATAAATCTTTTTGGAAAAAAGGAAAAGTTTTAAAGTTAATAGGGGATAAAATGTTTCAAATTTATATTCCAGAATTAGATTTAGTTTGGAAACGTCATTTAGATCAAATTAAAATAGTAAATAAAAATACTTTACCAGTTGAAATGGAGAAACCTTCTCCAGAAAAAGTAACTTCAGAAGTTAAATTGACACCAAATACTTCAACTCTCTCTAGACCAAAAAGAAATACTAAACCTCCTGAAAGATTGGAATATTAAACCTTCTGAAAAGTTTGAGTTAGGATTAAGTTATTATTGTATTATATAAATAAAAAAATACTTTTTTTTTAGGGTTAGATTAAGATAATTATTGTATAATTATTATACCCTGCAATATTGTATTACTTTGGGGTGTTAGTTAAATCAGTTAAAATATAATATATGTGTACCTATATAATTAAGTTTAAAAATTTCTAAGAGGGGAAATGTTATATCTTGTTAATTTAATATTTAATGATACGCCTATGGCAGGTTCTTATAGTTTTTGTTTATTGTAAATTTAATATTTATTGGCGAGTTTTCTATGATGTCCCTCTCTCGTGTTTTGTACTTCGTAGAAAATAAACCTATTTGTACTAGACAGTATTTTACTTTAGTTTCAACCTGAAACTCTTCTTCAAATTAAGAAGACTATTTATATGTTACTCAAATTAGTAGCAACAAAAATCTAAACTTGCCTAAAGAAGTATAGAGTTAGAATTTATTATCTATAAAAACGACAACCGATCTAGTTGTCGAAAGCTTAGAAAAATTAAAAAAATTATTTTTATTTTTGTTAGGCATTTTGAGTTTTAAAAAACGACTCTTGACAAATTTGACATATACGTGGTTAAGGTTATAATACAGATTTATAATTAAACTATTTGTTTACCAATAAGAAAATTATTAATAAATGTATAAAAAAAGAGGATAATTTTATATATACTTTATAAAAAACATCACGAATTTTGTAATGAATTAAATTTATAATAAACGTTTGTTTTACGCCATCTATAAAACAGAAGCGGAACTTATACGTTATTAAAAAAAAAACGTATTTTTATATAATTTATTAAAAACAGTATGGTAGCCAATTTAACCATTGGGTAAATTGATTTAAAAAAATCTATTAAATTAGTCTATAATCTGTTTTTTAATAGCAAAATAATTCCTATTATTAATATTTTACAAATTTAATTAAAAGGTGGGCAATTTACAATACAATAAAAATTTTACAATAATTAAGCAATCTACTTTGGTTCCGATAATAAAAATGTTGGTAATTATATTTAAAAAAGGTGATTTTAAATATATTTAATATAAATTATTATCATTTAAATAAAAAATTAAATAAATTTTCTAATAAAAATTATCTGAGCACCATCTATAAGACAATGACAGGACTTTTAATACTCGATAAAGTAGAATTAAGAAATGCCTTAACCTTAAAAGTGATTTTACGTTATATAAATTTACATTGAAAATAAATAAACAATGTTTATTTTTTAGTTTTTATATAAGAAAAAACAAAGGATGTTATAAATATAAACAATTTTTTTCAATTAATTCTTTTGACAGTTAATATTACTTAAAATGACATCTGTTAAGAGAAAGTTGAACTAATATTTAATTATTGATATATTTCATATAAATTCTTTGTAAAAACATTTAATATTATTAAAATATATTTTTACGTATTCTATTAATGTTAATATTAACAAAATTATCAAAATATATCGTTTAAATTTATAAAATTGCATAAGATATTGATTTGATGTTACGAAGTTTAAATTTTTTTATACTAGACAGCGCTTGAAATTTATTTTTAATATTTTTATTTAATTAGATTATATTGTAGTGTTTTGTTTATGGCGTATTAACATGCGATATTACCACCCAAAAGTAACCTAAAGCCTAGGGAGTTAAGAGCAATTCAAGATCTAAACAAGGATGAGAGTATACTGGTGTTAGCAGCGGACAAGGAAAATGCGACTGTTGTAATAAATACCGCAGATTATAAGGAAAAGATAAATGATTTACTTGATCCTAGCAGTTACAAGGAGTTACGCAATGATCCAACACAACGCGTAATTAGAACAACAAAGACCTTAGTGAAGAAGTCAAGTCTAGAAGAACAGACAAAGAAATTAATTTGTAAAAGTGAAGCTGCTATACCAAGACTCTATGGTTTGCCAAAGATACACAAAGCCAATATTCCGCTGCGTCCCATTGTAAGCACCATTGGTTCACCGACATATGATTTGGCTAAACACCTGTCATCACTCCTGCAACCATACATTGGACTTACTGATTCGTTTGTCAAAGATTCCACCCATTTTATTTCAAAAATTAAAGACTTAGTTCTTGAAGAGAATGATATATTAGTAAGTTTTGATGTAGTATCTCTCTTTACAATTGTGCCCCTAAGCAATGCAATGGAACATATAGATGATAAATTCCCAGAGGACATCTCCAATTTGTTTAAACATTGCCTCACCACTACTTATTTTTCATGGGACAATAAGATTTACGAACAGATCGAAGGAGTAGCAATGGGAAGCCCTCTCAGCCCGGTAATAGCAAATTTCTTTATGGAAAAGTTCGAACAACTTGCGTTGGACAGTGCCCCGTACAAACCAAAAGTTTGGTATAGATATGTAGATGACACATTTGTAATATGGAGCCATGGGCAGGATAAATTGCAAGAATTTCTGACACACATTAACAGCATCCATGAAAAGATACAGTTTACGATGGAAATCGAAGACAACAACAAGCTGGCGTTCCTTGATGTGTTATTATCACGAAAAGGAAGATCATTAAGCCACACAGTGTACAGAAAACCTACACATACGGATCGGTATTTACATAGGGATTCCAACCACCACCCATGTCAGAAATATGGAGTCATCAAAACCTTAGCAGAAAGGGCAAGAAGAATTTGCGAACCCGAGGCACTAAACGCAGAGCTAACTCATATTCATGATGCTTTAAGGGCCAATGGTTATGCAGAACGGGAAATCAAAAGATCGATTGTACCAACAAATCGTAGACCCAAGGAAAATGAGCAAATCCAACCAGTGGCAAAAGCATATCTGCCTTTTATTCCGGGAGTGACAGACAGAATTGGTCGATTGCTAAGGAAGAAAAATGTGAAGACTATTTTCAAACCAACGAGAAAAATCAAAGAATGTCTTCGGTCGGCAAAAGACAGAAGAGATCCACTGTCGGCTTCGGGAATTTACCGCATTCCGTGCACATGTGGAAGCGTGTACATAGGAACCACCAAACGCTCGATCAACACCAGGATTAAAGAGCACAAGGCCAATTGTCGTCTGGGGCAGACAGACAAATCCGCCGTAGCGGAACATTCCCTCACTATGGACCATCGGATTAAGTTTGAGGAGACCCAAGTCCTCGCTACTACATCAGCATACCATTCCAGACTCTATAGAGAAGCCATAGAGATAGAGAAGCACCCCAACAACTTTAATAAAAAAGAGGAAGCAGTCAAGATTAACAAAACATGGGTCCCGATAATAAAGAGTGCGAAAACTCTACCCTTAACGAACAACACCGACCAGAACCGATTGGAATCGAAAGCAACTGTGGCCCCGCCCACTTCCTTCCCGACGTATAAATATGAGCTGCGATCACGCAAAGCTTAGTAAGTCGCAGACTGTCAACGAAGAAGCAACTTCTGAAGATGCCAACCGCTCGTGTTGGCGAAACGTCAAGTCAGCAAGACAATCGACGCCGGCCTAATAGCCCAAAAACCATTGATACAATAAACAAAGAGTGTCAAAAAATGGATAATAATAAATAATTTAAATGATTAAGCTATACATACTAATCATAATAGGTTACTGGTAACTTTGTAGATTCGTCTTACCGAAACCCTTCGTAAGATAACTAATGTGTATTAGCGAAAAAAAAGTTTACTACCAAAGGGGAGCCAATAAAAATTTATTTTAACATGTTTAACGTAAACAGTATCAAAAAATCTACAATAAAAATACCATACTGCCACCGTGATAAAAAAAAAGTGTCATTAATGACAGGCAGGTAGGCAGAGTATGTAATGCAAACGACACCTAAATCCAAAAACTATTGCTATCTATATCAAACGATAACCGTTATCAATCTGGACGCATTCGTAGGGCAGTCGTAAGCGAGTCATTAACTAGTCGTAAGATAGTCGTTAACTAGTCGTAAAGCAGTCGTAAGACAGTCGTAAGGTAGTCGTAAGACAGAGCGTAGCAGTGGACAATAGGCCATCAGAGCAGTGGACAACATAGCATTAGAGCAGTGTGTAGCAGAGCTTAGCAGTGGACAATAGACCATCATAGCAGTGTGTAGCAGTGTGTATCAGAGCGTAGCAGAGCGTAGCAGAGCGTCAGAGCAGAGCGTAGCAGTGTGTAGCACAGAGCGTAGAAGTATTGGAAAGGTTCACATAAAATCGATAAAGCTTATGGTCCAGAATATGACTGGTAACCGATAAAGTGGAGATTGGGTAAAAAATATCTTTGCTTTAATGATGAAAGTATTATTGTCGGAGACAATCAATTTAATAGTACTTCCAGTTTAAATGAGTTAATTTTTTACAAGAAACCCAAGAAATTTACTGAACATGATCACCGTATTTACAAACATATATTAGAATTAACAGGCGTTCATCGTGATAGCAGAGGATATCTCAATCACAAAGGGTGTAAATGGAAGTTTGGGACTATAATTAAACCACTATATAAATTAAATAAAAAAAGACGTTGTTTAGCTAAGCTGACAGCAAAAAAGGGGTCAAAATTTACCTCAAATCACTTAAAATATTCAGGATCAAAACCAATGAGCAGTATAAAATCAAGGTTATTTAACGAAATTTCTAAACAAAAAGTAGCAAAAAAAGCAGAGCAGCATAGAACCAGAGTTATCAAAAATTTCTGAACGAAAAATAAAACCACAAACAAATTTAGAATCATCGGGTGAAGTATGGTCTAAATACTATGCTCAGAATGACTAAAATATATTAGTCGATCATCTAAGAAGTTTGTACAACAGTGGAGAGTAGAGGAAACTACCTAGATCATTGAAGAATTAGAAAATCTATGAATTATTGAGAAATAAGTTGAATTACTTTGTTATTGAACACATTACAATACATATTCACACCAACATTTTCTTTGTTTTATTTAAAATAATCTAGATAGCAAGCTACCTTAAGGAAATAAGATTAAAAAGAACTTGTATGTTTTGTTTTTCACGAAACATTAGACTTAAAGATATATGTCATATTAAAATATAAGATGTGATATTATTTTACGAGATAGGCGTTAACCAATGTAGAATTTAATAAAATGTGACAGACAATAGTAGAAATAAAGTAAAAAATATTTTTAAATTAAATATTAAAAGCGCGTGAGCTTGGTGCATAAGCAGGTTCGCAATATGTGACGTAATCGACTGATGTGTTAGAGTGATAACAGACTTTGCTTTCGCTATTATTAGAGTTATAATTTCACCATTTTTTTGTATAAAATTGATGGGTTATAATAGGTTTAAAACATTTTTTTTCGCAGATATGGTTTTTATATTGCAATTAGAATACATACTTTTAAACATTTACATTTGAAAGCTAATATCGAAAATGGTTAATCAAAAATTAAAATAATTTATTATTAATATAAATGTCAGTGTGCTATGAGTCATCGTCGTCGAGGAATCTCTCTTTTATCGCGTAACCGCGTTATCATCTGGGTTTTGTTTTTAACATGTTAAAAAATAAAATGGTTTATATAAATTGTATATTTTAAAGCAATTAGAGCCATAATTCCACCATAAAATTTTGTGAAAAATAATGACTTCTATTTCAAAATCGTTACCTAACTCAATTTTAAATAAATACTCGCCCTCGTCTATCTTTACGACTCGACAAGCAATCGATACACTAATATTTGTGAAAGTATCGAAAGTTTGTGCAATAAAATTATCTCGTACTGGAAGGATACTATGGTATAAAAAAAAAAAGATAGCACTGTTGATTTTTTGCAACCAAAATAAAAATCATAGTTTTTCTGTTAGGATGCAGCGGTTTTGACATCTAGGAAGTGAAAACACATTTTTGTTGTAAAGTTTTTTTGCGTGTCATTTTAGTGCTAGGCTTTATGCTTTAAATTAGGCCAGATATCTTAGCAAATTATTATGCTGCGTTTTATTCTGACTAACCATCAGTTGGTAGTTTTATACCATGCTGAGACTGGAAACAGACTTGCGTACGGTATAAATTTTTGAGCTCTTCGCTAGTGAGTGAGTGAGGTTTTTATTAAGCAAAAAAGATTTTAAATAACATAGCCAATGTTAGTTTAACAACTTCATGTAGGCTTCTGTTTTAAAAATATAAAATTATGACAGTTGCATAATGCATATCTGTTTATTTACCTTATCCCTATTTATATTTTCTGTAATTAAAATACATTTAATACAAATTTTATGGTACATCATATAAACACTAGATAAAAAATAGATTTTCATGTACCAAAATGTAGTTTGACACAAAAAACAGCTTACTATCTGGGTTTACGAATATTTAACAAGTTACCCAAAAATATAAAGGAAAGCCAAGGTAGGAACAACTGTAAACGAAACCTGAAAAAATTTTGATTGTTCTAAAACATTTGTGAACGTGTTATATACAGATTTTGTTACCTCTGTCTTTTTTAATTGTATTTATTTATTTTGATGTGTTATTTTGTAATTGCCACTACTTTAAATTAGTAGTTTAACCTAGACGAGATTTATACATATTGCACTTATGTCTTTTGATCAATAAAAATCTATTCTATTCTATTCTATTCTATATATATATGTTATTGTCCTAAATATTGTTTAATATCTTGTGTAGAAAATATTTATAGTAAATATAGAAAATAGCAAAATAGCATTCTTTTGTTGTGTGTTTGATTAGGTATATAAAAATAATTCGAAAAGAGGTTGACCGTACAGGCCATCCTTAAAACTTCCCAAAATTGTTTTATATTAATTAAATTGTGAATTAAAAAGTCCTAGCAGTCATTTTCAATAAAGTAACAAATAGAGAATTAACAAAACCACAAATAAAGAACAAACAAAATATAACAAATAGGCAATTCGAAACGCGCTTCACCAAAATAATATAG
The DNA here is from genome assembly GCA_964028335.1 of Altica lythri. NCBI lineage: Eukaryota > Metazoa > Arthropoda > Insecta > Coleoptera > Chrysomelidae > Altica > Altica lythri. The sequence continues at coordinate 52,499,685 of OZ034800.1, forward strand.
TATAAATAATATTGTATTGGCTCTAATGTTACATGAAAGGGTAGAGGGTTTTTGGTTCGCACAGAACACCAACATATTTAAGGATGCATCCAGTTAGTTATTAAAATATTGTAACGGGATAACCGTAAAGAAAGGGACTTTAATTTGAAAGATTGTTGTTGACAGTTGATTTTTAGAAGTTTGTAAAAAAATCAACTGACCATTTTAAATAATGTTTCTAGAAAATTCTAGAAACTTCTAAACACACTAACTAGATTAAATAATGTTGTATATAAGGGGATGCACGGACAGTTAACGTCAGTTCGAGTCAAGTGTTCAGAAGAGTTCATTGTATTGTCAAGTAGTTAGACGTTATCCAGCAGAGTTCAGTGTATCTTAACAATTTTGTAAATAAATTGTGTAAAAAGCCCCCATAAGTGTATCAAATTGGTGTCAGGTGTGGGGTGAAGATATAAGAATGCCTGGAAAAAAGATAAATGAACTATTGGTGGCAGAGCTCAGAAGAGAGCTCGAAGGATTAGAATTGGAAACTACTGGGACCAAATCTGTATTGTTGAATAGGCTCCGTGAATACTACCTAAGTAATAATTTGGACCCTGACGTTGTGGAGTTCGATGACCCGGTTCAAAAAGCAATTTCTGAACTATCGCAACGAATGACGAACCAACAAGAAAAACAAGCTCAACAACTTTCCCGGCAACATGAGGAGCTATCCAGTCAGATGAAGAGCCAGCGCGAAGATATGTCCCAGCTGAAAGAGGAGCTATCAGGACGAATGACGAGCCAACAAGAAGAACAAACTCAACAACTTTCCCGGCTGCAAGAGAAGCTATCAGGACGAATGACGAGCCAGCAAGAGGAGCTATCCAGTCAGATAAGAAGCCAGCGCGAAGAGATGTTCCAGCTATCACAACGGATGTCTACCCTACCAGAAGAGTTATCTAGTTCCTTCTCCCAGCAAATATCACATCTTCGTGACGAGCAAAATCAGCAAGTTGCTAACTTGAATCAGCAAGTAGACAACTTGAATCAGCAAGTGGACAACATGAATCAGCAAGTGACCAACATGCAAGACGAGCAAAACCAGATCAACCAGCAAGTGCAGTCCGAGATAAGGAAGCTTCAACAAGAACAGGAAGCTAGCCGCCGAAACCAAACCATCCACCACGGCGACGGAGATGCAAGAAGGATGGAAACCTGCCACGCAGACGTCGAACAACAAAGAAGCGAGGAGACGACCCATGTACGAAAGACGATGAAACCCCCGACCTTCGACGGGAAGACTTCCTGGCCAAATTACCTGAAACAATTCGACGCAGCGGCCAGAGCTAATGGATGGTCATCCCAGGAGAAAGCATTGTCCCTAACCGTAGCTCTGCGAGGCGAAGCTTTAGACGTCTTGCAATTATTGACGCTGGATGAAGCTGACAACTTCGAGTTATTGGTGAATCGTCTAGAGATGCGTTATGGTCAAACTCATCTACAACCTATGTACCGAATGCAGTTAAAGAGCCGAAAACAGAAAAATGCAGAAACTATCCAGGAATTTGAAGCGGATGTAGCAAGAATGGTACGACTTGCGTATTCAAATGCAGCAGAGGATTTCCTGGAGTGCCTAGCAGTCCAAACCTTCACCGATGGTCTTCGAGACGTCGAGTTGCAGCGCGCTGTACGATTGGCGCGGCCGAAGACTCTTGTGGACGCCTTGACCATTGCCCTGGAGTTTGAGGCGGCGACGGAGGCCTCACGTGGAGTTGCTCGACTAAGGGAAATCACCGGTAACTACGACCATGCCGTTCATTCCGTTAGCGACGTTGAAGCGGTAGTAGAGAGATTAATGAAATTATCTCCAAGAAGAAGGCGCCAAGTGAGATGCTGGAACTGCGGAGAACTAGGCCATATAAGAAATACTTGCCCCCAAAAAGAAAAATCTTCTGCTGAAGTACCCCAGCAGCAGGAAAACTAGAACGGGTCGACTCCTGGGGGGCGAAATGGACCCCAAACATTCCCGAAGCCCCTCACACCATTAAATTGGCAACTCTGCGACATCACGTGGACTGCTTATATGTAGATGGCCTCCTTGATGGGAAGAATATTAGCATGCTGGTAGACACTGGAGCTACAAAAACTATCGTCCGACCAACCATCATTATGCGAAATAAGATGTTGCCTACCAGTTGGAGACTGCGTACCGCTACCGGAGATTCTGCTAGAGTCTACGGTGAGATACAGGTGACGCTACAGTTTGGTTCAACCTCTCTTGTTCACTCAGTGCTGGTGGCTGACGTTGATGAAGATGTTGTTCTGGGCATGGATGTTATGCTCCACTGTGGTTTTCATTTGGATCTTCGCCAACGTATCCTTCGTACTGGTAATGAAGAAATATTCCTGCACCGAAAACAAGTTGACAATGCCTCGATTAAGCTAATCGATGATATCGAACTTCCGGCAAGTTGCGAATGTGTCATCACAGCGCGGTTGGATGGACTGGAGCCAGATGGTGCCCCAGCCATGATAGAGCCGAAGAACCATGACCATGAATTGGGAAAAGGACTCCTTGTGGGTAAGACTCTTGTTAGATCCGCCAAAGAGGTACCCATCCGAGTTATCAACTTGAACGATCATCCAGTTCTTCTCCGAAAGGACACGGAGATGGGAAGTTTAGAACCAGTAATGGCCATAATTCACAAGATAAATGTTACGGAAACAGATGAGACCAACGAAATTGAACAATTAATGACAAAATTAGACCCCTCTTTGTCAAAATTAGAAAAGAAACAGGTAAGAGATCTACTTTACCGTTATAAACCTGTATTTGGTTCTAAAAGTAAACTGGGAAGAACTGATGTTGTACAACATAGAATTGACACTGGTGATGCACGTCCGATTCGACAGGTACCCCGAAGGATGCCTCAAGTTAAAAAGGAAGAAGCAGACAGAGCCCTTAAAGAAATGATTCAAAATGGCATAGTCGAACCATCCAGTAGTCCGTGGGCTTCTCCTGTGGTATTAGTGAGAATGAAAGACGGATCAATGCGGTTTTGTGTCGATTATCGAAAGCTAAATAATGTAACTAAGAAGGACAGTTATCCTCTGCCAGGGATTGATGATGCCCTCGACGCTTTGGCGGGTTCTACTTTGTTTTCTACCTTGGACCTTAAAAGCGGATACTGGCAAGTTAAAATGAATCCTGCAGACAAAGAAAAGACTGCCTTTACCAGTGGATCAGGGTTATGGCAATTCACGGTCCTTCCATTTGGCCTCTGTAATGCTCCTGCGACGTTTGAACGACTAATGGAGAACATCCTGCGGGGTTTGTCATGGGAAACTTGTCTAGTTTATCTAGACGACATCATCATAATGGGTAAGACCTTTAAGGAACATTTATCTAACCTGGAAGAAGTTTTTAAAAGATTACAGAACGCTAATCTAACATTGAATGTTAAGAAATGCCACTTGTTCCAGAGACAGGTCAACTATTTAGGACATAACGTAAGCAAGGATGGCGTTGCTGTTGACCCCGCTAAGATACAAGCCGTTCAGGAATGGCCAATCCCTATCGACAAACATTAGCTCCGGAGTTTCTTGGGTCTTTGTTCCTATTACCGACGATATGTCAAGAATTTTGGAGACATCGCCAAACCCTTGACACGTTTGACAGAACAAGATAAGTCCTTCTGTTGGGATCAGGAATGTCAAAAGGCGTTTGAAATATTGAAGAAACAGCTTACGTCAGCACCTGTTCTTGCTTATCCACGTCCTGATGGTAAGCTTATTCTGGACACCGACGCCAGCAATGTGGGAATTGGAGCCGTCTTGTCACAGCTACAAGACGGTAAGGAAAGAGTGGTTGGTTACTTCAGCAAAACTTTATCGAAAGCTGAAAAGAACTACTGTGTAACTCGGAGGGAACTGTCAGCAGTTGTAAAATCCGTCGAACACTTTTATAAATATTTGTATGGCAGAAAATTCCTGATCAGAACAGACCATGCTAGTTTAAAGTGGCTACTTAGCTTTAGGAACCCAGAAGGACAGATAGCAAGATGGCTCGAAAAACTAAAGGAATATGATGTTGAAATCGAGCACAGACCTGGAACCAGACATCGTAATGCTGATGCACTTTCCAGAAGACCATGTCGACCTGATTGCCCCCATTGTACCCGTATGGAGCAGAACGAGGAAAAACTTGCCTTAGTTAAGGTTGTGCCAGAAGACGAGAGCTCTATGCTGGAGGAGCAACAAGAAAACGATCCCGTTCTGAGAAAGATTAGGAAGTAAAAGAGAATGGACCGTCGTCCGTTGTGGAGAGAGATATCCTCATCCTCTCCTGCTTTAAAGGCATACTGGTCCCAATGGAACTCTTTAATTTTGGACGGAGGGCTCGTTAAAAGACTTGTAGAAAATTCCGAGGGCACAGAAACAAGGAAACAAATAGTGGTCCCAAGAAATGCTGTACCGGAAATTTTAAAACAGATGCATAATGATAGTTCTGGAGGACATCTGGGTATCACGAAAACGCTGCAAAAGATCCGAGATAGATTTTACTGGGTAAATTGCACTAATGATGTTAAAGATTGGTGTCGTAAATGCACTACATGTGCTGCCAGTAACGGTCCGCACCGAAAACCGAAGGCGGAAATGCAGCAATACCTGGTTGGAAGTCCTTTTGAAAGAATCGCAGTAGATGTATTGGGGCCACTTCCACAGACCGATGTAGGAAACAAGTACATCTTTGTTGTAATGGACTACTTCTCTAAATGGGTTGAAGCATATGCAGTTCCCAATCAGGAAGCTACTACTTTAGCAGATATATTGGTTGAAGAATTCGTAAGCCGATTTGGGGTACCATTAGAATTACATTCAGACCAAGGAAGAAATTTTGAGAGCAAGCTGTTTCAAGAAGTTTGCCAAAGATTAGGCATCCACAAAACGAGAACCACAGCGATGCACCCTCAGTCTGATGGAATGGTGGAACAAATGAACCGGACTATAACCAACTATCTGTCAAAAGTGGTGTCAGATTGTCAGAGGGATTGGGATCGACATATTCCACTATCTCTAATGGCAATTCGATCGGCCATCAACGAATCAACTGGCCAAACGCCTGCGAAGGTCCTGTTTGGTAGAGAAATGAGGATACCATGTGACTTGGTGTTTGGTTGTAAACCTGGTGAAGAAATGGCACGTGAACAATATGTCGCCGACCTTCAGAATCGAATGGAGAATATACACAACCTGGTGCGTGGAAAACTACAATTATCTAGTGATCGGATGAAGAGGTACTATGACACACGGACAATGGAAAAGAGTTACCAAGTTGGAGATTTAGTCTGGCTTTATAACCCCCGACGGCGTCGAGGTATTTGTCCCAAATTACAAAAGAACTGGGAAGGTCCTTACACCATCAAGAAGAAGATTAACGATGTCATTTATCGGATCGTGAAAATTCCCAGAGGGAAACACGTCGTGGTCCATCACGATCGTTTGGCGCTTTACCAGGGAAACCACAGTGGAGATGCGCAGCAACTCCAAGAAGATGGTTTGGCTGGCTCAGGGAGTGTGCGGGATTCCGATGTAAGAAATAACATTCCAGGAGGAATGATTCTAAGGAGGGGGCAGTGTAACGGGATAACCGTAAAGGAAGGGACTTTAATTTGAAAGATTGTTGTTGACAGTTGATTTTTAGAAGTTTGTAAAAAAATCAACTGACCATTTTAAATAATGTTTCTAGAAAATTCTAGAAACTTCTAAACACACTAACTAGATTAAATAATGTTGTATATAAGGGGATGCACGGACAGTTAACGTCAGTTCGATTCAAGTGTTCAGAAGAGTTCATTTTGTATTGTCAAGTCGTTAGACGTTATCCAGCAGAGTTCAGTGTATCTTAACAATTTTGTAAATAAATTGTGTAAAAAGCCCCCATAAGTGTTTCAATATGATATCGTTTGTATAAGCTGAATACGCAGCCATAAAACATAGCTTCCGGGGGCCTTTTTGATCCATATCATCTATTGCTCAAACCGTTCAGTCTGCGGTCCGACTAAAACTGTCCTTAGAAGCAGAAGCAATTATTTTTACATAGTTTCAACACAAGTTTTATCAAGTATTAAAAGATGATGACACAAGACAGTGGTTATTGTAGTGAAAACTTACCGTCATATTCTGAGAGTAGTAGTAGTGAAGATTCTATCTATATGGAAGAAGTAAACAGAATTTTAAATTTTTACGAAGACAAAGCAAAACGTGAAAATTATTTGCTGCTACAATCATCTTTCGCAATTAAGGGGTATGTTATAACAGTTGGCTTATCTCCTGCAAGAACATTTTCTCCAGCTATTATTTTATCAGAATACTGTAAGCCAAGTAAATTGTCGTTTGGAAAAATGGAATGGCTTGATCTTATAGAATTTTTAAGCAAAAGCACATTTTTTATTAAACCACTACCAACCTACGCAGATAAGTATGATCCAGTAACATTTTCCTGTGGAGATTTTTGTACAATACGACAGTTGGTATGCGATGACACCA